>OY757313.1:140434565-140949540 GCA_963583905.1 Stenurella melanura | reverse complement strand
GTCCAAGTAAATTTATAGAAAAATTAACTGATGTCGACGTCAGTGTGAAACGAAATTAACTCTGCATATAATGTAGAACATGAATATTATAATATAAAAGCATAAAGGCATTTTAACGTAAGGGATTTCAAAGTCTCTTCTGTTTTTTGTACCTGAGAATATTTATAGTTTCCTTTAAAATGTAAACCCTTGGATCGGGTCACACTGACTCACTTATCACGGAAACAATTGTACTTTTACTAGTTTGGTAGGTCGAAAATAATAACCATTACTGCACCAATTTGATTTAATAAGTATGTTATAATAGTACGGGAGCCCATCGACAAAAGTGCCATCGGGCACCTCAGTTGCCGCCGCTTGGTGGAGCGGTCACGTGACTGCGCTCTCTTCGCGAGAGAGGTAAAAAACAAAGGACCGCTTAAATTTTGCCAAAAAAAAAAAAATTGTGTAAAAAATTGAGACACATTGAGTAAAAATAAGCATTTTTTTTATCTCATGATGTTTTTTCCAAGGTGTTTCCTTCTCCCAGAACGAAATTTTAAAAAAATCATTTTTTTGTAATTTTTCTACTAGAGAAGGAAGCACTTTGAAGAAAAAGTTTAAGAGACAAAAGTTATTTATTTTTCATCTAGAAAACGTGCCTGAATTTTTTTGGCTTTTTCTGAACAAAATCTAGGGAAATTCGTGGCCAAAATTATTTTTGTCTAAGAAATTCTGAAAACCGGTAGGCATGTTCTATGTGCAAAAATAAGCAATTTTTGACACTTGGTGTTTTTCTCTGAAACGCTTCCTTCACCCTAAACCAATTAATAAAAATCTGAGTTCTATTCCTTTGTTATTTCTTTTCCGGGGGAAGGAAGCACGTTGGACAAAAACACCAAGAGACAAAAGTTGCTTATTTTGTATAAAAAAAAAAAATGTGCCTGAAATTTTTCAGCAATTTTTTGCTATCATTTAAGCGGCCCTTTGTTTTTTACCTCACTCTCGACGAGAGCGCAATCCCGTGACCTACCGTTGCGTTGGGGGAAATGGTAACTACAGATGCCTACAACATCACCAAGCGGCGGCAACTGCGGTGCTTGAAGCCACTTTTGTCGATGGGCTCCCGTACTACAACTGCAAATGAATCCACACTTTTCTTATGGAATGTGGCTTTCGGACAATTTTAAAGAAATTTTAGAATGCTATTCTTTGAACCCATGCAAAGAAAAATCTGAAAGGGCAAAAAAGAGCTCTAATTATATTTCCGTGACTTCTACAACCTCTGGTAGCAGCAAAATCTGTGATTTTTGAAATTAATGTACTACGAAAGCTTTTTCATTATAACTATGAAACAAAGTATAATATATTAATGAATGAAGCCCACCACCCTGCATGGAATGCCCCCCAGCAGCATACCACCGCTTTTTCGTCAACATAAGGAATATTTAAATCAGATTGATATAGCTAGACCACGTATTTGTGTATACAAGTATTGTGTGTCTGTAATCAAATGTGTATGAGTACATGTGTGTGTGTTTTGTTATACTCGAGTAAGTTAGAGATAAAATTCCTAAGCCTTGGTTATAATTTTAACAATGAAAGTGCATTATCCATCACACCCCCTTTATTCTTATTATAGAAAATGTACAATACCGTTTTTAGATTTTCAATATACAAAACCCCAGGTAAATTGGAATTATAGAAAAAACTAACTGAAGTCGGCGTTGACAAGATGACAGGTGATAAATTTATTACGAAAGCTTTATGCATTGTTTGTAGGTAGCAATTCGACCGCCTATTATGCCTACCTGGTTGCATCAATGTGAAAACAAATAAACTCTGTATTGTACATATTATTATAATATAAGAGCATTTCAACGTGAGGGATTTTGAAATCGCTTCTGCTTCTTTTTTTTTTTACGTCATAAGCACCTGAGAATGTTTATAGTGCCCATTATGTTTGGTTTCCCTTTTAAATGTAAACCCTCGGGTTGGGTGAGACTGACTCAGTTATAATTAAAACAATTGTACTTTTAGTGGTTTGGCAGGTCGAAAATACTCACTACACCAATTTGATTTAATAAGTACCTATATTATAACTGTACAAAAATTTAATTACATGTGTAAATATATCATGGTAGAAATTGGAACGTTATACAGGGTGATCATCAGAAGCTATAAATTGTCATAATATATTGTAATTTTGTTGCAGCTAAATTATTCAAATAGGGGAAATGTTTCAGTTTCACTGGAAAATTAGAGAACAATACTTGTGTTATTATAGGAGTAAACTGAAATTGAATAGTATAGTTATCCTTCACAGTGGGTAAATATTACGATAAATTCTTGTAATAGTTGGGAAACGAACCCACATTTTTCTTATGGAATGTGGCTTTCGGACATTTTTAAAGAAATTTTAGTATGCTATTCTTTGAACTCATACAAACAAAAAGCTGACAGGGCAAAAAAAAGATCTCTAATTATATTTCCGTAACTTCTACAACCTCTGGAAGTAGCAAAATCTGTGGTTTTTGAAATTAATATACTACGAAAGCTTTTTCATTATAACTATGAAACAAAGTATAATATATTAATGAATGAAGCCCACCACCCGGCACGGAATGTCTCCCAGCAGCATACCACCGATTTTTCGCGGACATAAGGAATATTTAAATCAGAATGATATAGCTAGAATGTGTATTTGTGTATACCAGTATGGTGTGTCTGCAACTGTAATCAAATGTGTATGAGTACATGTGTGGGTGTGGGTGTGTGTGTGTTTTGTTATATTCGAGTAAGTTAGAGATAAAATTCCTAAGCCTTGGTTATAATTTGAACAATCAAACTATATCAGCTGTCAGTATATGACTACTTAATCGCTTCATGTTCTAGTTGGCGGCAAAGAAGCCACTATGAACTGAACCGTCCAATGCACTTGTACTTCAAGACACATATTTAAGCTACAGTGCATTGGATGGTTTTCTTGCTGCCAACTAGAAAATGAAACGATTAAGTAGTATAGTTCATACGCTGATAGTTGACTTAAAATTTCAATGTAAGAAAATAATTGGCCGCTGTAACATCTAAGCTCCTTCTACTCAGCTTGCTTTAAATCATTGTGCTCTTGCAAATATTCACTTTCTTAACAAAAGCATTGTTGTAGATTTTAGAAAAGCTATATTTTATTTAGTTAAAAATAGGCAATAAACCATAAAAATAATATGTATAAATAAGATACTATGTATTATACAATAATTCAATATTCAGTGAAAGTGTTGTCAGTACAGAGATGCTTCATTCATTACTCTGTATGTCCACATCATATCAGTATTATGAAGTAGTTCATGGAGTCTTACGGGGTTTCACGGAGGTTTAGACGTACCATGTGTTATTTAATTTCTGTTACACGGTATACATACATAGCACTTTTTTTTATTGCTTTACGTCGAACTTCTGCATTCAAGCACACATTTTGTCAAAAAAATACTTTGGAAACATGTGTTTGTCAAAAAAAAATCCTCGTAAATTTTTACAGTAAAGAAATGTATGTCCATACAGTTAAAAAATACATTGGAAAGCATCGATCGATGTAAGAATTGAAGTGCATTTGTGTACATTGCATGCCATATTTGATATGTATTGCCACCACGCTACCACATTTATTACCCCATCCCTACACACTATGAAAAATGTAGCAAATCTGTGTATACCGTATATTTTTAATGCAATATCATAGCCAGAAAAAAAAAAGATCATCATTAGGTATGGAAACAGTATCTCTTTACTGTAGCAGTCGATGCTATGTAATGCTCACATACCAACCCAGTCAGTTTTATAATGATAGGGATGCCCCCACTACCACAAGTTTATGTAACGTCTTAATTACCTCCCACTACCACGCGAATTGCACCATTCACCTATGCAATTACTCTTATTACCGCCCACCATGCAAGTACTCTCATTATGCAATTACTGTTATTACTCCTCTCCACCACAATAATTACAGTAAGCACTCTCGTTATGCAATTACTGTTATTACTCCCCTCCAACGCAATATTTGCAGTAAGTACTTTCGTTGTGCAATTACTCTCATTATCACCAGTGTGTGTGACGTCCTAATTACCCACCACTACCTTTAATTACCACATTAATTACCTCCCACCAGTGTAATTACACCTATGCAATTACTCTTATTACCACCAGTGTATGTTGTCCTAATCACCCCCCCACCACTGTAATTACACTTAGTGCTCTCATTACATCTATACAATTACCCTTATTACCACATTAATTGCCCCCCCACCACTGTAAATACCCCTGGATGTAAAAATTTAACTATTTTACATAATAATTGTCCATTTGTAACAAAACATGTGTTATTTGCATGCATTCAAAAAAAATAAAAAAATCGCATAGTTTTTTATTGCAGTAATGAAATGTGTGCCGCCCATAAAGTCAAAAATGCAGCGATGAATGTAAAAATTGAACTGTTATACAAAAGTTGGTTGAGACTTGTGACATTTCTTGCATACAGGTAATTGTGATTAAAACGTACGTTCATCAGCACCGATAGATATAAAATTTTAAATGTGAGAACTCCGTATAACAATTATCCATCATATCATTAAGTATGGAAATAATGCATAATTCCTTTACTGTAGCAGTCTAGCCTATACAATGGTCATGTACCAACTGCTCGTTCACTTTTATAATAATAGGGATGCTCCCACCACCAGTGAATGTTACGTCACAGCATTACACCTTAAGTACGTCCCCACCATAATAATTTCAGTAAGTACTCTCATTATGCAATTACTGTTATTACCCCCCTCCACCACAATAACTGCAGTAAGTACTCTCGTTATGCAATTTCCCCCCTCCACCAGAATAATCGCAGTAAGTACTCTAGTTATGCAATTATTCTTATTACCCCACTCCACCACAATAACTACAGTAAGTACTCTCGTTACGCAATTACTCTCATTACCCCCCTCCACCACAATAATTACAGTAAGTACTCTAGTTACGCAATTATACTAAGTACTCTCGTTATTACCCCCTCCACCGCAATAATTACAGTAAGTACTCTCGTTGTGCAATTACTGTTATTACCCCCCTCCACCACAATAATTACACTAAGTACTCTAGTTATGTAATTATACTAAGTACTCTCGTTATTACCCCCCTCCACCACAATAATTACAGTAAGTACTCTAGTTACGCAATTACTGGTATTACCACCTCCACCACAATAATTGTAGTAAGTACTCTCGTTATGCAATTACACTTATTACCCCTCACCACTGCAATAATTGCAGTAAGTACTCTCTTTTCGCAATTACTGTCATTACCCCCCTCCACCACAATAATTACAGTAAGTACTCTCGTTATGCAATTACTATTATTACCCCCCTCCACTGCAATAATTGCAGTAAGGACTCTAGTTACGCAATTACTGGTATTACCCCCTCCACCACAATAATTACAGTAAGTACTCTCGTTACGCAATTACTGGTATTACCCCCTCCACTGCAATAATTGCAGTAAGTACTCTAGTTACGCAATTACTGGTATTATCCCCTCCACCACAATAATTGCAGTAAGTACTCTCGTTACGCAATTACTGGTATTACCCGCTCCACCACAATAATTGCAGTAAGTACTATAGTTACGCAATTACTCTCATTACCCCCCTCCATCATAATAATTACAGTAAGTACTTTCGTTATGCAATTACTCTTATTACCCCCCTCCACTGCAATAATTACAGTAAGTACTCTAGTTACGCAATTACTCTCATTACCCCCCTCCACCACAATAATTAGAGTAAGTGCTCTCGTTATGCAATTACTGGTATTACCCCCTCCACCACAACAATTACAGTAAGTACTCTCGTTATGCAATTACACTAAGTACTCTCGTTATGCAATTACTGTTATTACCCCCCTCCACCACAATAATTAGAGTAAGTGCTCTCGTTATGCAATTACTGTTATTACCCCCCTCCACTGCAATAATTACAGTAAGTACACATATGCAATTACTCTTATTACCACCCACCATGCAATGTCCCCACCGCCAGTGTATGTAACGTCCTAATTATCCCCCACTACCTTTGCAGTTAACACAGCAATGACCACATTAATTGCCCCCTACCACTGTAATTACCCCCACCACTCTAATTACCCCCCACCACTCTAATTACCCCCACCACTCTAATTACCGCCACCACTCTAATTACCCCCCACCACTCTAATTACCCCACCACTCTAATTACCCCCACCACTCTAATTACCCCCCACCACTCTAATTACCCCCACCACTCTAATTACCCCCACCACTCTAATTACCCCCCACCCCACCACATAGGCCCCGCCCACCTATGACGTCACGAAAAGTGGTGGGGGGAGTATCCAGCTCCGGTATAAGTCCTCTACTCATACAGTATACGTCAGGACCACAATAGGGCCAGGAGCATTTTACTTTGTTCTTAATATTATTTTCGTTATGTTATTAGGGTATTTCAAAGAATTCCCGTAAAAATAATATAATGAGAACATCTGTCTAAAACGTTAAAAGCCACAAAGTTGCTTGGCTGCATTTGAAAATCGAAATCTTCTTTATAATTGAAAATAAATATTATTAAAAAAGGCAGTTGTGTAAAATATTACAACAGGTTCTAATAGAATTTTTTTTTTATTGAATATCCGGCGAAGTCTTTGTTTTAAACTGAGAAATTTTCAAAATGGAGGAAGTTCTCAATTCAACCCGTACCTATGTTTTTCATTTCTCTTCGATTAACCTGGAATAGCTTAAGCAATTTATATGAATTTTTCAAGCAAACTGTAGATTATGACTTGGCGGTGGGCCAATATTTTTCCATCAAGCTATGTCTAGTATAAGGCGAGCAATACTCGGAAAGTACATCTTTAACAGACTTATCAGAAAATATCCTAAGTTATGGCGGAGGTGCAGGTTTTAAGACATATTTTCTGTTAGAAAATATTCGATGTTATTCAAATTTAAAACCAAGACTTTCCATGACATTCTAGACTTATTGCAATGAACAAAACATTCGAATTTTCTATTACGATCCCTATACTTCCTCTGTGTAACAGTCCCCTTTACTGTGTTTACATTAATCTGGGGGTTGTCATTTTTATTTACTATATCCACGAATTAATTAATCCCTTTAATAATTAGTAAAGTTTGCCCTATTGTGACACTACCAAGGAATGATCGTTCATCTACATCGGTCCTAGCTATTAATCTATACTCACAGTCCCTCTGCACATTGGCGAATAAGATTTGGGAAAAATCTTCGGACCAATTACAGCATTTATGATTCTACAGGTACCATAACTAATTTAGATATTCCCTTCTTTTACCTTGTTCCCTATACTTTATAGTTATTGCCGAAAAGTTTTTGTATTTGATACGAACAGTTGTTAAAATTGGAAACTTGTACAAGCTTGTTTACTTTTAAATATTATTATACTCTTCGCAAATACAAAACAAAGAGTATATTGCATTCGGTCGGCATATTTCTAAATAGAAAAACTTATATCACTGTGTTGGTGATCGAATTCTGAACAACTTTTAAAATCTCCGTCCGTCTGTCCATCTGTCCTTCTGTCTGTCTGTCTATCTGTCCGTCTGTCTGCCCGTCCCTCACGTTTCTTGTAAGCACGATAACTTAAGAACGAAAGGTCCGATTGTATTGAAATTTGGGCAGTAAGATAGTGTTAGCTAGAGAAAGAATCCTGCTTTTTAACAATATCCATCAGTAAATAAATGTTATTAATTATTTAAATTAAAAAATGAAATTGCATCTTTTACAATTAAACAAAAAATATCAAAAACCAATATAATTTACAAAGAAACTGGGAATAGTATCCTACAGAATGTGCAACAGTTATACAAAATGTGCAGTAAATCGGCGAAGAGTATAATGGTTAGCTTGTTTAATATTACATTTCCGACATTGTTAACATTTTAGGGCCTGTGAACTATCGTCCTAACTTTCTACGAAATCGCGGTATCTTGTGGAAAATAATTTTAATTTCTTTAGCCTTGATTGCATTTATTACAACTCCACTAGGATGCTGAAGTAATTTTGAAATAATGTTATTACCTAATATCGATTTTGAAATCTGGTAAAAATTCGTTCGATTTTGTTTGTTAATTTTTACGCTGATCTCAATATCGGTATAAGGTAATAAGATTCATTTAACCGAATAACGCGTCGTTCGGTTAATTGAACCTTATTACCTAATATTGATTTTGAGATCATCGTAAAAATGATCGACGGTGAAATGTATTTTCATAATTCCTAGTGACCGTTCTTTTAAAGGCGGTTCAATTTTTTTCAAACAAATTTTTCTCACTCTTTTTTATGGTTCAGTTTCATTTAAATCTACGAAAGTAACGGAATTATGTCAGCCCTACTGGATTCACCATTCCAGAAATGCCTAACTATTTACCTGCAACCGCTCCTCCGCCATAACTTCGAATGAAAAATACTTATTCTGACCTGCACCTTTTCCATAACTTCGAATATTCCCCAACGCTTCTTACGCATATTCATATTCCGAGTTTTGCTTCACCCTATACTAGACATAGCTTGATGAGAAAATATACGGAACCACCGTTGAGTGATACTCAACAGTTTGCAAACGATTTCGTAGAAATGGCTTATGCCATTCCCAGTGAAATCGGTGAAGAGACATGAAAGAATACATGCATACGAGTCGAGTTCGGAACCTTCTGCTTTTAAAATTTCTTTAAAGTTAAAGTTAAAAATAAAGACATCGCAGGATATTCAACAAGGATACAGTATCTCATGCATTTCTTTTATAATTTCACCACAGTTAAATACTAGAAAAATATATATGTTATACTTTGAAATAGAATCGAAATAATAAGACTACTATTTTTTAGCAATTTTAAACATTTTATGTTTTTTACAGAGTACCCCATAATTTATTTTAATTACGTAATATAATACTTTATATATGTATGTTACAAAGAATATTAATATTAATAGCATGGAAAAGTTAATGAAGCCCGATAAAAAAATATAAAACAAGAATGACTGCTATACCTCCAGTAAGAGACAAGAATGTGTTTGAATGAAGAATGTGAAGTTATTGCTCCTCGTCAGCGTAGCGTAAGTTTGAGAATGTTATAGATTTGGAACAAAACCAACAAAGGAGATAGAGTAGTACTCTATTTTGCACGTTCGTACCTTATGTGCCATATATACGGACTCATATGAGATCATTCAGTATGCAGAGACCTAGTTTCACCTGACAAAATAAAATACTATGTATTGTACTTTCCTAACTTTGTTGGTTTTGCTCCTAATCTATGACAACGTTCTCTAAGTTATTGTCACGCAGGAAATTATTAATCATTCAAATCCGGGAAACTAGCAAATGTTTATATAAACAAACATATTCGTCCGTAGTTCATATATAAATTTGAAAACAATAAAACAAAGTCAATGTCGATTCTTAGAATTGTTTAATAATAAAACACAAGTATATATAAACACGACATTGACATTGTTTGAACCTTTGCAGAATAAGCAGTTGCTAAATATATAATACCTATTAATATATATTTAATATATATTAAATAATCATAACAAACCGGGGTTGCTTCAGATCCTTCAGTTCCAACGTTGGAGTCAGTAATTCCGAATTACTCCGGACAGATAATTAACTCTGGGCCTTCATTTCTGGAGATGAGGGGCCCAGGCCCTTCAGACAGTTTGGTGATCTCCGCCCTGGAAATCACCAGCTAAGTTAAGTGTAAAGTGACACCTAACCTTCCCACTGTGTATATTTGTAATTTCGTTTAAATCATGCGTTCTATTTTTATTGTGTACTGTAGCGTTTCTATTTTGTTTGTTCTCGAAATCGCCCCTTTTAACACAACTCTCCAGAAAATCCACGTCACGTTGGCGTAGGGTCTGAGTCTTAAGGTCCTCCTCGAAGCCTAATGTGACATTAGTCTACGCTGATTAGGATCAATAATTTCGAAACGAGTGTCTTTTGCTGAATTCCTGTTTCTCACGGAAATATACCGGGTGCCTACGATATTCCTAACCAGCCTATACTTATAAAAAGTGATATCCATTTAAAATTCTAGGAAGTTGTATATTCTATCTTCTGATTTTTATTTCCGGTTTAAACGAACACAGTATAAACTTTGTTATTTTTAATGGAACACCCTGCACATTATTCAAAATTTAGATTGCTTAAGAAATTCTAGGTATGAAATATGTAGCACACCCTATATCTATCTTTGACACTTTTCGAGAAATTGGCGGTTGAAAATGTTATGTCGGTCACAAATTATTCCATTCTCACCTAAAACAAATCAATGTAGAAAAAAGTTGGTTATAGTTAGAGGTGTTTCAGAATCTTATGAACCGCGAGATGCACAAAAGGCAAAGTTTGTTCTGGGTTATAAGTGTATTTTGAAAACACTGACGGCTACCTTGCTGTATACATAAACAAGAGCTCGGGATAAATTACAAACAATAAATCTAATATTTTTAAGTAGTATAACTGAGTCCATGAAAGGGATTGCGATTCTCTGTATATGTAGGTCACAGCTCATGAGATTTTGAAACATCTCTACCTACGTTTTTTTGGTGAGTAAAATTTCATTTCCGGTTGAACCGGGAGTACTACAAAAAGTGACTTTAGACTGAAAATATTTCGATACTTTTAATGGAACACCGTGAATTGAACCTTAAATTTAGATTCTACTGACTTTTCCTGGTATTCTTTTTAGTGCCCTTTGTCTAAACCTAATAATTTTTGAGGTATCGGCAACTGAATGTTCACCTTCACTGTAAATATCACAAATCTGTTCAAAGCAAAAAAATATTGTCAGTATTCCATGAAAAATCAAGTATCTTTCAAATATGTAACACCAGAAGTAACAAGGTAGGTATAATTTAACCATTGAACGGCATTATACAGAAAGGAAGCAACCCACAAAATTTAAAACAAAAAAGATTTTTAATTTAATTAAATGTAGAATATCGTAATGTGTGTGGAAAGATCCAGCTGGAAAGATTCAAGTCATTTTCATTATAAAGATTTAACGGTGCAGTTTAAGTATTGTAATTTTGATGATGCAGAACATTTGCAAACGTATTTCTTGATTTTAACTGTGGGTTGGTTTCTTTCTGTTTAATGCCGTCCAATTCAAATGTTCAAAATTTCCACCATTGACTTCTCGACAAGAACTAATCCTCCTTAAGTAATATTTTCAGTGTAGTTGAACATTCAATTGTCGATATCTCAAAAACTTTAGACACTAGAATTTTAAAAAAATCCAAAAAGGTTGGTACAATGTAAATTTAAGGTTAAATACAGGGTGTTCCATTAATAGTAATGAAGTAATTTGAGTCTGGAAGTCACTTTTCATAGTACTTCCGGTTCAACCGGAAATGAAACTTCTTACAAAATTTAACTCCCTATGAAACTTGTATAACCAGAACAAATTTGTTCTTACATTCGTTTGTTTTATTTTCAAATGGAATAATTTATAACCGATATAATATTTTGAAACGCCGGAGTTACAGCTTGATGCTGGTCAAGGATGGATGTGCGGCGCGATGCTCCTCGAAGAGAATGCAAAAAGAACCTATTAAAACTCCATTAAACTCGATAAAATTTAAGTCATTGGTTGATTAAAAATTCTTTGTAAAACGAAGTGTAATAATAGAAGAATGAAAAAATTGAAAATTACTGTAAAATGTTTATTAAAATTGTAGGTACTAAAAATAAAATAATGTAAACACGTGTCTAGTACAAGCGCCGTCGAGTTGTAAACGGAAACTACCGATGCCTTCAAGCGGATGGTATTAGCAACATGTGTTTATAAGGCAATATTTGCCAGCTGTGGACAAGAAAACATAAGTTTTTTCAAGTGGTAATATTAGTTTAATTCTTCATTAAAATTGAAACAAAATGAAGAGTAAAATTCGAAAAGTATTAAACATAAGTAATGAAATAGAAAAATTGGAATTGGAAAGCAGCAGTTGAAACTAATTACTACAAGAACAAACTAATATCCAGTATGTACAAGATGTTCTCTCGATCCTCTTTCTCCAAACCAGCTGTAAAAAGCTCTTTCTACTGCGTGAAAGGGTTCTTCCTTACACTTCCACCGTAAATGGTTATTTACTTGTGGAACGGTTAATGAGTAAAAGCTCCTTGTGGCGAGCTAAAGTATGTATGTCCTGGCAGACAAACGAAGTGATGCTGAGCGTTGAAACGAAAACACAGATTTCTAGGAAACATGAGGTCATATATGAACGCAAGCGGGCAAGGGGGGGTGTACTCTGATAGATTCAGAAACAGAAGAAACAGAAAACTTAGAAGAAGAGTAAATAAGGAAATTATCACAAATGATAACTTAAAAGAAGCATGGATACTAGAAGGAAGTGTCTCACAAACACCTACACTTCCCATCCGATGATGACAGATGGAATGTAAAAGCATAGAAACTTAAGAGAAGCATGTCACAAACACCTGCACTTCCCATCCTACATTCCTATTCCATGCATCATGTGACTCTCGCTGCCGGCAACAAGCATGTCCCATGTCCCATCCAACGTATGCAGCCAGTCTGGCGGTATATAAAAACATCCAAGGTTTGTTCCGTTACGCGGTTTAACCGTCCGTTGGGCGGTCGAATGGAGCCGCCCAGTCATGGCATGAATATGTCACAGCGAGTGAAGGATATAATAATAGATGACTGAGCGACTGCATTTGACCGTTCGGCGAGCGATCAAGCTGAGTGTTGGAGCGATCCTCCAGATTGGATGACAGGCATCGGCAGCAATGCCCACCTTACGCTGTCATATCAATAAATCAATCAATAGCATTTTCAACCGCCATTTTCTCGAGAAATGTCAAGGATAGATCTAGGGTGTGCTGCATATTTTATACCTAGAATTTATTTAGCAATCTAAATTTTGAATAATGTACAGGGTGTTATATTAAAGAGAAGAAAGTTTATGCTATTACCGGTTAAACCAGACATGAAAATTAGGAGTTAGAGCAATCAAAATGTGCAACTGATTCAATTCTACAACTTCCCAGAATTTAAAAGCGATATTTTTTTACTAGAAAGTTATAGTCTGGCTAGTAATATTGCAGACACCCGGTATGGTAATCGCTTTTTGTCTTTTATTAATATCAATGCAATATTTCTTTAAAATGTAACAACAATTAGTATCATTTATCGTGTAATTTTCCATACATATGTATATTTAGAATTTCCCCCAGGACCATATTCATAATGTTGACTGATGTTTACTATCAATTTTAGGGTGAATCAGTCTCAGGAAGTTGTCGTTCCATATTGGAATGGACACTTTCAATTATGGAAAGACAGTTCTGCGTGAAATGATGACCCGCGTTATGCCCCGTTATTTTGGGGTACGTACCATGAACTACGCTTGAGTTTATATGCTGAAATGGCTTATACACATATGATTTAGAGCTTTAAGAGAAGGCTTTTAGGCAAATGCGAAAGAATAAAGCAAATTTAAGGACCTTTTATGGCAAAAAGTTAAATTATTAGGCAATACATTTTTACAGGTGTAATGTATCCCTGAAATTTCAAATAAAAACTGTTTTCCGTATTCTTTACGATTGTATTTTACTTGCGATGCTTTTAGATGCTAGAAGCGGAAAATGTCATTTCAAGAAAAATATTATCGCATTATCATCGTCTTCTCTTAAATACTGGCGTAGTTTGGTAAAGCTATTTAGAAAGTAGAGTTTCCTTAAAATAGTTCTGATCATGTCTTGCTATATTATTTTTATCCTTAGAGCATGCATATGAAGCTTCTTTACATATAGATAAATAGAGATAAGGTTTTGCTATTAGTACAATAGGTTAGATGAAGAATGTTGTCATAAGTAACATGGCTTATTGGAATAACCACATGAAACTGAAATAAACTTACATAACGACAGTGTGCTACTAATAAATTAGTAAATTATTTCTACGCACCAGTGTGGATTATGCGAAGAGGCAGTGGTAGGTACGTACTAATAAATCTAATGGTAATGGTAAAGTTTTAATAGATTTATAGCCAGTTTCTGATAAATTTCGCTATTGGAACAATAACTATCAGTCTGATGAATATTATGTGCCCGTTAATTTATAAACCATTTCTGGAAAATTATGTGCCGATAAAATTAGGTGTTAGATTTATAGCTATCCAACAACTAATTGAGTTGAACATCTGGCCACTAAATCCACAGCTTTACTGTGTACTGTCAGCGATAATATATTTTGATCACAGACATACAGTATATTTACTTTTAACATCGCCATATCTATATAAGAAAGTGACATACAGGTTAGGTGAGAAAAGAACATTTAGTTCTACCTGAATCTCAGTCTTCGCGGAACGGTGAACTGTCTGGATGAACTTACTATCGCCCGTTTCAGCGATACTACGGAAATTTATTATTAACGAAGCCAGACGTGCCTTTTGCAACGGTCGGTCCACCAAAAAAGAAAAGACGGAAAAGGAAAAACTTACTTACCTTCAATTATTACGGTCCGCCTTCCATCGTATTTTCTAAACTAGGCGATGCAGTTACAACTCTAACCGTCGTCTTAAAATTAACACTTCAGACTTCTTACAGTTAGTAACCTCGCTAGATTCTGTGAACAATCGGGGTATTGAAAGCACACGTGACAGGAGCGTATAAGATCCGTGAAGTTCAGTTACCGATTTGTACCTCAGAATCACACGAAAATCATTATGCTTAGAGTAAGTAGTCAATGAAAGATTCGAATTCAATAACATTTGTATCTGTTGATTTAAGAAATGTAATATATGTATATAGGAAAATAAAATATTCGAGCTTCTCTTGCTAAATATATATGAAACGATGCAGATCAGCATACACTACCCATGGCAAGTGGATCACGTATCGAGGATATAATAATATATATCACATATGACGGCGAGAGAGTGGTAACAATTGACTGGCAAAAAAGGATTCTTTAGACAAAATTGTTCAATAGAAACGTAGACGTACTCCATAATAAGAGACTAAACAGTATTGAGATAATAGAGAACGAAACTGTGATAAGACACAGCTTCTTGTACTGGTGGCGGGGATAACGGAATTCCACATTAGAGATAAGAGTTTCGTTAACTCCGTCATACAACATAAGCAAGGAGCGAATGAATAAAATTTGTCTCTTCTCTATTCTTCTCTCACTTTCTTCCTCATTTATGTACAAGGCAAAAATGCGGAATGCTCAGTTCATTCAATGTGTCTATGGTGTTGATCTTCAACTGTTACATATAATAAATAGATTATATTTGAGTAAATTAATTAATTGCTCAAAATGATATACATTACCCTTGGTAAATCGAAAACGCTGTCTAACTTAATTTCTTCAAAATGAATTACTTCGAATACAGAAATCGAGAACTATGGTTAATTCTCAAATATTTCAAACAATTCGCGATCAAGAGAATGCGAGGAGTTTAAGACACTTACAGCCCTAATATATTTCTCTAAAATTTCCTTGAATTGGTGTTTTCCTACTTCCTAAATTATGATACAACTACAAAATATTTTAAAATCGAAATTTAACTCATAACCAAAATCAATTCAACAAAATGAAGAACTTTTTGAAGAAATGACGTCTGATTATAACTTATTGAAAAAATAATACCCTAGGCTCAATTATGAAGAAAGAATAAATATTAACACAAAGAGGAAAGGTCGAGAATATATAAACTGACTAATGATGTATGTTGAACAAACAAGCAGAAATGTTAAATAACTTATAGAAGAACACAAATGCTTACAGTTTTGATACATGTCGAATGAAATAGTAGAGAAATTAACAGACATAAAAAAATGAATGCTCTCAACGTTCAAGCATAGGTAATTCTTTTCTTGCAAGTTTATTCTAATATGACTTATCATATACTGGTTATTCAGATTAAGTTATAAAATAATGACAGCTAATTTAAAAACGAGATATTTCTCAGATAATACAGTTTAGAATGTAGATTGCAACAACGTTATATTTCTTACAAATTAAACTCGTACTACTTAAATATCCATATTATCTAAAATTGCAATTTCGATAAATGAGACCAAATTCTTGAATTGCAGTGAGCATCCTCTACCATGCACAGATTATATGTTTTAAACAAATCATGTGAGATGTGATATAGTACGTCCGTCCGTAAATCTGTCCGTCTGCCCGTTTTTCCGTCCATCCATCCCTCTGTTCCGTTTCTTGTAAGCATGATAATTCAAGAATGGAAAGTATATAAAGTCGGATAGTAAGTTAGTGCTAGATGGAAAAATATTATTTTTTAACAAAATCTATTAGTAAATTAAAAGAAGACCGCTGCCAAAGAATCACTACTTCCACGTCCAGATTTTCCATCTAAGTCTTCTTAAAGGAACGGTTTTTAGCATCTACTCAAAGAATAAAGTTTCTGGACTGTTATTATCTTGCTTTACTTATTTTCCCCAATTTACACTCCCCCAGCCCTTCAACGGATTCTTCTCAATCAGATGCCATTATTATAATATATGTTTACAAAATTATAAATGACTATCTCAATTTTATTTTATCATCCCCTTTTACAGTGGGAGGTGGAGCTGGTGGGGACTGTGGAAATGTTTTTAAAAAAATTGAGGCCCTTAGCTTCTAGTATATACCCCAAATTTTAAGCTTCTGTACTCTTACCAGCTTGCTTTACTCATTGTCCTCTATTTACCTCTACTTACATCCCATCCCTTCAAGGGAATCATCTCGAAATATCATCTAGTTCCATGTGTCGTTATAATACACACGTGTACCAAATTTCAAGTGAATATCTCAAGTTAATTTTATCAACCCCTTTAATAATGAAGGGGGGGTGTAAGAGAGGTTGGAATATGTTATAAATATGTCTGAGACCTTCGCTTCTAGTATCTATAACTAATCCCAAGTTTCTGTACTCTTACCAGCTTTACTTATTTGCCCCTATTGAACCCCTTCTAGTTCCAGATCTCGTCATGATAGATATATTTACCAAATTTCTAAAACCGTTATCTTAAACCGTTATATAGAAAACGTGCGCACAAAAAATAGTTACAGAACCATAGACAGACAAACCGACAGACAAATTTTTTTTCGCTTTAATTTAAAATCTCGACGTGCCATGACATTCTAAACCTATTTCAACAAGACAAATTTTTGAATTTTTTTTTACGAATGCTATACCTACTTCCACTCCAGTACATAGATGTGGAAATAATCATTCATAATCATCAAAGAGCATATATTTTTCTCGTCATTATAACTTCTTCCTGGGATTAACAACGAATTCGGAATATAATTCTGTCCCTAGTCCCTGATACAATCCCTTGAAATTTCTTAGCATTGATTTTACGACTACCCCTTTACAAGTCAGAAACAAAAAGTATTTTCAGAATAGCTTGATGAGGTATCCTTCCCACAGCTTCAGAGCAAGAATATTAAAGCTCTTCTATCAATCGATGGCAAATAATTTTCTCCTGTTATGAATACGATAAATCTTCTTTTTACGATACGTACCATTTAATCTTGACATCACGGTTCGTGTTGTGTCTATAAACTAAGCCACAGCAATTTGTCTGAAGGAGCTTTGAAAACTCAGGCTTTAGTTGGATACAATGACGACCCTAATATTTAATCGAGGAGAAAATCGCGCCGTCCGCTTCATCGCAGCGTGAATTATATTTTAAGACCAAGTTTCATATTTTTTCTTTTTTCTGTAATTCAAAATTTGGTATATCTTATCTCATCTTCAACAAATGAGTAATAAAAGTATTGTTACTATAAAATTTCTAAGACAGTATTAATATATTTTTTAAATATATAACGGTTTACCAGTAAAACATGTTACTAAAATGCAGCACATTCCTTGTTCTAACCTACCGTTTGAAATGTAACTTTTATAAATTTTCCAAGAACCTTATTGTATGACAAAGAAGACTGATTTGATTTTGATTGCCCTCAAAATTGAATAATAGAATTATTACTGTGCTTGGAAGTATTGTTCATATTGAGTTGTAAGAGTTTGTCCATCGCTTAATACAAAAGGTAAGTTATATCTATATTGATGTCTAATATAGTGAGTTGAATAAATCTGCGATATATTTCGGTACGGATTATTGAAAAAGTATATTAACAAAACATATGCTACTTAAAATAATTTTTTCAAAAATTTGACTCCATGTTGTTTGTATTGAAAGTAAATTCTTTAAAATATGTTCATTATATTTTGTAGATGATTGCACTTGGACGAAAAAGTAGTTATTTAAAAGTTGATTGGACCTCAATGAATTTATCAAAACTATTTAATGACTCTCTATAATTATAAATGATTATTTTCTACCACCTTTTACTCATTTTATTCTGAAAAGTTGTTTTGTAAATGTTATTACTTGAAAAATTTCAGTTGTTCTGACCTGAAACTATAGTGATGCTATAGAATTAAAATAGAAGATGACGGACCCAATATGGCAATAATGTGTAATATTTTATATCAAAGTTCAATATTATAACATATAGACATTAATATTCCTAACAACTAAAATGACGTTGAATATTAAAGAACAAGATGGCGGAACCAAGACTGACGAATTTAATACCAAAATTAAGCAATATTCCATAAATTAAGGATTTTATTGAAATTTATGCGTAGCTGGTATTGTAATGAAACAATAATATTCATATCTAAACACTAAAATTTTCACTAAATATTTTCTTTTTTTTTTTTTTTCTAAATTTCTTGAACAACCCTCCTCAGAGGGTAGGGTATATTTTCTTTCCAGACATTTTTTGTTTAATTACAAAATATAAAAAAATTGATTTTCTTAGAATTTAAATAATTAATAATTTTTTTATTTACTTCGATTCTGTTCAAAAACAATAGGACTCTTCTCTAACACTAACTAGAATAAGTATTAAAACACTTGGTATTACTGTTCCATAAGTTTTATTAAGATTTCTCTGACATATGTTTCGGCCTTTAGACCATTATCAAAGAGTTATAACAACTAACCTAAAAGTGACCATTACAAGATAGGATTTGAGAGGTATAGATAACCTAATTAAAATTTTATTACTTATTTCTAATATAGCTACTACTAAGAATTTAATTAAAATTTTTAATTACTATTACTATGTTTAATTTTAGTATGGTGTCTATTATGAGGGTATTATGAAATTTAGTTTGTGTATTAGTAACGTTTTTCTGTTTATTTAAGGCCTTCTTGATTTCCAAAATTTCAAGCATGTCTAACCTATTTCCCTTATTGACATTGTGCAAAATTTTAATACTACTACCGTTGAAAAAATGGTTTTTATATATACAATGTTCTGCGAAACCAGTTGATTTTTTATTTTCTAAAATCGACTTTTTGTGTTCATTTACCGGTACGTCATATACTCCCGCTTTTTGTGAGTCTTCATTTTTTCTTAACCGTTAATCAACAAGCTACCTAAGTTGTTTGTATTCAAGGAAATGGTATTATTGCCAAGTTTACTTAACATATTACAAATTGAGTTCTAATATGTTTTACAAAATTAATACTATGCCACTTTTTATTTTCTTTGGGTGCGTTATAAAAATGTTTTTTCGGCAGCTTTCTTTGTTTGTCCTTAATTAGCTTGTCTATGCGAGATGCGTGATATTCATTGTTTTTTGCTGTTATTTTAAGGGTTGTAACTTCTTTTTCAAAATTGACATTATTTAACTTTAATTATAACAATCTATGGACATAACTTTGAAGAGCTGACATTTTTATCTTCCAGGATTGATTACTTTTTGCATGTATGAGTGCGTCAGTAAAAGTGGGTTATCTATAAATATCGATTTCTAAAATGGGACCTTTTCATGTCAATGAAGTATCCAAAAAGTTTAAAGAAGGTTCTATCTCGATTTCTACCGTAAACTGAATTTTATTGTTTATAGAATTAATAAAATGAATGAACTGTGATAATTGCCTATCCGTACCAGTTCATATACAAAACACATCATCCACGTATCTTGCCCAAAAGTGTACATATTTTAAAAGATTATTATCTTTTCTGTCAAAAAGGTTAGTTTCGAAATTGGCCATAAATATTTCCGCTAACGATCATTGTTAAATCATTTACTTGCGTGTAGAATTTATTATCGAATTTAAAATAATTCTATACCTCAAATTCTCTAATATCTTGTAATGGTCACTATTAGGTTAGTTGTTATAACTCTTTGATAATGGTCGAAAGATCGAAACATATGTCAGAATAAAAATTATGGAACGGTAATACCAAGTATTTTTAATACTTATTCTATTTAGTATGTTTCACCAAGAACTTACCGCAGACTCAGTTCAATTAATAATAACAGTAACTTACTGTCTTAATTTCAATGCAATCGGAGTCTTCGTTCTTAAGTTATCGTGTAAACAAAAGACGCAACGGACTGATTTTGGGGGGAAAGATGCTACTTTTTGTCCAAATTAAAATAATTGTAATTTCGTCTAGTTACGTCATATCAAGATGTATCAAGATTTAAGACAATAGCTTCAATTAGGGTTGTTTTTTGGCTTTGGATTTCTCCATTAGCCAGATACATACTATGCATTTATTGTTTCATTCATTCGTTCGTAACTAACCTAACACGACAACCCAATCATACAACATACACAGGATGATAGTTCACAAGGACACACTCTTCACGTCCAGGGGTCTGTCAGGATATTTCTTGATACAATTAGGGTTTAATGACCTACATTTCTAAAATACGTATTTTTTTAAATATTTGCAAAATATTGAAAATTTTACACCAAACACATTAAAGAAATATTTAAAATATTTACAGCAAACAAACTAGACAGTAAAAAGGGGTGTTCCTCGGTGACCAGTTAGGTGTAACAGTATACTTGAAAAGCAACATAAATTTTTTTGTACGCCTTAAAAAAAATTTGACAATTATATTTTTACCAGAATCAGGTGGCTATAGGAAAGGCTGCAATTAAGATTAATGAACACTGTTGATCTCATTTGGAAGTGCAAGATAAATGCTTTATTTACATACAACAATTCATTTAATTAAGGTGATTGTTTATAAACAGTTCGGGTAGAAACACGTTTTTCCCAAAAAAATGTGAAAATTTAGATTATAAATTATTTTTAAGGAAAATAATATCTGAAATTTGACGTACTATTTCAAGAACTACAAAAATGTTTAAGCGAATTTTTTTTCAGATTGCAGTTTAAAGGAATAAATTTGCAATTTAAAATTTCATAACAACATACTTTTTAGGAAACAAATAGCCATATCTTTAACAATTTTTATCATAGAGGGTTGTATTAAAAACCAAATTGAAGAGAATTTCATTACCTTTAAACTTTTTAACGAATATTCAATGTAGACTCTTGGTTTTTGAGTTATTCACGACAAATAAACGCACATTGAAATGGTAGCTTTACAAAGGCTTAAAAATAAAAAATAAAAAATACTAAACCATTAAAAAAATTATATCTCGCTCAATTGAATGAAACTTGTCCAAAGTTCAGGATAATTTTGTAAGTTTCTACACTGCGAAATCCGCGGCGATCTGCAAAACACTGTTTTTAACCCGTTCCCTCCTTCCCCAAAAGTTTAACAGGGAGTCGATTTTGGTGGACTTTTTTACATGTTTATGAAACCCTGAAAATTCTCATTTCGGCGGCAGCGGCGCGACGTTAAAATATTATTCATCTTTATTGCTCCGTAATTACAATGTAATAACTGGGGTTTTATTCCCCTAATTACATGATTTAATCAGACACTACCATTGGCAGAGTACGGAGTGTCCCAATTACTTTTGCAGACTCCGTCGATATTATAGTATATACATCGAAATCAAAACTGTGCTTACCCTTTTCCTTCTAGGTGTTTATATCCTTTATGGTGCCTCAACCAGGTTACTTCACAAACAAATTTTATTGCATATGGAATGAACTCAATTTGATAACAAGCAAATAAAACACGTGATTTCTCAAAACACTTAATTACAGAGAAAATGAAAACAAATGAAAATGACAATCACAAACATGCAACGATTAAATAAATTGACAAACAGTAATTACACTACATTAAGAAATGAAATGGTCAACGGTAAGTTCAAATCTTCTACTTTTTAAAACCGGCAAAATATTGAACAAATGTACTTAAACTTTAAAATTGAAAAAGGTTCGCAAAACGAGAATTTACTGTACCCTGTAGGTAGATGATGACCGAACAGAAGTTAAGCCAAGAGTGACGATGTTATCTCAATAGAAAAAAGACGTTTCAAAAGTGGGCAGTAAACTTTAAACCCTCGACCAATTAAAATCTCTACTTTAAACATACCCCGATTTGAAATTACCTAACGGACCATGGTATTTATCATAAGGCCTAAGTTAACATTTTGATACCAGTCCAGCAGATGAAAAAAAACCCTTTTGTTCCTTGCTTTGCCTTTGTATAGGGGAAAAAATCTGCCTTATTTGGTCTATCTATCTTAGTCTATTACATATGTTTCTGGAATCCTATTTCAACTGCCTTAGTCTAGAAAATTTAACTAGACCCCCCGGTGCGGTCGTATTTAAACAAGTATCCATAACTTCAAGTAAGAAAGGCGAATTGGACATAAAAGAATTTGGATGGTTATTTATTGTTTACAAGTGGCTAACGTCGACTACCTAATAAAGAGTAAAATTAACAAAGCACGTTTCCTGGGCTCTAAAATAACTCAGTTTGAAACATAAAACAGATGTATCTATGACCGGTAGTTTACGATAGTTTACTAAAGTCTCGACTCTTAAAATTTTACCAAGATCGGAATACGGTTATTCTGTTGCGACAGGGCCGGACTTGGCTCCCTTAATTTGACTTTTGTTACAAGTTTCGTAATTTATTGCTCGAGGCTTTTACAAAAAATATGATTACATGCAAACGGTCAACATCCACAAATAGAATAACGTCACAATAGTAGTCGTTCGATGAAATAGGGAAGCATACTGATGCAGTGGAATTATTGTGTACGGGCTATGGTCAGATATTGATTGCACTATGCCTAATACCTAAAAGAGTGAGTTTTATTCATGACAGCAGCTGTAGTCGAGATTTTGACCATTCTCGATCTCGCTCTCGAAAATTTTCAAAGTAAGGTTCTCAGTAAATCTCGAAATTCAATTCTCGATGTCGAGTTCGAGATTTTCATATCTCGGGTTTTAAGTACGTGCATACGAAATGTTGTCTATTGCGACGGTGCAAGCATATGTTGCGTGCTCTGTACACCAGACCAGTCATTACACGTTTCTGTTACGAACAATAAGTGTTATTGTTTCGTTGTCGTGATATGTAGATTCGTAATTACGATGAAACTTAATCGCAATATAAACCATAAAACCAACTGCTGAGAATATTTAAATGAAAAGCGATACAAATGCAATGGAAGATGATGATGATTCGGTGACAGATGTTGATCATGAGCATAGTGGAATCGAAAGTGATTGATAGTGATGACGAAGAGTCGATATCATCAACATCAGCAGCAGCAGAACTAAAACTTCCAAAGTAATAAATACTAAGCGCTTTAAAAGATAAGGAGAAGATAGTCTAACTGTGGAAGAGTCTTGCCACGTGACTGTATCAATATCAAAATTACGTGGAAAAAAACAACTAAATCGAAATGGCGTAAATCGAGTGACCGTGCTTAGCTCATTTTAAGAAATATTTCGGCAGCCAAAAATTAGCAGAGGGTGCAGACAGTGGCTTGCAACACAAAAACAATTACAAAATTGTGATCTGTACCTCATGTCATTCAAATATAATAATGAGGTAATCTTATACCATTGATTTAAAACAACACTTAAAAATCCATCACACTCAGGAATGTAGCAAATTATTTCCTAACAAGGACATTTCAAGACCAGGAACTCGAAGTGTGACCGACATGATAACATCTTTCAATACCGCAAACACCGCAATAGACTTGAACATGATTCTGTTAGGGCACTGCTGTGTTTAAACTCTTGGCAGTCATGCGAATTTATGAAATAGGTAACTAAAATGTAGGCGGCTATGTTTTTGTCCATTAGTTCCTTAATGTATTTTTTATGAAAATAAAGCGCTATAAACTATAACCATTCTGCTTTGTTTAAAAAATTCTTCGTAAATATTCGAGATCGAGAATCTCAAAAATAATCGAGATCTATAAATGTCCATCTCGATCTAGAACTTCGAAACGAGACGAGATCGATAATTATCTCATCTCAGCGGCATCATTAGGCAGCTGTGCGTGTGTCTGTTTGTTTGTCTGTCTCTCTGTCTGTCTATGGAATTTTCTTCCGATCACAATGACTCATACAGCAAAGTAACTGATTTCGTTTTTTTGTGGTTACCGAATGTTTATCTCAGTAAGAACACCAGATTTATCTTATTAGCAGTTTTGGAAATATGTGCAATTCTGCAGAAACTATGGCTTAAATAAGATTCTCATACCGATTCTCGCTTTATTTTGATTAAACTATTAACTCTATTTATTTTTATGCGATTTATTACAAAATACTATGTAATAATGCACGGGGACTATAAGACCGTCTTTCCGATGGACCTCACCATATTAGTCCGGCCCTGCTTTAGTTGCGCACATTTTATGATATTTCTCAGACACATTGACAAAAATTCGGTTTTATCAGGTTGATATTGGCACAATAAATAATTCAGTTGACTGATTTAATCTGTTTTCGCAAATTTTCTTTAAATGTCCGAGTCTACATCATTGTGAACAGTTTAACAATGGTCATTGAAATAGATTTTTTTCACCTAGAATTATTTTACATCCCTAAGCTACATCGTGCCACTGAGAAACAATGAATACAAAGCACGCAATAGCACAATATTTCCTAACCTATTTCTTTTTGTGACTCTACCACCCCTCATTTCATTAATTCGGCGCTCTTAGCTGGAATATTGACGTCACTGAAATACATGAGGAGAAAAATTAAAATTTGTTTTCTTCAGAACTTCAAGAGATACAATATGCTATTTTTCTTCCTGAAGTCAGATAAATCCGACTTTCCGATATATTCGAATCTCGTGTCGTCGTATATCATGCTAAAAATAATTTATACTCACGATTTTCTTGAGGCTTGCAGTTTCTTATCTATTTTAATTTAAAGAGTATTAACGGTTCCCTGCTACTTATTGAATAAAGGTAATACCACGTTCTCTTATTTTCAAACAAAAATAACTTTTATGTGAATGGGTAAACCCCTGATCATCCCTTTGATGTCAAAATGTGGAATTTAAATTTAAAAAATATCCATCTGTAATTCAGCTTATTTATCTCTACTTCTGCGGAGTCCTTCATTTTTTTTCTTTTCTCTTTTCCTTTATATTAATATTTCATGTTTGATTCTCTGTCCTCAGGCAGTGAAATCAAACATGTGAAATTTCCCATTTTAACAAACTGTTCATCCATATTCATATTTCAGTCCGAGTGTGTTCGGGCCAGGAGTCCAATTATGGCAGACATATATGGTAGGCATGTATTTGACCCAATTTACTTGTGAAATTATTATCTTAATGCAACTTGATTCGGGTCCATGTTTACTTTTATTAATTATGTAGCCCTAGTTTCAGTGTGCTTCTCTGTTAATATTTTGGTAGCCGTTACATCATCTGTTCGATTAATTACGCTAACCCGCAAGGTTTCTTTTTCTTAACCCAAATAAGTGATTTCGAAGGTCGATGCCGTTGGCCGTTTTGCGCCTTCACAATTTTAAGAAAACCTAACCTAACAATGCTAAAAAGGCCATTTCTGCCTATATGCGTGCCCTAGTAACTGGACAATGATACGAGATTAAGTCAAATGGTTTAACTCTTACCTATCATAACCTAATTGGTCTAGCCCTAAACGAGTATAAAGGAATATTTAATATAATCCCATTTAGCATCACCCAGAGCTAACTGTATGGACTTAGGGGGACAAAAAAAAACAAAGAAAAACAAAACAAAAACAAAAACCAAATATAACACAAAAGAAAGAACAAATAAAATGGAGCTACCTAACCTGACCTTACAGAGCAAAACGGGTAACGGCATTATGTCCAGCGTGTCAAAATCCTGTGCAATTAGCTATTTTGGTCCATTTGCTTGTATATTGCAACAACACCTTTCTCGGCTGGTAGCTGAGAAAAATTATAGAAGTGTAGCTACCGGTTAACTCAGTGGTTAGGCCATGGATTACTCTGTGGCGAAAAGAGTTATATATTTTTATTCAGCAAATTATCTGAATGTCAAAAAAATTAGATAAATATAAATAGATAAGATATTAAGGGCGCCAGCGTATTTAGTACCTAATACTTTTGCAATTTTTATCAGGGGGAAGAACAATCAAAATCAAATGCAACATAAATAATATTTTAACATAAGTATAAGAGCAAAATATGTTACAACACTTTACAAACAAATTATTAAAAAAATTAATGGTAAACCATTTTATTTAATTGGTTAATAGACAAAAAACAAGAATATTATTTAAACAAAGTAAATTTGAAAATTAATTAGAAAATTACAATTTAACTGATTTACAAGCTTGTTTCTGACCATCGGAGAGTTTGTATTTAGATTTAGGCTTACGCAACTTGGTGGATTGCGTAGAGTTTCAACGAGGTCGAACCCTGGAGATGGCCACAGGTACCTGAAAATGAGGATTAAATAATGGTCGTGTCCTGGTCAACGAGGATTTTCCAGGAAGACGCTGCGTTTGGAAAAAATTTTCAGCCAATGAGTAATCAGTTCCAGCCTATGCAACTTATTCTCTTGTGGTGCTTCGGTTGGTCCAAAGTTTTACATGAAAAAGTGTACAGTGTAAAGAACCAGTTGATACATTAAGATTAATTTTTAAAAAACTATAACAGATTAAATTGTATCTAATTTAAAACCAAATGGAAAAGAATCCATGTTCTTGAAAATAGTAGATTAATCAAGAAAATATTTTAAAGGCAAAAAAAATATAAAAAACTACCAATGAACTTCTAGTGATGAAGGTCACTCAAAAAAATTGAAGTTTAACAAAAAAAAATAGTAATTGTAAAATTTTACTTCTGAAAATATATAAACAAGCTACTGATTAATATAGTAATGAATGAAATTAATAAATGGGAAAAACTCTACTCTCATGAAATTTTAGTCGTGCACAAAATGGTCGACACTGGTTATGACCAAAAATTTTAATAAAGATAACAAAATTGAGTACAACTGAAGTAGATAGAAAATATCTGAATTACTATCTGAACAAAAACTAATATGTTATAACAAATGTAGCAAAAAAAATGTGGGTTTAATCTCCCGAAAAATAGACTAATAAAAATTTAACTCTTCTACTAACAAGAGGTTAATTAAACGCCACAAGACGACTTTAGGTTTCGACTTTTAATGAGATAAGATTGTCTGCACACGATTAAGAAACAAAAATTCTAACTTATATCTTGATTTTATTTAAAAAAATGAAACACAGGAACCCAGAATACAGGAACAAAGGCCCCGAATACGCCAAACCCACGTAGAACAAGTGAACACTTATGCAAGTTATTTAATGACTATCTAATGATAAAACTAAGGTTCACTCACCTACGGTAGATTTACCGGTGTAGTTTGGAGCTCATTTGCCTTATTCGGTCTTTTTGGGCCTAAACCGTTAGGTTCCTGTACGACGTGCTTGTTTAAAAATTTACGAGTTTAATCCTTGTCCACAGTAATCTAAAAAATGATAAAACACCACAGTATTGTGTCTCAAGCGACCACAAAATACAAAATTGCCACGATAATTAATGAGTTAACAAGATACGTTTGTCCAGCGGACACCGAAATCGCACCAACACGAGCCGCAATAAAAATTATTTATTGCACGAGATATCCTTTAAAAATTCCCAAAAATAACTATACAGCAACGTAAACTTAATAATATGACCTCATTTAATAATCAGATATATTCAAAATCTCAAAGGATTAAAGAAATAAAAGTGAAAATCCGTTAAAGGAATAACTGAACAATCTGAACTCACCGGTGTCGGAAGCGAAAGTCAAATAGTATCGATATTATATAGGCCTAAGTGATGTTTCTACCCCCGTATGCGCACTTGGTGACTTCGCGTTGGCGTTTATCACGAATGATTCAAATTTATGTAGCACGGGTGCTGAACGAAAAAAAAATATTCGTTACAATATATACTCACGACAAAAGTCTAGTATTGCCTGCTAAACTCATAAATAAAATGATGTTTGCACCATCCATAGTTATGTTTTTTATTGCTACTACTGGTTCTTGAAGTTTTTAAACAGCTGAATAAGATAGCCTTATCCGTTTTACTCAATCTGATATCGTTGTCCATCATCATCATCAAACAATTTATTAAAATTCAATAATACAACATTGCCTCCCCGGGTCATCATCCGACGCCAACCAGACAACTACGTCGCGTAGCGCCGTGGTGTGCGTAGGGTTGGGCGGATCGCGATCGGTTCGTCTTAATAAAATGGACAAAAAAGTTAAAACTCCTGCCTCCAATGGCGGCTTTAAATCAAAATTAAAAATACACTGTGTCTGCGCAGCAGGCTTAAAATACTTAACATTAACATAATAAAAGCTACAGTAGAAAGCACTAATTAAATTTTGGTTGCTGGTACGGGAAAAATTTCAAGGAAAAAAACCATTCGAAACAATTGAGGTCCCAACGGCCTACCCGCCGTTTAGCCCAGTCAGCTTGTTTATTATATTCTTCACCAATAAGGAGTGAGGAGTATGTTGCATTCGATCGGCACATTTCTAATACGACCCAGATTCGCACATCGTTTGCTCCATTACTTCTACTTCAATAATTTTTTACCGAAATCCTGTGACATTAATAATAAACATTTTTGTAGCAGCATTTTTTGCTTCAAAATATTCTTTATGAAAATATTTGTTATTTTCCCATACATCTATGTTTCAAATTTTGAAAAAGTACCGAAAGAAAAAAGTTTTTGTTTTTTTTAACGTTGTTGGTGTGAAGATCATGCAAACTTTAGATGATCTCATTAATTACATTTCAGATAACTCATAAAATAATAAATCTTCACCTCCGAACAGGTTTGACATTTATAGACAAAGAATATCTACACGACCTGGGTTAAAATCATTAATATTTTGACATCGTCCCCTAGTTAACTTACCTAATTTCGATACTGAGATTGTCGTAAAAGTGAACAAATATCAAAATGTAATATTTTAGTCGACCCCAATATCAATACATATTAAATAAAACAGTTCTGTATATTTTTCTCAATTTCAGTGAACCACCTGCTAAGTCAACTAACGTTTAGAAAGATTATCTAGCCATAATTTCTCCCGTTTTTTTCATAAGTACGTCTTAACTCAAGATGACTTTGTTGGTTTAGAGAATCATTCAAAATAATTTTCTCGGTTCTCCATAACTCACCAACATTATTTGTCTACGATAACATCACATTTTTCGTTAGTGAACGATCCCCTGATTTTTTTAACATCTAAGTCAAATGACGTAAGGAAGATGGGGACTCGCCGTGTGCTAAGAAATACTCAAAGGGAAATCTGAATAAATTGTCTAGGTTTAATTTAACATTATTATACTCGACTTGCTCTAAGTTTTACATTTCATAAGTTTCCCAAGGTGAAGTTTTATCTCGGTATAATCGCGAAAATAATTGTGGCAAATATGAAATAATATAACGAGCTACTGAATAGCTGGAAAATTGCACTCTAAGACTCTTAATTCTACTATTTAAGAGTAATATAGTCTTGTTAAACGGAACAATGAAATATGAACTATTCTTGCAGCTCTGAATGCCTGCAATTTGTAATTTGTATTGCATTGAAATTATTGAATGTTAAGTCAAATTTATATTATTCACAGTGTCATAGCTAACACCGGTCATAACCATCATTAATCTATTAATTTACAATCGGCAGCATAGACACGTGGAGATCTCTCATACACAGAGATACGTTTATGTATTACTTCAATAAATAACAAGAAAAACTATATCTGGGAAGGTTCGCTTACTACTGAAATAAATTCTTGATGACGACAATCTCGCTAATTGTATATTACTGGCACATATCTGTTGCAATATAATTATGAGCATAATGAAAATTTTCAATGATTACTTACGCTAATGTCGTGCGCGAATAATATACTGCTCATCGCGTTTAACGTGTCAGACAATGTTTCTGGGAATTAAATATGCAATTAGGAATTAATATCTCAGATCTTGAGTTTACACTAGAGAGTGTCGAAAGTATATTCGTAACTAGGGCGCATATAAAGATCGCCTCTTGGTACCAAAATATCTCCTTGCGCTAGGATTGAACTTAAGAACATAAATTAACACCTTAAATACCGCTCCAACGTATGGTGCTGAAGTCGCACCAAAAGATATATTTGCCAGTTACCTTATTCGATCAGTACCTGTATAATTAACGCCAATAACGCTAAAGAGCGAATTAGATCAAAAGGTATGGGTTACGATGATAAAAGAAATAACTAACAGAAAGCAAAAGTTCTATCTACTATGTTAAAACAGATGGGAGACTATGTTTTTCGAATCTAGGAGCGAGCATAGCTTCAGCAGTCCTAACAGTGGGGAATATATTTTTGAACTACCTAGACTGTGTGGTATTAGCATTATCACATACCACCATACATATTAGGCAACCCCCAATTCATTTCAATGTTTTCATTTCAAAAGTTTTTATCTGTATTAACGTACATAACATTTCATTTGACGCACTCAGAGCCAGCCAGATATCCATGGTGCGAAGAGCCGTAGAATTAAGTGTCTGGATGAGTACGGTGGCGCCGATAAAAACTTAAACTAATTAACAAATAAAATTTTACTCCTACTTTTTGTATATAAGATTTAAAAATGCTGATGGCAAAAAATTCATGCAATAAAAAATATTAAAAATAATTTATAAAAGGTACAAAAATATGGTAAAAAAATACAAACCCAGTCGTTGGTGATAGACATATACAGGTAAGTACTAAAAGGTCTTATCTGCTCCATGCAATTCGTTCAAGACTTACATTGCTAACAGTCGGGTATGCCGCAGAGTTTTCGGTTAAAAACAATTTAAGATTTGAATAAATTTTTGAGTTAAGAATGTTTTGTTTAAGCTATGATTTTCTGAAGAAAATTTTGAAAAATGCAACCCCCAAATATAAAGCCAAGGCTGTATGGAAGAAAATAACACGTTTTGATGCAGACAAAATATCTGTTATCCCCGACATTGCTAGTATCAGAACTGGAAATCGAACTCGGTAAACTATAGACAGTGTAATCAAGTATGCTCGCAACGTAACACGTTTTACTCTATACTGCCTTGTTGGTGTCGGTCAGAACTTGTTTGGAAAACCGTGTAAGAATATTGACCTGATCAATTCGAATCAAGAAATGGGCCTTTAGAGAGGAGGTTATTAATGTTTATTGACAAAGTGGAAAAATGGTTGATCTGGCATATTGAGAAACTATTTGGTTCCAGAGTCAGTTGGTCGAAGGCCCAATTTTATACCCTTAGTCAACATCTACGCAGAACTCCATGGACAATAGCGATGACACAAGCGACACAAGTGCCAAGAAATCTAAGGAGTGCAACCATAAAGCTAATGTAACACACATTTCAAACTGGAATATAACGAGTAATTCAAATTTTCACTTAAGTATTATTAAATAATGTAAAATCTATCGATACAAACACGATAGTGCAAAAATAATGAAAACAATTTTGGAAACTATTTAAATATATTTACTTGAATGCCGCTGGTGTTTGGACAGCTGTATTGAATTAAAACCTCATCGAGTAACTGACAATAAATTCATAAACGTCGCATAAACAAAACCGATAGCGGTATGGTTAATTAAATAGCGTTCAATAATATTATAACTTTAACGATTTGTTACGCACATTCTATTGGAGTTTCTTAGAAGGAGCTGGAAGTTAGTTTCCAGAAACACCAAATCGCTTCGATCGAATACCATAACTTGAGGCGCATTTCGCAATCCATGTTGGTGCCATCTCGATGTGAATGATACACTAACCATGTCCAGAAACAATAATTAGAATTCTATTATAATTTTCTTGGTGGTATAAACTTCAATTTTAAGGGTGCATATCTCCGTAAAGTTTTTCGGATAACATCTAATTCACCCTGTATAAGACATACACTAGAAATAGCCGAATAAGAATGGAGATAACTTGAAAATACAAATATCTTCTTGAATAGGGTATGAACAGTAAGTAATCGTTGGAGAAATCAGTATACGGCGCTAGAACTACAAGAACACATAGAAAGTATGCTAGCTGAATAAATAATGGATACAAGAATCGCAAATATTAAAGCAACTTGGATATCGAACGTTAACAAGGAGCACAAAATACTCTATAGCATCATAAAAATGTACATATTAGTAGAGAGGAACATATAAAGCGACAAATAAGGAAAAAGGACACACTATATCCTACAGAATAATTTAAATTATTTCGTAAAGAATGACAGAATAGAAACTCAAATCTAAGTTACTTTTATACGCTTTAATTTAACACGATTGAAAAATAATCAATAGAATATGAGTTTAATTTGGTTTACAACTCATAAGTGGTTAACTAATACGGGAAATCAATAATATGCATTTTACAGTATACGTAACACTTCGTAGCACTTGTATAACCTTTCAGAGATTTCTCTTTGCCTGACTAAATAGCCGCGACTTCATTCCTGCATCGTTCACTGGCGTACTTGCTGCTTGGGAATAGGAGATGGGGATTGAACAGCGCCCTCTTGTGCAATTTCTATTAACTTCTCATGTCTGCGGGGTAGATATTGATCTCCTTAAGTAGCTCTTAACCGCGAAATTCTCCTCAGCTTTGAGCCAGTTTTTTTGTTACAATATCTATGGTTCCAACTTGCTATTTTCTAGTTTGGTTGTGATAAAAACTACCACCTATACTATATTCCAAAATTATAGTCCCACTATAAATGTAAAATGTTATGTGTCCAATAATACGCAGTTAAATGACGGAGATTGTGACAGTTGCCTGCAAGTGTCAAGATCATTACAACTTTTAATCGTCATATCCTTAACAATCTTTTCTCAGAATTACAAAAAAAATTTGATCCAAAAGTAAATTTCTATGTATTTTGTGGCGGTTCCTTTATTTTAAATGTTATTTTTATCTATTGGAAGAAACTTTTAATGTCAAAAATATATTTTATGTATTTAATTAACATATACGTGAAATGTTCTCTCAAAATACCACTCGTTTCAAATTTTATTTATATATTTTTTTCTCGAGTTGAGTTGCGAAAAGTAATAAAATTCGTGCTTACTGAGAGTTTGTTATCAATGATTAAATTTCTCGCACTGAAGCTCATCAATTCGCACTTTTTATATCATCAAGCACCTACGCTCTCAAAAATAATATTAGCGACATAATATAGAAACAATATATACAGGGTGTAATTAAATTCAAATCATTAAAAAAACTGGTGGTAGGGAACGACAAGACAAACAAAAAAACTTTATACTATAACATAGGGTCTAAAGCTGATAGTTTTGGAGAAAAAAAATAAACACAAATTTCGCAAATTTTCAATAAAATATTTTGAGAACTGCTGGAATATTAAGGTAGGTTTAGATTGTCGCGCGTGTCTTTGCCTATGATACTCAATATTTGTGTAGATAGCTATAAAATGTCGGCGGTCTTTAGCGGTGCGGTAAATACGATGGAAGACGTCGACGTTTTCTGAGTGTTTAGTAGATTTAATCTGAAGAGAACTATACTCTGACTCTCCCTTGTGCAATAGTTTAGTTTCTGTGGGTGTTTCGTTATGTAGACATGTCCAACCCGCCGTTCGTTGTTTTTGTTATTTTTGAATTTCGGGTCGCTGTGTATTTATAGTGAAGATTTATTTTATTGACTTTACCGTTCAAGTCGTTAAATTCTTGATTACGTACAGACACAACTTATTCGTTCATTCTTTTTGTATTCCGTTTTGGATTTTGGACCAAGTTTTTCTTTTATTTTTCTTTATTGACAACGTTAGTTGATAGTTTATTGTTTAGTGTTGAACGGAGTACGTATGTTCTTAATTCAACGTACCGAACTGTGTACTGATGCAGATGCAGATTTCCAATAATAGGTGGTAAGCTCTTAACCCAGGACACTCATTTATGTTACAAACGTTAATAAATCACGTTCTACAAATATTCTAAATTATAAACATTAATCCAATATTTTGTTCCAAATTAAAAGACACACATGTAAAGAAATGCTCTGTTTAAACTTCTACGGTCATTATTTGCTTGCAGTTGTGCAGGAAAAGATAACGAATTATTTGCCTCTTTATAATTGCCTCAGTTCGGTTGAGGCGGTCCATCAAAGGCGGTCGAAGATCCAAGGCCTTTACACTTTTTTATGACAATTTAAAAGTTGAATAATTGGGAACTACAAGTTCAATTGACCAAGAAAAGCAGTGGTTCTCAATTATTTTCTACATTAATATTAAAAAATATTAAATAGTTTTTTCAAAGTGCCCCTATAGGGAAAAGTCATAAAGGTTTTTTGTTTGTCTAGTCGGTCCCCATTACCAGTTTTTTTTAATGACATGAAACTGATTACACCCTGTATATAGCATGTAACAACTTGCATTATAGCTATCCTGAAACAGCTACTTTAAATTCATACTATCTAAGCGTTAAACACACATCCTATTTACTATATTTATAGATGAATGAACCATGAAATGTATTTTTCGCAACCCCTAGTGGCTATTCCTCTCAGGGATACGGTATAATCGATTCGTTTATGTAGATCCAACAAAAAATAGTGTAACTCTCAGAATATAAATGCGACAGCAACGTTAGGCCTTTATTTTAGAAACTTTAAGATTTTGAGGTAACCCCAATAGGACGACATTAAAGTAGTATTAGTAATTCTGCTATTAATCATTTTTTTGTATTCCCATTACACCTGGGTCGCAGAGAATTTGATAAGCAAATTAAATAATTTCTTTACAGTTTCGCAATTGAAACCAAATCTCGAGAGAGGGAAAGGATTCTTTTATTTGAGTAAAATTTTGTAGAGATTTTTTTGTTTGAAAAGTAAGTGGTAATATTATAAAATAATTTGAATAATTAGTTAGAGTAGGAAATTAATACAATACATCTAATTGTTTTCAGTTGCGCACGAAAAAGTATGTTGAAATAAATTCTAAGTACTATCTTGCCTTGATTTCTATGACCATCTAATATTTAAATTAACAAGTATTTGAACAGTTTCTGTAGTAGAAACTTTTAGACATAAAGAGGTGATTTACGTGGCTAAAGCCATTACGAAGTTTTTATTGCCAATTTATAGTAATTTTAGTGAAAAGTTCTTAAGGACTGTATATTTTAATACACATGTATAAAATAATAGCAGCATACCAATAAAAAAGTTTTAGAAGTTTTATTACTAAATTAGTTGTTCAATGGTTTCCTGATATTTTTTATTGCTTATTCAGAATTAGTTTTTCTTAAAATTACAACATTATCGAAACTGCTATTAAACTACTAATTCCCACTTCACTCTTCCTTTGAAAAATCGTCAAAACCTCCCACGAATTTTTCTAGTATATATTTTATTTCAACTGTTTACACGTATTCTTCATAAAAATATGTTTCACCTCACCTCGGATTTAATTTACTAGATTAATGGTAATATGTGATAAAACACACAACCACTTCGGTAGCCCAGTGGTTTAGCGCGTCTAGCTTTCATACTGGCATACCTAGCGAAGCAGGTTCAATCCCTGCTCACTGCGAAATAATTTTAATTGTAAAATTATCCCCAAGATGTGGTTCGGACTCCACTGTAAACTATAGGGCCTCACCTAACACAAAATCATTCTGGATTTTCAAGGAGTTACCTCGGTGACTTGAGAAGCGGTTAAGAAAACATTTCAAGTTGAAATCGCGATCCTTTACTTCCACTCTTCTTGTGGAGAATTTGTTATATTCAAAAGTGAGTAGTAAACACCAAGACAGAGAGAATTAGGAAAATGATGTTTTAAAATTCAAATAAAGAATACATTTTTTCTTTACTCGAATCGCAACATTTCCCTCAATACCATTAAGCAATACATAAACTACTTCCTCACTTCTAATGTTAGTTATCTCGTCTGCACTAACCCATGCGTATTTATCTTGAAGTTATGAGAAAGTATTGCTTTTAATATTCAGATACAACTGTACAATATAGTTTATCGTTTTCGTTGATTCTGCAGGAAAACTAAAGTTTTCATATATTGTCTACAAATGTTTATTTGTGACATATTCTTACTTTTTGTTGGGTATTTCGCAATTGAAAAATATTTAAAAATTTTAAGTTTTCATATCCTTAAATAGCAAATTGTTCAGTTCATTCCACGGAATATTACACCAGGAGTCATTTTCACTAAATCTAAATTGAGCGTTTCTTGTCTTTCAAAATTACTTGCATTGTCACTTATACAGTTCCTATGAGTCCTGATGCTACATCTCTTAGTACGCTACTTTCTCTCAAGGCGCGAACCTATTAACAACTTTCACAATAATGCTGTATACCTTTAAACTTCAGCTCGGAATGGGAAGTCTTCCATGCATTAGAACTCATTTGCTGAATATTTTCAACAATCGTATTCTACTCCAGAACAAAGCAATATCGATGACGAACATAATGACCTTTTTAATAAGTCTTCCCTAAATATTCGTAATCTTACAGAAAATGAAGTTTTCAAGGCAATAAAGATGTTAAAACTAAAACTAACCAGTGGTCCTGATAATATTCCATCTTTCGTTGTACATGAGTGTGCAGCAGTATTGGCCAAATTATCACGTATACTTTTCAATCTATCTCTTCAAACTTCAACATTTCCACAATGTTAGAAACAGTCCAAAATCATATCCGTCTTTAATAAAGGAAATAGAACTTTGATAACTAATTACCGGTCCATTGTAATTTTGAATAACTTCGTTAAAGTCATCGAAATATTATTATATGAACATACATTTTGCCATATTAATTATCAGATATCTGAATTCCAACACGGCTTTTTTAAAGACCGATCTACAGTTACCAACTTATTCTGTTTAACTGACTATTTATCTGTTGCAATTGATGGTGGTAGTCAAGTTGACATAATCTGTACAGATTTTTCTAAGGCCTTTGACAGGCTAGACCATGGTGTTCTATTGCAAATATTACGTTTTTGGATTCTCTAATGACGGCATTAATTATTTTTCATCTTGTCTTAACAATAGAACCCAATATGTCTTATATTATGGCCATAGATCTGTCGAAGTATTACCAACCTTAAGAGTCCCACAGGGATCTAATCTAGGTCCAGTTTTGTTCATTATGTTTATTAATGACATTGTTACTTTAGTCTTGAAGAAAATTGATTGAAATTTAGGATATACTACATACATAATAAGCGGCACTTTTTGACGTACAATTGACTTTTTTTACTTCCGGTTTTGCTGGAAGTGACACTAACTTTCGATTTTGAAATGGAACACCCTATATGTTATTGCATTTTTGAATTCTGCATAATATTCTGAATCCAAAGATGCCAAATAAGTGACATTTCAAGCATACCAAATTGTAATACAATTTTTAGTTTTCCATTTAACTGTGCCATAACGGTTTCGATTTATTCTAAATGACCCGTGTAGTGCTACAAAAATCGAAATCCCGTTAAAAACACTAAATTACGTGATTTATGAGCAAATAAAATTCACCAAAATTGTTTTTGGGGCTAAAGTCAATTTTTTTAAATGGAACCATATCAGTACCGTGGTACTATTTATTAATACTATTAATAAGGAATTTATTCATATGTCGTATTAAAATGTGCGATAAATACAAACAAAATTACAGCTAAATGAAAACAAGAAAATGCAATTTTATTCTAATTACTTTGTTACACATAAGGTGGTTTTGGAATACAAAAAATTAACACAAAACATTACAACAGTTTAAAATGCTGTCCATTAATGTCAATGCACTTTTGAACCCGCATAGCTGTTCCTCGAAGAACGTTCGCCAATTGCTGGGCCGCTATGCTATTAATTGCTCGTCTTACTCGTAGCTCCGGGTCTTCACGGATTATAACGGCGGTTGCATAGACAATATTTTTTAAATGACCCCAAACAAAGAAATCAAGGGGCGTTAAATCAGGTGACCTTGGAGGCCATCACAGGACCATTCGTCTAAATTACGTTTTCTCCGAATCTCCGTTGAAGGTAATCAATTACTATCCTTGAATTATGGGAAGGGGCGCCATCTTGTTGGAAATACATTTCGTATCCTAAATCTAAAGGTAACTCATCTAAAATGTCCTCAATCTCATTTTCCAGGAATCTCAAATATCTGACATCAGTCAGAGGTCCTTCAAATATTATTGGACCAATGATTATATATGCTGATGATCCGAAATTATTCTGTGGAATATCGTGCCTCGACGAGTATTTGATTTTGCAACCACAATATAGATAGAATTAATGACTATTGTATAAGAAAAAAATTTTCCTCAATTCGTCAAAATGTAATGAATAACAACTAAACAGCAAATTATTATTTATGGTTATACACTTGAAAATAACGTACTTTCTAGATCCGAGACATTTACTGATATAGGTATAGTATTTGATAAAAAACTGTCATTTATCCATCATATTAATTATGTTATCAAAAAATCCTATAAATCTCTTTGATTTCTTATTATGAATACTTTTCACTTCAATAACGCCTCCAGTCTCAAACTTTCTATTGTATGATCTGATTTGGAACATGCGTCAATCATTTGGTCTCCATGTTATAAGACACATAGATAACTTTGAAAATGTTCAACGCACACAATAATCCTCTCTGCGTTCTATAAGTATCTGTTGCGGCGGTAAACGGCCTTGACTCTCACGATGCAATTGAAGAAACGAATTACGTTTTTGGAGTTGCACTCTCAAATATGAACTTTGTATAACCGAGAGTAGTGGCATGAACACTGTCATCGAAAGTTTGATCTCTCGTTCGAATATTGGTCATCATACACACATGCTTCAACAATAATCTATTACTGTAATGATCAGAAAATTAAACATATTGTAAACATAAAGTTCTGTCAATGAAGACTTGGTCATCGTCTGATTTTCGAGTACCTGGAAACAAAATTTTGAAAGAATATTACATCCTTAACCAGCCTCAACCAGCTGTGCGTTCTTCGACATACTCAGTTGAGAATTGTCTAATTCAACCTAAAAATACGAAAATTGAATGCAAGTGTCTCGATGCATATAGTCAGGTAAAATTTAAAAAGACCGTTGTATGAATTAATATTGCACATACGTTTTCACTATCTCTTGCACACAAACTTAAAGCCATAGCCTAAAGACGTTGTCTACCAAGATTCTTTCCCACTTCTTTTGAGACGGAAATATGAAATGCACACTGAGGAGTGAGAAACATAGTTATAAGCTCAGCGATTCTCAAACTGTGTGATTTGACGACGAATATTATTTATTTCCGTGAACTAACACCACTCTAAATAAGAAAAACGTCTTTATATGAAATATTTAAGTTATTTTTAGTGGTAAATAGTGGATATTCATCCGTTAAACGAACAATATCAAATCACTAAGTCTTTCAATTTTCAATTACGTACATATTACACGTCTTAGAGCGGAACACAGTAGCTAGCTTAGCTCAATCGGTAAGATGCTCGAGACAATAAATATAAATGGGGTTGGCGCGGGATCGATCCCCAACGCTAGTCTACTTTTTTTTTTTATTTAAGCTCTATTAAAAGTTAATAATTTTCGTTCTATAATTTTTATTTTATTAAACTGCGCCTCGAGTTTTGTTGAAACTATATTTTCCCCAAAAACGTGTCTTTTTATTTTGTCAACTAGAATTTTTATTTATTACCGCTAAAAGAAAAATAATTTATTTTCGTTATTCTCATAGAGATTTCAGATTTTGTTTTGTTATATGAAATATTTTATTTTTACTGACATCGTTTCCCCTACTAATACTACGATCCTATCCTTTCCTGGCAAGAAATGCCCAAACCTTCCCGTGTCTCTTGCTGGACTGTAGCAATATTAGTCTTTGATTTCTTTTTCTGATTACTCATTGTGATTGACTGAATTGGGCAATTCATTTTTTGTTATCAGTTTCATTTGTGCCCGAACCTATATACCTACAGTGTCCGTCGTAAAGTTGGCTACATATCGGAAAAATTTGTATTATTGAGATTTCTAAAAAATACTATATTGGGGGTTCGTTTCTTTTTTTACATGCAAATACCTTTATTCAACTAAAATACATACAGTTTTTGTCGAAACTAGTCAAATATTTGTGAAATAGACACAAGAGTTTATGATTTTTCATATAGTAATTAATGGTAGGGGTAAAATTTGCACTTTTTTATTTTCCTCATATCTGCTTCAAAATAGATTTTATTTTTTAGCGGAAATATTTGGTTTAAATTTTGGACCAATAATTGGACAATATTAATGGCCAATTTAATTTAATTAATTGAAAAATTTGTTATCATACACAATATGCCATAGAATTAGACGAAAATGGTTACTCTGGGGTTTTTGAAGTCGCTGATCACCAATCTGAAATCCGATTTGGGGAATTCAAAAAGGCGGACCGGAAATCGGGCCATTTTCCATAAGAAATGACAATGGATATCTTGGCCTTGAAAATCTGTGCTAGGAGGTTTTCGAGGTTGCTGATCGATTACGAATCTGAGGTCTGACTTGGTAAATTCAAAATGGCGGACCGGAAGTAGAGTTCATTTATCAAGAAAAACTCGTATCTTTTTCGCTTTTGGACTGAAAATGAGTACTCGGGGGTTTCTGAGGTCTCTGATAACGAATCAAAGGCCTAATTCACGAAATACAAAATGCCGGACCGGAATAACACTTTATTTTTCCTGAAAATTTGTATTATTTTCTTTTTTGGGCTGAACGTGGGGGGGGGCTCGGAGATTCTCGTTATCGCTGATAACGAATCTGATGTCCAGTTAGGGAGAATTCAAAATGGCGGACCGGAAGTAGTATATTTTTCAGGAAATACTTTTTTATTTTTCATACTTTCAGCTCGAAAAAATAAATAATACGAGGTTTTCCGAAGAGATTGACTGTTCCTCCCGTATCCGCCATTTTGAATTTCGTAAATTGGACCTGTGATCCGTAATCAGCGACCTTAAAAACCTCTGAGTAGTCATTTTCAGCCCAAGAACGAAAAAATATGAATTTTTCCTGATAAATTGACTCTACTTCCGGTCCGCCATTTTGAATTTACCAAATCAGGCTTCGCATTCGTAATCAGAGACCCCGAAAACTCCCGAGTACAGATTTTCAAGGCCAAGATATCCATTCTCATTCTTCTTCTGGAAGATGGCCCGATTTCCGGTCCGCCATTTCGAATTTACCAAATTGGACTTCAAATTGGTGATCAGCGACCCCAGAAACCCCCGAGTAACCATTTTCATTTAATTATATGGCATATTGTGTATGATAACAAATTTTTCAATTAATTTAATTAAATTGGCCAATTATCGGAAAAGAAATGAAACCAAAACATTTCCGCCAAAAAATAAAAGGTACTGTTTTTTTAAATGCCTTTCTGAACTCTTTGCAACAAGAATTAAGTCAATTGACCCTGTACCTTTTTTTTGAGGTTTTCAGATTTTCCATGCTAAAATGACGCGACTATACGGAGTCCTTGTATTCTATATGCACTTTTTCTTCATCAAATTTTTCGATATCTTAACAATTTGACCCATTTTTCGGTACCACCGTCAACTATTTTTTACAGTCCTGCCAAACCGGTGATCGCATGACATGTGTCATGTGTCATGCATAAACAAACCCCCCCCATAGAGTTTTTTAGAAATGTAAAAAATACAATTTTTTCCCATATGTAGCCAACTTTATGGACACTGTATAATCAGAATTCCACTAAAATTATGAAGTTACTAAATTAATAATCTTAACATTTTATGATAGTATCTTTTATATATTTTTAAAATTATTTAGCGATATCATTGCTGAGAACTGTTTGAGAACTACTGGTATTTCTTATCCTTTAAATAAAATCTTAGTTCAGACGTTTTAGCGGCCATGACACACGTCAGTTTGAATTGTACCCGACTCTATTTACTCGCACATTGTATACAGTCACAATGTTATGAATTTGGTAACTATATCAGAAAGAAGAAAAAAGATGAAATTTACTAGAATAATAACTAACTCATTACTATTAGTGTAATAACTGGGGTGTTATTCCCCTAATTACATAATTTAATCAGACATTACCATTGGCAGAGTACGGAGCGTCTCAATCACTTTGCAAACTCCGTCGATATCATAGTATATCCATCGAAAACAAAACTGTGCTTACCCTTTGCTTTCTAGGTGATTTTATCCTTTTTGGTGTCCATCAACCAGGTTACTTCACAACAAACTTTACTGAATGTAAAATGAACTTAATTTCCTGACAAGCAAATAAAACACGTGATTTCTCAAAACACTTAAATCACTATATTTACATAAGAAAATGAAAACAAATGAGAATGACAATCACAAACACTAAAAGACGACTAAATAAATTAACAAACAATAATTACTCTATATCAAGAAATAAAATGGTCCGCGGCAATTTCAAATCTCTAGCTAACCGCGACCGAACATTCTTAATTCGCTTACAACACATTAATTTTCTACTTATTAAAACCGGCAAAATACGAAACAAATGTACTTAAACTTTACAATTGAAAAAGGTTCGAAAAATGAGAATTCACTATACCCCGTAGATAGATGATGACCGAACCGAAGTTAAACCAAAAGTGGTGATAATCTCTATATCGAAATAATACGTTTCCAAAGTGGGCAGTAAACTTTAAAAGCTCAACCAATTAAAACCTTCTGTAGTTTAAACGGTACCCCCTATTTGAAATTACCTCACGGACCATGTTATTTATCATATGGCCTGTCTTTAACATTTTATAATACCAGTCCAGCAGATGGAAAAAAAACCATTTTGTTCCTTTGCTTTGCCTTTGTATAGGGGAAAAAATCTGCCTTCTTTGGTCTATCTATCTTAGTCTATTACATAGGTTCCTGGAAGCCTCTATCAACTGCTTTAGCCCTGAAAATCCCACTAGACCACCCGGCGAGTCCTTATTTAACAAGCTCGACAAACGAAAAGAGAATTGGACATAAAATAATTTGGATGGTTATTTATTGTTTCCAAGTGGCTAACGTCGCCTACCTAATAAAGAGTAAAGTTAACAAAGCACGTTTCCTGGATTCTAAAATAACATAAAACAGATGTATCTATGACTGGTATTTTACGACAGTTTACTAAAGTACCGACCCTTAAAATGTTACCAAGCTCGGAATACGGTTATTCTGTTGCACAGGGCCGGACTTGGCTCCCTTAATTTGACTTTTGTTACATTAGCACACAGAAAGTATATTTAGTGATTTGCAAAGATTCAAGTTTTTTATTGCTTTCCAGCATTTGACATAAACCTAATGTTAAATAAGTTTTAACGAGAGATTCGGTTTCCTTACAACGCATCAGTACAGTATTAAAGCTCATTTTTTCTGTGTATATGTACTTTTTATTCAGCCATATACTATGGATCGATCAGAAGTGTGCTTTATACTTAACTTTTTACTTTGCTTTTTTGAGAGCTCCTTTAATGATGCCGTATCTATATTTCCGCAGTCTATTATGATTATGAACGTAAAAAATTTGTAGAATATTATTAAGTTATATTAGCAAATTAGACACTAAGTATACTCAGCTCTAATGTACGTTTTAAGAATGCTCTCAAAAGTTTAGACTAAATAATTTAATAAGAGTCTCATTAACTCCCATTAAATCCTTACAAATTTAAGGAAAAAATAAATTGGAATTTTGTAATACAGAAACCAACAATTGAAAAATCCCGTTTAAACGTGATAGTACTTATTGTAAAAAGCTGATAAGAATTTTCTACTAGACAATTAGATAGTGTATCAAGATACTCCATTTATTTTAAATTATTACAATCACTAGAGGTATTAAATTAGATTAAAAGCTTAGAAGTTAGCTGCTTTTTAGTAGTTTGCACTTACTTTAGCGCTACTTCACCTTCTTCAATATCATTTGAAGTCACAGCTAAGAGCTTAGGAAGCGATCTAGCTTTACGATTTTGTTGCCAAATTAAATTTGTTCATCTCAGTAGTACGACTTGCTGCCTTTGTTATAATTTTTTTTTTGTTTCCAGGGACCTCTACGCAACATGCCTATCTCAGACTTCAGAAAAAAGAAACTCCTCTACGTTTTCAACGTATTCTTTGGTAAGTGAATAGGATTTACTCTAACTGTTTACGTAATGATATTAAATTAAGATGACCACAGGTAAAATTATAGATAAGACAAGTCCTTTTTACACACCTTAGTTTGCCCTGATTATTTATTCGGATCAAATCATCAAATCATATAGTCGATTTTTCATCAACTTCTCGTGTAACTAAGCCTAATTTTGACACACTTACGTATTCCTGATCAGAGTACAATAATCAACGATTAATTTCACTAATTAATCATTTAGTGCATAAATGTTTATAAATTTCATAGATCTAAGAAAACTGTGCTATTGTATACTATTTGGAACAAATGGTATTAATACATTGGGTTGATTCTACGGTTGGTTCCTTGTGAAACATTCTTCAATAATTTAAACATACAGGAAAAATTATGCTTTTTAATGTTTCAAAAAGTTTTATTAAAACTCTACACGTGTTTCGGCTTATTAGGCCTTTATCAAGAGTACTCTTGATAAAGGCCTAATAAGCCGAAACACGTGTAGAGTTTTAATAAAACTTTTTGAAACATTAAAAAGCATAATTTTTCCTGTATGTTTAAATTACAAATGGTATTGTCGTCCATGACGTAGAAGTTTATCTGTTTGTCACTGGTTCGTTAATAATAATCGATAGTGTAGACTCTACGTATTGCTAATTAAATTTGAAATTTGAACGTGATAATAGACAGGTAATAAACTATATGATCAATATTATTTTAAGAGATAGATCATTTGAATAAATGCAGGGTAATTTATCAGAGACTTTGGTACAAAAATTATAAAATGAAAGCATCCAAAAGAAACTTTTATCAAAACTACACCAAAAAATAAAACTTTTTTTTTTAGTTAGCACAGTGTTTTCAGATTAAATGATTAAAAATAAAAGTATGGAGGAGGTTGTCTAGACAGTTGTTTAAGAAAAATGGTAAATTTTATTATAAGCAATCCCCACACTTCTATTTTTGTAAGACTTAAACCGACTTGAACCATTTTACACCTTTGTATTTCTAATTATTCAAATGAGTATTTGTAGAATTTAGTTTCAGATCCATGTTTCTTAAAATTGTTTTCAAATTGTCAATATAAGTACCAGCAATGCATTAAATATAACAAATATTCACAATTGTGTACATGAAATAATCAAAGTTTAAACTTACTAAAACACATTTCATCTGTTCTAAACAGTTGCAATGTGTTTTATGTTAGTCTGTGCTCAGCGAAAATAAAAGTTTTTACGTTGGCGCATAGTACAAAAGTTACTCAAACTTAACTGCAGTTTCAGAACTTCGACATTGTTTGAATCTTGTAAACCATTGCAAATTTTTTATATAAGTAAGTGATAATGAGAAATTCCGATGGGCTACGTTCGAGCAAATTCATTATATATTTTTGGGACACGTAATATTTGTAGATTATTACAATTAGATGCATTTTTCAATATTCAACAAAAAATACTATTGGGCATGAATAGAATGATGATCCGTATATAGTACAGTATAGTATATAGTGAAGAGGAATAGGTTTTGATCATGAAGAAAATTAATTGCCTTCACCTTGTAATTAAATATACTAAAAGTCCCCTCAAATCTAAGCTGTGCAACATATTGATTTCTTTGCGTTTAATGCCCTAATCGTGGTAGCTAGGAGAAAATTTCAAGTTAAAAATATGAAGAAAAATAATAAATAATTTTTGTCATCAGAATTTTTATCCAAATCTAACGATTTCTGTATTATGAACTTTAGATGTTACGAAGCAAGAAAGAGAGACAGTAAGAAGGACATCAGCAGATAATATCAGTTAGAATACTGACACAACAACAATGTAAGCAAAATTTCTTGCAAGCAATAGAAGTAAAAACTATTTGTAAAAAATCTCGCCACTCATTCAAAAATTCGGAGTGTCCAGATAGAAGAAGCCAAATCTTATGCTGATATTTATTGTAACAGGGGCTGCTGAGAGAGGAAAAGATGGTTCTCGAGTAGTTGTTGGCCAGGACAATAACTCATTAGTTCTTCCAATCACCTTATACATACATAAGATGTATCGTTTAGTTTTTCGGCTAGGCCTCCTAGGCTCTACTTTTTATATAGCAAGGAAACAAAATTTTCACATGACTGTCCTAAACATCTTACTGTTTCTACTTGAGACAACCTCAGCGGTCTTTTGGAAATAAATCCGAAACTGCGACAGCCCGAATTCATGATCCTGTATTCCACCAAAAAAAAATGTATCCTCTTATACGAGGCATCACAATCTCAAGTCTTCGACGAATACAGATAGGAATTTCGCTATAATCACATGTCCATGAACAGAAATTACCTCCTACAATTACAAGATCTGCTAATAACTAATATCGCAGGTACTTCCAAGTCCATGGTTAATAATTTAAAGCCAAATGCCTGTTAGCATTTCAGTCATTGATCTTTGTAACTAGTTTTTACATAAAAGGCATATCACGTATGTAGAGTAGAAATAATAGTGGGCCCTCAACTGACTCTTGAGGTACACCATTTTTATTCTTACCTCACTTTCGTGAAGAACATCATGTGCTGCAAGCACTAGATTCTAAACTGCTCACAATAGTTTTTGTTATGTCCTATGCTACAGTTGTTGATTTTCCCCTTAGAAATTCATGCCGATTTTAATTTATTAAATTACAATTATTTGAAAGTTCCAGCGGTTTCTTATCCATTATACTTTGCTAAAATAATTGAAATAGAAACCAGTAATTAAAGAATGCGACAATTTGATATATAATGTGTATTTCCTTTTTTTAAACAGTGGCATAATGTATGACCGCTATAACATAGTCCTTAACTAAATAATATTTACTTAATCAGACTAACTTTAACTAGAAATGTAGGAAACGAAATTTTAGGTTACGCTAGGTTCAAAATTAGAAGTTTTCAAAATTTCCACAGCTCATAATTTAAAAACCGTCATGTTTAAAGAAGAAAGAAAATCGGTAAAGGTATTTACACAGAACTTTCCTCTTTATTTGTGCATGGGGGTCACTATAAAAAATTAATAACTACGAAATGACATTGAAAATAATAATCGGAATATAGTTACCATTATTATCACAAAGAAAACCTGATAACTTTTGGTCAAAAAAATATACAGAGTACTCATCCAACAGCAAAAGTTCAATACTAAATAACAGGTGCCAGATATGAAAGGCTTGCGCGCCACATATGAAAGGCTTGCGCAAACACCTTTACAAAGATCCATCATGACTGAATTACTTCTTGGGATGACCACCCTGTACATTTTTCAATAAAAGTATAATAGGTGCATATGCCAAATATTATTGCCATCTGTCACATTTTCAATTCCACATTCATGTAGTGGAGTAGAAGCATAGTGGTGGTTAAAAAATTTCATTTTCTTTGAAATTTTTCAAAAATGTTTTTTCTTCTGAAAGAGGTTTAGAATGTCATGAAACGAGGAAATTTTAAATTCGAGCAAAAAGGAAAGTTTCCTTCTATTCTATAGTAGTGGTAATTTTTTTTTTTGAAATACGTTTAGAATGCCATGAAACGTGAAAATTTTAAATTTGAGCAAAAAAAAATGCTCCATCTATTTTAGTGGTAAGAAATTTTTCAAAAATGTTGGTGAAACAAAATTTCATTTTTTTTTCTGAAATAAGTTTAGCGTGTCATGAAACGTGGAAATTTTAAATTTGAGCAAAAAAAAATTATTTTTTTTATTAATTCCCTTTAGACGGTCCTCCCTGTATATTTTCCAGTGAAAGTTTAAACATTTCTTCGCTAACAGTAGGGTCCAACTACCTACCAAATTTGACTGCTCTCCGTTAAGTAGCTTTTTAGTTAATGCACCAACAGACTTCGGTATACGAGGGAAGTAATAATGACAGAAAAACATCAATCGATCTATATTTTTCTATATGACTACCGCGCCATAGTTTCAGTTTTATAAAACTTTAGTATATTTAAAAAGAAGGCCAATAAAACACCGCCAACTAATTTCTTGCACGAACTAATTCCTTCGTGGCACTTTTAGCTTATAATTCCCACGCTAGTAACTTTATTTCTATTCCGCTAATAAGCAACATCACACAAATGAGATAACATAATGCACTTTATCGTATCAAACTATGGGCAACTTCTTATCAGCTATCCACGTTTCAGCAGCACATATAGTGTTATTTTGTCATTTTTTGTTTGTCGTATTTAGAGCAAAAACTAGAAATTTTTATATCATCGGCTTTTCATAACCACTCTCTCTCTCTCTCTCTCTCTCTCTCTCTCTCTCCTAGTCTATTCCCCTCCATTTCCCCTTTATAACTCTCCTTATCTATCTATTCTCGCTCTCACCCTATCTATTCCCGCCTTCTGCCACTCTATTCTCATTTCTTTCTTTCTCTATCTCTCTCTTCCTCTCTCTTCCTATCTCTTCCTCTCTCTTCCTCTCTCTATCTCTCTCTCTCTCTCTCTTTCTCTCTCTCTCTTCCTTTTTCTCTGTGTGTGTATTCCATTATTTTCGTGCGTGTTTCCAGTGAGTATTTTTTGTGACAGTAGTCAACAAAGTCCATTGTCTGTATATAATTTTTTTCACATTTTTAATTTTAAATGGAAATTAAATAAATAACAAAATGGAACGTTTTAAAGCCGATTAATTTTCTTTTATTAGTTTTGTTGAGCGCTTTCAACATTTCATATACATCACGCAAATACAAGACGAAGAGTATACAGCACCCGATTGACACATCTCTAAAACCGGTAATATCGCTCGTAGAAAAAAAGAGATTCATATTGCTGTGTTGATGATGGAGTTTTGAACAACTCTCAAAATGTCCGTCCATCTGTCTGTCTGTCTATCTGTCTGTCTGTCTGTCTGTCTGTCTGTCTGTCTGTCTGTCTGTGTCTGTCCGGCTGTCCGTCCGTCGCGTTTCTTGTATGGTCGATAACGTAAGAACGAAAAGTTTGATTGTAGTGAAATTTGGAGAGTAAGTTAATATTACCAAGAGAAAGAATCCTATTGCTTTTGAATAAAGTCGATCAATAAATAAAAAAGTTATTAATTAATTAAATTTATATTTTTTTAGTTTTGTAATTAACCAAAAAATATCTAAAAATAATATTATTTAAAAACTGTCAGATAAGAGTATCCTAGGGGATGTACAATAATTTCATAGAAAATTGCAGTAATTCGGCAAAAAGTATAATGGTTAGCTTCTTTTAAACTTGCTGAGTAGACATAAGTTCAATTATTATTAACTCTATCTTAATCCCACTGTCCTTCAATTGTCATGGCGCTCTGCTACCGGCATGCTCGGCTACATCCGGACGCATATCCGAGTAGATCTTATTTGTACCTAAATGATGAATAAATTCAGTATGATTTGAATGGATCTGAATAACCCTAATGAAACATATTCCTTATAGGATTTTGCAGACAGCAGCAAAAACTATCCATGAGAACTAAAAGAAAAACTATCTGTAAAATTATTGATTTACAGTCTTTGCATTCTTTCGATAACCTGAATTCTGGTTATGCTAGCAATTAAAATCCTAAAATGATTTTGTCTTTCTTATTTGACAATTCATTCTAACACTAGTTTCCACATAGTCCCCTACGGCTATGCAGAGTAAACCAGAATCCACATAACCCCCGTACGGTGAAGGTTCAGTTAAAAATGAGAAAAAAAAGGCTTAAACCAGAATTCAGGTTATCGAAAGAATGCAAAAATTTAAATCAATAATTTTACAGGTAGTTTTTCTTTTAGTTCTTCTCGACAGTTTTTTCTGCTGTTTGCAAAATCTTATAACGAATATGTTTCATTATCAGTATAAGTAAAAATAAAATAATTCACTTTTAAACCTGAATAACCTTATTTCAAAGAATTACACATTTATTCTAAAATTTAGGTTCATTAAATGTAGACCACATTTCAATAAAATCAGTGTAATTTTTCTTGCAATCTGCGTCTTGCTAAACCATTTTATTAAAGCATAGAATGACCCGGATATTGGTGAAAAGAGTAAATGGATGAAACCGAAGGATACATGGAAACAAAGAAAATAATGATATTATATTATATTGGTATAGGGAAGGGTATAAATCCTTTACCTTGCTCAAATTACTACCATATATAATAATAATAATATAAGTCATAAAGAGTAACATATTGTAGTATAGTCACGTCTCGAAACGTGCAGGTTTTTTTTATTCATTAAAGATGCTCAATTGGATTACGGGAGAGTTTTAGTGAATAAGATAATAAACGTATCAGACATACCCGTAAAATCAATCGAAAGAACAACTCTGTAAAATTAAATATAAAATACTACAATGTAATTATTGGGTAACAATATAGAGCGTTAATTTCATTTGATCACTCGTTAAGAAGAAACCCAAAATACTTATATAAAATGTAAGATACAGAGTGTTACGGAGTAATTGGTTAAGTTTAACTGGAGATAGAGTATATCGAGCTGATTTCGAAATACACCCTGGAAAGGATTTATTCTTTGAATTTGCCCATCATCTTGATGTTTCTTAAAAAGAAAATGTTTCTGTAAGAATATAATGGTGCCCATTAGAAATCCCTATTATCATGAATGCTCAGAAAGATCTGAATGATATAATGGTTGTGGTTCTGATAAAATTTTCCTGGTGAGGTTAAAATATAATTCATCAGTTATTGGTGACTGTCTAGCTTTCATTATGAATTGTTCCCCGAACAACAAAAAGAGGCACACATCAGTCCGTTGCCAAGGGTAGCTAATCATCAAAATATTTCTGACTTGCGTCCTGTTTTGTCAAAATTTCAGAAGTCATAGTGCATCGGCTGCTGTTGTAAATGCGACAGACAATATATTTAGAGCCCTGAGTTATAAACAGGTTGCATCTGCAGTTCTGCATAATATTGCAAAAGCTTTCGACAAATTAAGTCACCAATTTTATATGCAAAACCTTATCTTACTGGTCGCAGTCAAAGAGTTTTTACTGAACGTGATTATTCTTTCATGCAGTTAACATAATCAGGTATGCCCCAAGGCTCGGTATTGGGGCCTTTTCGTTATCTACATACTTAGCAGATATATTTGTAGACAGGTAGCATCAGTTGATGGACGCATACGACCATGATACATATTTTCATTTCTCATTCGATCTAACTATTACGTGCAGCTACAAGCTTAATAAATATTTACTTTTGAGAGTTTTACAGTTTTGTTACAAACATAATTTAAAAATAAACCCAATTAAATCGGCAGTAATAGTTTGGAATCGAAATATATATCACCAAGTGCTGTGTTAATACATTTTGTTAGATAATAGTAGGCCCTCAAAAGCAGAAATTATAAAAAAAATTGGCAATATTCTTGAACCCAAACTTAGATTTGTAACAGTTATTAACAATCTGGTGAAGAGACATGAGACATAGTCAAACTTCCTTATACCAACGTACACATAATTAATCATAAACTAAGGAAAAAAACTATGTAAATCCCTACAACTTTATCCATTCTTAGTTATTAGATTACAGTGTTTTCTTCATGTCCTGACAATAGTACATTATACCGTTTACAAAAAAATCAATTGGTATACAGTTCAACATGACTCATAATAATGTTGGCAACTTGGATGGGTTTATCTTGAAAACACCTAAAAATATCGTCTGCTGATGTTAGTTCATAGAGTTCTTGTTACTCTGTATCAAATTATCTTAAACATGAACTTAGGAGTCAAACAAATATTCATAAGATCCACTGATATTTTGATCACGCCACAACGTAATTATAACATTGCTTTGAAATTAAAGTGAAAGTATGTAAACTAGAAAGTACTTCGAAAATGAGGATGAAATGTTAAGAATTTGTACTGCTATTGTTAATCACATAACAGGAAGAAAATGGAACTTTAAATGTCCCTTTAAACAGAACAGAGGTGATGCTGAAAAGAGGGTTTCAGATTCAGTTTCAGCGATCCCAAAAACATATAATGCTCTCGAACTTAGATAATTCCAAATAATAAATTAAACATTTATAGTCGATTTGTGTGTTTATATCCACATTTTTCTACTTTATCGGAAGCATTAAAAACTCTGATATAACCAAGCTACTCATCGAAGCACAGTCACTATACGTTGATGATTGGCCTTAGTAGAGAAAACACTTCTCCGTTAGATAAGATTTTTTTCTAATTCTTTGGGACAATTCGACACGCCTGTATTCTCATTCAATAATATTGTAATAAATTCTTTAATTTTTCTTTTTTTGCTATCCGCCTCTTTTCTTAAAATTTTTGCCGAGTCCAAGTTTACTTTATGTCCTTTCTTCCAAACGTGTTTGCAGATTTTAGACCTCTGAATTTCATTTTTTCTGGTACAATTTTTGTGTTCACGTAATCTCACACTAAACCATTTGGATGACTCACCCAAGTAATATTTGTTGCACTCACACGGAATATTATAAATTCAGTTTTTTAAATTTTGCTCGTGATTCTTCGGTTTCGTCTTTGTCAGAATAGATCTTAAAGTGTTTTTTGCCAGAAATACCGTCCAAATATCAAATCTATCTATATACGGCGCAACTTTTCGAATAATCCGCATACATAAGAAATTAACGCTGTGTAATGTTTTTCAGGTTTTTGCCGTACCTGATTGTTATTCTCAATATTTATGAAGGTTTTATCGACAAAGTCCTCAGGGTTATTGGTTATTTATAAGAACTTCTTTTATAAACCGCTTCTCATTATTTAGTATTTCATGATTAGAAGAAATGATTTTCGCCATATCAAACAAACATTTTATAACACCCCACTTAACGTGCATCGACTGACTTGAGTTGAAATTCAAATAACTGTTGATATGTGTTGCTTTTCTATAAACACGTGTTTCAATTGTACCATTTACTCTTTTAATTACAACATCTAAAAATTGTAATTCATTTCTAGTTTCCTTTTCTAAAGTAAATTTAATGGGAGGTTCCTTATTATTTTAGTGTTCGAAAATACTATCTAGTAACTCAATATCGTTAGTCCAGATTGCGAAGATATCTTCTAGATATCTCCACCAGATAACCAGTTTGTATGCACAATTTTGAACATGTCTAGTCTCAAAATCCTCCATAAATATATTGCTTAAAATCGGTGACAATGCCATACCGAAATTCTGCTGATAGAAATCATTTTCCAATTGAAAATAAGTTATTTTTTATATACGAGTCAGTATTTCCAGATAATGGATTAACAACTTTAACTAAGAATTTTGCCAGATTGTGGCATGGCGAATTAATGGAAGTAACAATTATTGGTCTTAATGGAACATTCTGTTTATGTATTTTTGGTAAGCGATAAAAATGAGGAGGCTTGCTATAATACAGTGTAAACTTCTGTCGTTCCAAGTCATTAAATTCATTTTTGTATTTAAATAAAGTTCTATAAATTTCGCTCTTAATTGATTTTGTTGGGTCTTTACTCAACAGTTCTATGTAAATGGTAAGTATCTATGGACACTGAATATAACAAACATTCTTAGAGCTGTGTATTTTGTGTATTTATCATACACAGCAAAAAATATTTTTCAGAAAAGCCTTGAAAAAGGAAACAGATTATATTTAACTTCAAGTTCATATACTTGTGTTATTTGTTTAAAAAAAAGCAACCTCTGACTGATCCTTTGACGTAAAAGTCACAGGCGCAGAGGTTATTTCCCAGTAACATACTGGTTAATTGTGTTATTTTGTAGATTCTTCGAGCACTGGTTAAAAAGAAAACATGCATGTGGCAGGAAGTCCCAAAGAATTAGAAAAAATTAAGATAATGCCATAAGTAATATTTAGACAATATTTAAATAAGAATATTATTAAAAGCAAGATCTGATTCCGTGTTGCTTATTAACATTACCGTACTCCTAATTTAATATTTCATATTTCAATATTAAAATTTCATGCAGTTCCTAGTTACATTTACATTATTTTGTACATTAGTCGTCGAGATACGAATACAATAATTTAGTTAACTCATAATTCGCATAATGCTACATTTCCTCATTGTGTCTTAATTATTTTTGATGCGAATCACAATAGTCCTCTAGTGCCACAACACCCAATTGTCGTTATCTGCCTTATCCCTATAACATTTAGCAGGATCGCGTTTCATCAATCTCAAAGGTCTCAAGTCCTTTCAGCCTCACTGTTATACTGTTATCATTTGCTTTCAGACAAAGTTTCTCTAAGTAATATTAATTTAGAGGATTACAACTGCTCAGACATAAAAAGAAAATACGAAGGTAATTTAGAGGCGAAGTTTTTGTTTACTCCTTATCATTTATTAATTGTCATCTCGTGGAATTTTCAACATTAATCAGTAAGCTTAAATACCTTACTTTTTTTGAGATCTTACTGTTGTAATTTGCACTTGGTTGTGGCACCGGTTAAAAATTAATTACGTAAGAGTAACAGACTTATTAGGAGTTTCTTAATTATAGCCGAAGTTAAAATTTTAGACCAGTTTTTAACAACGACGTTGAAAAGTCTTTATTTCATAAGGGTCACAAACAACTGAATTTTATTAAGTAGTGCCTATTCTACAGCGGAGAATTGAAATATATGTTCAAGTGTAATAGAAATTATTTTGGCTGACAATTTAAAAAGTTGCAATGAAATTTTTAAATGTTATAAAAAATTCAGATATGAAATTTTATTAATCCGCCTTGAATATACTCAAAATAATAGTTTTCTACCACTTTTTTGTGGATTATATTTTTTAGAATCCCAAAGAACCATTTTGTTATGACAGATTATTTTCAAAATCTTATAATCTGAACAACTTTAAATATTTAGTGGGGGTGGCAAATGCTTTAAACACACTTGAGGCCGTAGCTTCCAGTATATACTCCAAATCCCAAGTTTCTCCATTCTTACCAGCTTGCTTTACTCGTTTTCCTCTTTTTACACCCAGTCCTTCACCGGAGTAAGCTCAAAAGATTCTCTAGTTCCAGATGTCCTGACAATACAAATATAAAAGTAAAATACAAAAACTTTAAAAAGAACTTGTAAAAAGATAATCGCTTTGAGAAAATAGCTCACTAAGAAAATATAATTAAAAATTCTATTAATAAGACAAAAACGGTTTGGAATATTGTCAATAATCTTAAATTGAACACTTCTGAAAAAAACAAATTACTCTGCTTCATAATGTAGGTGAAATAGTCGCGGATATAGTAAAAATTGCAAATATGTTCGAAGCTCACCTCGCTACAGCCATTGATATTAAAATTACTGCACATTTTGGAAATAATATGTCACATGAATGTACTTCTCCCGTCTTTAACAAAAATACTATGTTTTCTAATCCAGTCACCAAAGATAAAGTAGAGTCTATGATTAAAAATCTCGCAAACAAAAAATCTACTGACTTAGATGAAATCCCGGTTAAATTAATTAAAGAATGCAAAGCAGAGTTGTCACAATACTTGCTGATATTATCAATGTATCCGTCTTACTTGGACAGTTTTCTACGGCTCTAAAGGAAGCTGTAGTCATATCCGTATTAAGCGATTTTTCAAAAATTATTGAAAATGTAGTGTACAGTCGTATTCTTTATTTTTTAATAAAAATAAAATTTTAATGGACTGTCAACATGGATTCAGGCAAACAACTAAATCAGGTACTGTAGCAATTGAAAAATCTACATTAATAATTTCAGTTTGAATACAGTAAATTAACCCATTAATTAATTTGTTTGATAGGCAACCACTCGTACTTCAAAGGGCATAGCCGGTTGCATATCTGAAATTCTCAACAAGGAAAGAAAGCGTGTTTTCTTTTATGTATTATTTTCGAGTCGGAGGTGTTACTCACGTATTCTTGTTGTTGGGATATTGCACAATGGTGTAATTCAGTCTTTAAATTACAAGCCCTTTTTGTTGGCGCATTTTTATTGGCTAGAGAAAGAGTTCTCTAGATGCTCAAGTTGGCAACACTGAGAACAGGGAGAACTGTCAAGCGGATTTCCGTCGAGGATTCATCTTTGAGACAGCCACGGGTGAATAGCGGCGGTTCCGATTTTGTGTGGAATTTTTGGGTTTTACATCGTTTGCACTGAAAAGGGATTTGATTGATGTACCCAATGATCCTCACCGTCTTGCTGTGAAGATTTTGTGAATTTCCAAGAAGGAGTTTTGTCGGTTGCCATAAATCTGATCGCCACGTGTTTCGTCAGATTATACCATACTCTCTATAGGAGGTAGGCTTTTTTATTTTACTTAGTTGCTGTTTTATTTAGTTCTTATTTATTGTAAATATTACAGAGTGTTTAGAGGGACTGGCCCTTTCAAAATAAGTTATGTTTGGAGAGGCCTATGTTTGGTATAGGCATATGTTTGGTGCTGTCATATTGGTTATGTAAGGGGGCCCAGTATTGTTAGAGGAGTAATAGGAGGAAGTCTATTACTCAGATGTTTGGTTTTATGTGGGTCCTGCTGACATTTAGAGAAGTTTTGGTTGGAGAGTTGTTCGCAGCAGTCTCCAAGAGATTTAGGCAGAATTTTGGGAGTGACACGGAGTCGTGGTCGTAAGCAACGTCGAGAACATCTTAAGAAGTGGTGACAGGTCACGCTGCAGTTGTCAGAGAAAACGCCAAGGCTCTAACCAGGTTTTACTGTTTCATTTTAGTTACATAATTTTAGAGAAATTTGTATAGTTTCATTCAGTGATTTTTTGTCAAAATATTAAAGTAAATTACACAACGATTTTGCAACTACACACCTAGTATATGAAGTATCTTAAGATTTTTTACTGTAAGTAGAGCATGGTACCACGTGATACTAGTTTACTTTCTACTATGTCATATATGAAGTATTTTTAATAGAACATATTCTTTTAGATCAGTCTGTAACATTCTAGTGCACACAGCGAGCATTGCGAAAATTAGCTCACAGGATCTTGTTTGTTACATAATATTTTATTGATGAGTTGTAATTTTAATCCATTGTGAATCTTTAACTCGCTGTTGTGAATCTAAAACTCATTGTTGGTATCATTTAAGCGTAGTTGCATTTCTATAAAAAGAGGTCAAATCACTGAAATAACTTTAGAAGGGGTCATTACATATGTTGCATTTCTTTTGCACATGTAGATTAAGTTTAGGGAACAATTGGGGAACTATTTGTTTTTTTTATTGTGGTACATCTCATGTCTGTGTTTTAATAAATGTCTAATGTCTACACGTTCTTATTATTTGCACTGGTACTCCTGATATTTGTTTAAATTTTGAGATTTCATAGAGTAAAGTAAGAGTTTTGAGATCATAGAGATATTTTGAGAATTCCATCACATGGTTGCTAGTAACTTAACTTTGTTCCGTGCTGGCAAAATTATTTAAGTCACATTACGTAATATACAGCCGGTGGCGCCCTTTTGAGTGTCCACACACAATCCTAACCCACGGCCTATGCTCTCCAACAAAAATCGGCTGCCGTCCGCACCGGAATAACATGTTTTAATACTTAGGTATCAAAATATGTTACAGTACCATCGACTTTATTCAACATGTGTATGCAAAATTAGATGAAAACAAATATGTGACCGCATTTTTATTCGATTTTACGAGAGCATTTGATACCATTGACAAAGATTCTTTGTCTGTGAAACTTTTTAATTTGGGTCTACGTGGGTCAATAAACGAGTAGGTAAAATCTTCTCTGACTAATAGACAAATGAAACAAAAATTTATGAAGCAATATCAGACACTTTTAACACGAGCACTGGCACCCCCAAGGGAGTGTAGTAGGTCCATTATTATTCCCATTAGTCGTAAATGACTTGCCGAATTATATTACAGAAGTTAAAGTTTTCATGTATGCTAACGATACAACCGTCGTTATATACAACTCCAAACCTGATATTGTCCTAGAGAAGGGAAAAATTATTCTGAAGGAGTTCAATAACTGGTGCTATCAGAACCGTCCAAATATCAACCATGTTAAGACCAATTGTATCGAATTTAAAAATAGGCATACAATTAAGCAGTTATCAAAAATTAACATTTAACAATCATGCAATTAGAACTGTAAGTTGGTCTTCCTTCTTGGGAATAACACTGGACAGTAATCTTCACTGGGAACAACATATAGATAAGACATCATCTAAATTAACTAAAAGTTTCTTCATCATTAGCTCATTAAAAAATAATATAAAAACATAGGCTCTTTTAAGAGTATAGGTATTATGATTTTGTACATTCTGCCATTGCATACAATATTATGGTGTGGGGGCAAGCGAGTGAAGTCTCTAGGATATTTATCCAACAAAAAAGGATTATTCGACTTAGAGTATTGCCGTGACACATTTAAAAAATATAATATACTGAGAGTGGCGTCTATATATCTGTTAAAACTTTCGGAATACATTTATAACAACAAAAATAAATATATAAGAAATAAATATTTCCACAATTATTTCACCAGAGGAAGAAACGACATATCTCTCTGCCAACATAGGCATGAGTTCCTTAAGAAATCACCCATAAACGCTGGATGTCGTATTTGTAATCTTTTACCGGATGAAATAGAAAAATAACCTCAAATTATTTAAAAAAATTAACTTAAGAAAGTTTTACTGTGTCAAACTTTTTATACAATTAATGAATTTTGTAATTTTATCCCTGCGGTTTGATGCTCATTACATTTTTTACATTTGTTGTTTACATTTAATTTTATTTATTTATTGACTAAATCTAAATGAGTAGGTATATTTTGCATATTTCATATTTTTATTGTTTATTTTATTTGTATATTTTTTACTGTGCTATACATGTATTATTTCTGTAAGCCCATACAAATTCGTTTGACTTGTCTTATCCATGTTTATATGGCACAAAGATGAATGAAACATATTCGTATACATACGTGTACCCAAGTCAACATCTACAACCGTTCCAGAGAATGTACACATAAAAAAATTACAGACAGACCGACAGACTAATTGATTTCTCTTTCTCAGATTTAAATTCTCGCCGCTTCGTGACATTCTTAAGCTATTCCAATGCACAAAAAACATATTTTTTGCGATTACTATACTTCACCACGTGGCCGTGGAAGATAAAAGGAAAGTAATATTTGATTTGAACAAAGATTAAAACTGTTGCGTACTCATTATCTGAATGCTTTTAAATAATTTCTTTCGTGAATAAATAAAATGATCCTCAAGTTACGATAACGAAAAATATTCAGATAAAACTAATGTAATGTGATGCTATCAATGTTTTCTCGAAGAGAGTTTCAGAATGTTTTTCTCCTTAAGTAAATGAATTACTTTAATGAATGCCAACACGATTTCAAGAAAATTAAACAACCACCTTATTCACTGAACTCGATAACAAAACAACTACGTTAGTAATCCATTTCAATCTTATAAAAGGGTTTACTTCAATGAACCATAGTAACTTTGACCTTGGTGACATGGAAATTGTACAGGTGTGTCTGTGTGGGAAGTTGTGATAGATATCTGGGAAATATAAATAAATGTTAGTTCCTGTAAATTCAAAGAAAATATAGCACATATATAGCTTTTATGGCGGTAGCCACTCAAAGAAATAATGTCAAAGCTAGTTTTAAAACGATGAAACGTCAGATTTTATTTTACTTATTACACTTTGAAGTAAATTAAACAAATCATCGCTTTAGAACATGAAAATTACGTGCCCAGATATTTATTTATTTTTTTGAATACAACCACCCAACAGGTAACCAATTACAGGGTGGGAACATTACAATAGAAAATACAATAACAATATAATAAACTAAAAACTAACTAAGCTAATTAAACTATCACGACATAAAACATTGCAATGAGTTAAAAACATTATAGTAAAATAGAGATATAAAGATAATTGTAGGAGAAGTACAAAAAGAGAAGGCTATAAATCATAAATTAAGTTGTTTAATAGAATTAGTACTACAGTTAAATATATCAAGCTGATCTTGATGTAGATTATAATTGTTACACATGAAATATAAAGGTGAAAATTTAGTTCGAGGGGTAGGAAGATAGAAAGTATCACGATTCCGACTTGTTATACGAGGCATATGAAAATTTATTTGTTCTAAAATGAAAGGGCAACCAAACATGTTATACATAATTTTGTAAAGAAAGACTATTGAATGCATTATTCTTCTATTTTCCAAGTTAGACATGTGAAATCTGTCCAGCATTATATTTTTCGAATAACCAGTTATTGGGTAGGTACCATCGTCAACAAAGCACAAATACTTAACAAAACGGCGCTGAACATTCTCAACATTATTTATGTAAATAACATATCTTCAGGGTCATATCAACGAGCATTATTCCAATTTTGATCGTACAAATGAATAGTACAGCAACTTCATAATATCAGTGTTGCTGAATTTTTACAGTTTCCTATTATAAAACTTAAACTTTTTAAAGCTGACGCGATGGTATAAGTAATATGCTCCTTAACACTAAGGCACTTATCAAAAATAACTACAAGATCATTTACTGTATCAGGTCTCTGCAAAATTTTACCATTTATATGATAGTTGCAATAATGGGATGACGCATTTTAGAGAAGGCGAGTATGTTACATTTAGATATGTTAAGAGGCAAACAATTGGGTAGGCGCCATTCATAAACGATATTTAGGTTATTCTGAAGAATTTCAGTCATTTTCGTTTTCTATTGCGCAATATATTTTCAAATCATCAGCATATAAGAAGCTCTGGGTATTGAGATTAGCTACAATATCATTTAAAAAAACAACAAACATAAGTGGGCCCGGTACAGAACCCTGGGGAACACCGAAGGTGGCCAGAACGTCAAACGAAGTCTATTTCATAGACTACCTTTTAGCGATATGAAACAGGACAAACTAATAAAATTACTGGGGGAGAGGGAAATTTTATTAATAATAGATATTAAATAAACGTCAGCAAGTTTCTGTTGGAAATATCATATGCGTTTATTACTTTTAATTGACATATCCGCACATCTCGGTTACCATCACGAGATTGGGATAATATTAGACAATATAATTCCGATAAAGACTATAAATAAAGTAAATTAGCTCCTAATCCATCAGTCTCATGGGGGAGATAGCTATATGCAAAAAATATTTCTTAGGGCTTGCAGATCATGTAATCTTTCAGCTTTATTACGCATTCAGCATTTTTTGGGATATACATATCATAATTATTTAGATTCTGTTCGAACAATATTTCTGTAGTTCAGAATAAATATATAACCCCGAAAAAGACAATATTTTACTTCATTTCTGTTCTTTACAAGAAATGCGTCGGAAGATAATAAAAAGTTTTATATACGTCTGAGGAACTTGTTTGTGAAAAACATGTTTATTACCAATCGTCGAGATAATAAAAATGGAACGAGAAAATTAAAGTAGATTTGCAGACAAGGGCTTGGACGGATAAATTAACTGAATGTTACCGACGAAAATAATAGCAGTATATCTTGTTGATGATATATTGAACAACAAAATAAATTTTTAGTAAAAAGTTGAATTCCATTTAAAAGGTTATTAAATTGTACGAAAAGAAATCATCCAGAGGCCTGGTTAATCGGGACTTTCTTTATAGCGATATTGAAGACGGTTAAAAATACAGTTGGATATTAGGTAATAAGGTTCAATAAACTGAATTGAAAATTATGATAGAAACAGACGTCCAGATACTAACTGGTTATATCATAATTTTCAGTTCGAAGGCAGTTAATTTCTTTGCAAACAAATATTTTCATGCTTTCAACAGCTTCTTAGTTAACGATTGTACACTGAACGAAAATGGTTTCATCATAATAGCATACTTACATTCTTACTTCTAACCATGCCAAGAAAAGATTGATAATTCTTGCAAAGCCCAATATAATGCATTTCTAATACCTTCACTTTATCTAGAGTGCTATCTAGGGTTGATTAAAAGGAACTTCATTAAAAATGATGTGGTGGTCTACGAGATAATCATGTCACACACAGTCATGCAGCTCCACATTCATTCAAATGAATCCAGTTATTTCTGAGATAATTTCAGATATATCCACGTACTTATGTACATATGCAAATCCGACTATCATAATCCGAGCGTTATAAACATACGAAGAAAATATACTAATTGACTGTTTCGCACATCATAGGTCGAGGGGGAGATATACAGACAGAGCAGAAACCATGGACAAATAAATACACTTCGTTTAGAAAGACGGCTCATAGGAATTTGCAAAGTTCTCACTCCTCACTTTCCCATTAGAGTTTCGCAAAATGTCATTTGAAGGATTTTGCCTTCCAGGGAAATCTCACGGATCATTCTTAATATGTAAGAATAATAACCATTCTTCTTCAGATTCATTTGACTGTAGTAGCACTTCGTCTGGACACCTCGTACCACCGAGAACGTCAGGTTTTCATTGATTGTAGCACGAATAATAATTTCTAGCATATCACGTCATCGCCAATGACAGGTGGCTTCTTATGTTGGTACAGATAAATGTATCTGTACTGTTCACAATTTTGAATCACTCTGTGTGATGTGGACAAAAATGGTACTGTCCTATTTTCGAATGCCCCTACAAACAGTTATGTTACTTGCCTGACTATACAGGGAGATTTACTACAACATGCGGAAAATAAAACGGTGTACTAGTTTTCTATGTGGGAAACTTCGTGCAAAATTTTAGAGTAATCCGAAATAATTTAGTACATTTTTTTGCATTAAAACTTGTAATGATACGCTACTGAACCATGGAATTTTGCTACCCTTAATAATTCAGTTGTTTACGCGTATTTACGCGTGCGCCGCTTCGTGTCTTATTTAAGCGATCAGAAGTTGTTTACATATGGTCAGTTTCTTTCTGGCTTCTGAATACTGCGATATGATTTTAACTTATAGTGTAGTAAATGAAAATCTTGCAGCCGCTGTACGAGAATATGAGAGAAAATTTCCTGACAGGCGTGTGCCAAATGAAAGAACAAGGAGCCCAGATATCACCCCTATGGATTTTTTTTGTGAGGTTACGTGAAGAGTTTGGTGTATTATAAGTGAATAGACTCCCTAGAATAGTTACAACAAGCCATTGACAATGCCTCTAATCTAATTGGAACATTTTCTTTAACTTTTCGTTACTTTTCTGGTCTAAGTTTTCTGGCGTGCTGTGTTCTACACAAATTATTTTAATTTTTGCTATTTTTGTTGTGTGATTAAATCCAAAAGTAACTACTAACCCCGCCAACTTCACTGTCGGTCCCAAGTCTGATAAAGGGGAAGGGGAAGTGATATGGTTGCACCGCGTTGCGTCAGATTGGTTAAAGTCATTTCTACAAAAAGTAAGGTATTTTTTGTCATATTTTTGAATTTTTCATTTTTTTAACTACGTACGGTGGGGACGACTTTCTTTTAAATTTTCCGCATGTTGTGGTAAATCACCCTATACATGATGTTATTTAATTGTTTGCTTCCTTTTCTGTAAATTATGAACTTTCATTTTATTTGTAGGGGAATTTCAGGTTTGTAAAGTCACATGTATTAATTATCAGGGCAAACTGAACAATAGCGCAGCACAATGTATGACCACAAGCTAGTTAATCGTTGCACGTCGGAAATCGTCATATCTCGAATCGACTTCTTGCGACGGATGGAAGTCAATTGAACATATTACAGTTATATTCGTATTTGACTAGACCGATTTGTGCTTATTATAAATTTAACAAAGGACCTTCATTTTTCACATTGTTTAAAAATAAATAAATCCAAATTCTCAAAAATTTGACGAATGTGTCGGTGTATACGATTAATTAAAAATTCTTAATTATCTAGCCAAACGAACCAATCGATTTATAATAATCATGTGTAATATCCAAGAGAGAGAATGATGAATCATTTGACAAAATATTGCGGTTCGGTAATTTTCCATTGTCGTTTTCGAATTATGAACGAAGAAAGTTACAAACAACGGCACAAACAGAAGTAAAATATGTTCGTATATAAGCGATTAGGGAAAAAATTATTTGGCCCATCTATTTTAATGAAAATTTTTATTATACAAAATGTTTTCATTAAAAAATTTTACGTTATGATTATTATGTTTGTTGCAATTAAAACTAGCATTTGGTTGGTGGTAAATATTATACTTAGAGTGCCAGACTTCAAACTCGTAATCCAGCGCTCGTCGAGAGGCACATAGCACGGAGAATGTTGAATGCACTCTGGTGTAGTCGTTGTGCAAATAAGGCAATTATAGAGGTTTTAAACAGAAATATTACTCTTATAAAATGAAACATACCTTCTAAGTTAGAGTTGTAGCGGGGGTGAACCCCCCGATATTAATCGAATAACACCTAAGTCAAGGGATATAATTTATGACGACGACGATGCTATGTCTCTGGATTCCCCAATTGGTAATATACAAAAACAAAACAATGTGCAACAGCCAACAGTAAGTACTTTTACTCCAATAAATTTAGATGCTGATACTCGCCAGGAAATTATAAAAGATGTACATCATAATAATATAATATCAGGTAGTAATTTGTCTAATAACAAAGAAAGTATAACAACTGATAACCAAGAACAAAACATACAGTCACAAAAACGAGAAGTTTTTAAATACGGTTCATTTGATACAGGACCGTATCATGTATACATTGAAAATAATCCTAATTCTAGAATAAACGCGGTTAAAGTGGGTGATATAATTTTAACAAACTGGCCTGAATTAGATAATAAAATTAAGAGTATAGATTCAATTGGCCGGCACAGAGTTAGAGTTCATCTTAAAGATTCAAAAAGCGCAAATTATTTAATAGATTGTAATAACTCAACAATATTTAAACAACATATGTTAGAATCTTATCTCCCCAAATTTATAATACACAGACAAGGTGTTATTAGACAGATTTCTACGGAATATACTGAGGAGTACATTAGAAATAAAATAAAAGCGGTAGACCATCACTGCAAATTTGAGGTAGTTAATGTTAAAAGAATGAACCGAAAAGTGACGAATAATGATAAAACTGAATACGTACCAACACAGACAATCATCGTTACATTTAAATCGCAAACTCTTCCCAAATATATTGCAATAAATAAAGTTATTAAAAATGTGGAACCCTATGTACAAAAAGTACTACTATGTTACAACTGTTATCGATACGGCCATATGGGGAAGCAGTGTAACAGCACCCCCAGGTGTTATAAGTGTGGAGAGAGTCATGTATCGACGGAATGTCAAAATGTAGCTATTCCAAAATGTTTTCACTGTAAACAAAATCATTTCACATCACAGGTTAGGGACTGTCCTGAATTCAAAAGGCAAAAACAAATCAAACAAGCTATGTCAGAACAAAATTTGAATTATAATGACGCTTCCAAATCTATACCAAAAAATTCGTACGCCAATGCCGTAATAGGAAATAAAATCAACCCAACACAAACGCAAAAAAATAGTGCAATTGACATGACAACCAAAACTCCTCATTTCATACAACAAAACTCACAACCGCAATCATTATATTATACACCCGTAAGAAACAACTCGATTAACACACAGTTCTCTCCTTTAAATAAAACACCAGCGAAAAGAACCAGAACTACCTCACCAGACCCTACCTTTTCAGCTCGCCAAGAGATAATAGCCCCTTTATCTATGCCAAATATACCGGGTGGTATTTTGGAACATGATTTATACCAAACAAATATTCGAACTACACAACCAGAGCAAAGCAATTTCACAATTTTAATTTTAGAATTGGTTAATTATGTAATAAATACATTAAAACAAAATAATTCTTTTGATATACATCAGGCAGAGCTTTTAAATATTATACAGCATAGGTTCCAATCCATAAATCAGACACATTCGCTGCCCAAAATATGACTTTCAAATTTTGTCAGTGGAACTGCAGATCTGCAGTTTCAAACAAAATTAATTTAGAACAATTGTTACAAGAAAATAATGTCGATATCGCATTTTTATCAGAGACTTGGTTCAAACCCCAAGTATATTACAATTTCTTAGGATTTAATTGCGCAAGAGTTGACAGAGATGACGGTAAAGGTGGCGTAGCTCTCCTGATAAAATCAAAGTTACATTATTGTGACATCCCAATACCAATAAATAATAAAATTATGGCAAAGTGTGCGAGTGTTGAGCTGGGCAAAATAGCAAATAGTAGTAGTAATCAAAATTATAATGGTAATTACATTAATAATCTTAATAATAGATTAACACTTGTTTCCCTTTATGTTAAACCTCAAACAAAAATATCAATGCAGGAATGGAATGCTTTTTTCTTAAATATTCCTAAACCATGTTTAATAGCTGGAGATTTTAACGCACACCATGAAGCGTGGGGTTGTGAGTACAGTGATGTCTATGGAAAAGTGTTGTTAAATGCTATCGATTTTGCCAATTTAGTTTATTTGAATAACGGGGATGCCACATTGGTAACCGTCTTAAACAACAGGAAAAGCGCAGTGGATATAACCTTTTGTTCACCGGATATAGCACACCTTTTTACTTGGAGAACCATCAACGACCCGCATGGTTCCGATCATCTACCAATTTTAATGGAATGTAATCACGGTACACACACCTATATAGAGAAAACTCATAAGATATGGAAAATACAAAAGGCAAACTGGGAACAATATCGATTTCACTTTGACAATTTGTACCACATAAACCAACCAGAGGACCTCAACAACAGTTATAGTCAGTTGGTAAACAACATAAATGGCGCAGCCTTAGCAGCCATACCCAAAATTAAAATCTCGGAAAATCCAAATAAACGGCACAAGGGAAAGCCGTGGTGGAACGACAGATGTGAAAATGCAGTAAAAGAAAGGAGAAAGTATTACGAAATTTACGAAAAAAACCCGAATTTAGAAAATCTATTAAATTATAGGAAACATGATGCGTTGGTGAAAAAAATAACAAAAGACATAAAAAGACAGAGTTGGAAAGACTACTGTTTATCACTTAACAAAGACGTCCCTATGAAGGAAGTGTGGTCGAAATTAAACAAGTACAAAAATAGGAAACAAGATAACAAAATTCCAGATGAAATAGGTCCTTGGGTAGATAGATTTCACGCTAAACTATGTCCACAGTGGGTAAACAATAAACCAGCTGAACAAGAAATAAACGAAAATACAAGCTTTCAGTTACTGAAACCATTCACAATGTTGGAATTAAATAAGGCACTCAAACAAAATAATAACACCTCTCCCGGAAAGGACAATATACATTATTCCATGCTCTCACAATTGCCTGAATCTGGGAAAAAGCGCCTTCTTAATATATACAATTTAATATGGTCCAACGAGCTGCCAGTTCCCAATGACTGGCACGACTACTTAATAATACCCATATTGAAGCCAGGAAAACACAAAGAACAAGAAGACTCCTACAGACCTATAGCCCTTGCTTCATGCGTCATGAAAACCTATGAAAGACTAATTAAAAATAGGCTGGAGCATTGGTTGGAAATAAATAACCACTTACCGGAATATCAGTTTGGATTTAGAAGAGGAAGATCTACTCAGGAAGCTGTGGCAACTCTAGTGACTGATGTTCAATTAGCCCTCACGCGTAATAACTCTACATCTGCCCTCTTCTTGGACATAAAGGGAGCTTACGACAATGTCATACTGGATATTCTAAGTCAAAAACTCAAAACATTTGGCATGCCAAATCAAATAATATTGAATATTGTCTCATTATATAGTGAGAGAGCAATATATATAAAAATAAATGACAGAACCATTGGGCCGAGGATAACTTCATTTGGACTCCCACAGGGAAGCATATTGAGCCCACTGTTATTCATTTTGTACACTGCAGACTTCGCAAGTAACCTAAGCCCAAATACGAAAATAATACAATTTGCTGACGACTTTTGTGTGTACTCTGAAAATGAGAGAATCGATGCGAACACCACCAACTTAACAATAGCGATGCAAAGTATTTCAAAATGGTCGCATGACGTCGGATTCACGATATCTGAGGGGAAGTCAGCAGTCTGCATATTTAGCCGGCGCAGATATCAGCAGCCAGACAAAATCACTTTAGGACGATACAAGGTACCTTGTAAAAGCTCTACAAGATATTTAGGAATAATTTTGGATAAGAAACTCTCATGGAAGGAGCACATAAATAACCTAACAAAAAGATGCGAAAATGCCTTAAATATTTTAAGGGTATTTTGCAAAAATAAATGGGGAGCGGATCCAAATATCGCCTTAATTTTTTACAAAACATTAATTAGATCCATTCTGGACTATGGCAGCACACTGTATGGAAATGCTTCAGAGACAAACTTGAAAAAAATAGAAACAATAAAAAATAAAGGTATACGAATATGCTTGGGCCTATTAGGAAGCACCCCAATAAACACCATGGAGCTAGAATCAGGTGAACCTCCAATGGAAATAAGAAGGCAGTTCCTGAGTGATAAATTCACTACGAAACTATACTCAAAAAAGAGCAAATGCGTAGACAACCTTCATAGGCTCGCGATATTGGGACTAACATCGCCGTACTGGCATAACAAGCGACTACCCCTAATGGCTGAAAGTTATACTAAAGTAGCACAATATTCGGATATACTATATAAAAATAACAATCTTCCTTGTTTTACAGGGGACTATGAGATATATCAGCAAAATATAGCTACTCAGTATTTAAAAATTGACTTGGATCTCGAACCATACAATAATATTTTCTTCGAAAACGAGTTAAACGCCAAGTGGAAGCATCATGAATACATTTTTACTGATGGATCCAAAACAAATGAAGGAACAGGATGTGCATTCTTTCATTCCAACGAAAATATACACAGGAAGTACAAGTTACCTAAGGTTACATCTATCTACACTGCCGAGTTGATCGCAATCAAGAAAGCCATGGAATATGCCATCCAGCACCCAAGTACACATTTTATCATCTTCACGGATAGCAAGAGTTCAGTGGATAAATTCAGCAAAATCGAAATATCGGGGAAATTACATAGTACTATCGTTGATATTTTGGTTACCAACCAACAACTGCAAAGAAACAATAAATATGTAATAGTAACTTGGGTAAAAGGGCACTCAGGTATTCGTAACAACGAAATTGCGGATGAATTGGCTAAATTGGCAATCAAAGATGGGGATTCCATATACAGAGACATACTCCCACCTTCAGATCTCACCTGGGTATTTAAAGAAGAACTACGATGTACTTGGCAACATAAGTATGAAGTCACAACTACGGGATTTAGATACAAATTAATTCAACCCCTCATACCTAAAAGGCCATGGTTTTACAAAAATAGCAATCGGCATTTCATCCAGGCTCTATGCCGAATTAGAACAAATCATGGGTTATACCCCCAACACAAACATAAAATAGGCCTTGCTGACACCCCAGAATGCCTCTGTGGAGAAATTGGTGATCTTCAACACATAATACTAGAATGCCCACAGTATTCACAACAAACTGATTATCTCTATGAAGAAGTATTAAAACATGGTATTAGGCTCCCCACAAATTTGAACTCATTGTTACTCAGTGGAAATGTAAATGTGTATTAAGCAATTTATAATTTTATTAAGACTGCAAACATTCCATTATAATAATGTTCCTATCAAAAAGACATTCGATGCATTAAGTTATTAATATATATTGTAAATATTAGGTTAGTAGTAAGTTATTAAATTATTTGTAAATATTTAGGTTATTTGTACAATAACTAATTGTTGTTCTTGCGATTGCGAGATGTGTCATATGTATTAGAGTAAGTATATCCATAAAGAAAAAAAAAACAAAAAAAAAGAAAAAAGAACGAATAAACAAAAAAAATAAAAAATAAAAAAAAGTACATATCTATGAAAAAAAAAATATATTAAAAATAAATAAAAAATGGAATAAACGGTTAATAAAAAAAATAAAAAAAAAATATGAAAAAAACAAAACAAAAAAGAAAATATCAAAAAAAAGAAGGAAAAAAAAAAACAAAATAGTAATTAAAAAAAAGTATATATGCACATATAATATATTAATAATATGTGTAATTAGACGATGTAATTTAATGGAAAAAGTCATCGTAAGCACTTAGAAGATAAGTATAGATTAAGTCAAATGTAATGCCCCTCGGCAAAATATAAAATATATGTAAGTATCTAGTAAAAGATATTCTGTAAAATGTAATTACCATTTTGGTTTTACCTCCAAAAACAGACTGGCTAATTGGTTATGCCAAAGCCATTTAAACCCAAACACACACACAAGTTAGAGTTGTACTTAATTATGATAGAGATAAACACAATTAGCTAGTAGAGTACATGAAAAACTGACCCTGCTATCCATCCCTAGATGAGACTTTAAACCAGATTATAGCTCAGAACAGGTCAATTTCTCGTCTCAAAATGGCAAAAGGTTGCGAAAATTACCTTCGTATTTCCCTGATGTCATGTTATACCTATCTAAGCTCCCTGTAACGTTCCTATAAATTGCTGAAATGTCTTTGTATGGTAGGCCAGAATATTAGAAATAAAAATAAGATAACAATTAAAGAAATTACAATATTTTGTCATCTCAATTTGAACAGAACTCTTTAAAAGTGAATTATTTTTTGTTTACTTATACTTGTAATTAAACATATTCTTTATAGGATTTTACAAACAGCAGAAAAAACTATCTATGAGAACTAAAATAAAAACTATTTGTAAAATTGTTGATTTGCAATCTTCGCGTTCTTTCGATAACCTGAATTCTGGTTATGCTGGCAATTAAAATCCTAAAATCTATTTGTCTCTTTTATTAGACAATTCTCATTCTAACACTAGTTTCTACACAATCCCCTTTGTTCTTATTTTAACTGAATCTTCATAGCAGTAGGGGGTTATGTGAATACTGGTTGATTCTGCATAGCCGCAGGGGACTGTGTAGAAACTAGTGTTAGAATGAGAACTGTTCAATGCGAAAGACAAATTGATTTTAGAATTTTAATTCCTAGCATAACCAGAATTCAGATTATCGAAAGAATGCAAAGATTGTAAATCAAGAATTTTGCAAATAGTTTTTATTTTAATTCTCATATATAGTTTTTTTCTGCTGTTTGCAAAATCCTATAAAGAATATGTTTCGTTGAACAGACCTCGTTAAATTTATAAAAGAAAAAGGCCAATGTTGCAAACTTTGATATGAAATGTATATAGATGCTAACTGTAAAAGTTAAACTACTACTATTTAATTTCTTCACAAATAATTTGCATTTTTATTGCAATTTTTATTTCCTTCGTTTACTAAAGGGAGGTATTGTAAGCGTGAAAAAATCCGTTTTTTCTCAAAATTTTCACATTTCATACTACGTAGATTATGAAATTACAAACCGTAATACCAGAAGTTTTTAATATTTGGAATGTAAGTAACATGAGATATGCAAAATGCTTCGAAAATGATTTCCACAAGCGCCAAAAGACTTGAACATTACACTTGAAGAGTTGGTCTCAGTTTGCTGCATAGTACGTTTAACAACATCTCGTCGTTAATTAGCATATTCTAAAGTAACTTCGTTTTTCGATTGATAGTACACACTATTTGCTTCAATTTATACGCTAAATGATTACTTCGACATAAAAAATACTTAGCAAGTCTGCCAATAAATTAAAGTCGTCCTCAAACATTAAAAAATAATAAGAAATAATAACAAGTTTATAATTCGGTCTTGCCATTCGTTGAATTTAATAAGTAAGTTGAAACAAATTTCCATGTCCATTGTACCTGAGGTGACTTCCATTCAATGTGACTGCAAGGTAAGATCTACACTATCAATCAATAATATGAAATCTTATTCAAGTTGAATAATATTTCAAATGGATTCAAAGAAAGTTTATGCAGTTCTTAACTTTAAAAACGATTTATGCGGTACAGACTACAGAGTAATTTATTCTACTTAGTCATTTTCACATCCATTCAGTTAAATATATTACGAAAATATCTCTTCAATTTCCTGCCATTTAAATTTTATAAAATCTAATTTATTGCGGCGAATCAAGTGCTAAACGCATGCAGAGGAAATGACTGGGTTTATTGAAATTTATGAATATTTTAAAAATGTGTCGCGAAACGGGATATAAATGAAAATAAACGACACTATTCAACTCGGACAAACTTTCCCACACGAGTAGGCTAAATCTAGCTCATTAATTTGCATACCCTGTGCTCTGCATCTAAACTTCGTTATTCCTCACCCAATCTTGATGAAATTTAAAACATCAGCTTTAGTATCCATATGTTTTAATCAAAATAGTTCAAACCCGTTTTGGGGGAAAAGTTGTTTTTCACTCTTTTATCGCTTTTTTGTGGACCACTATGTCTACATTTGAGACAGAACACACTTTTAAAAAAAAGTACGTTTAAGGGATATAAAAACGTGTAACTCCATGAAAAACTCGAATAAAACAAATATGCTGTATTTGTTTTCCGTAAACATCTACATGGCGTAGACATTTTATAGAATACTGTAAGAACTTGCTTTTTTAAAATGCTCTGTTAATGTTATTTGATACATAATCGTCACATTTTGCAGAATAGGTCAATCAAATGAAGCACAATAAAATCGTTTTTATAGGTAATGACTACCGTCAGAGGCAAAAACACAGTAACTCTAAAATTTTAAAGAAAGTGAGTTAGTAACGACTTAGTGTTCAGGATACATTATTCTACCGTTTAACTAAGCCAAAACACAGTAAAATATCTTTAAACATGTAAATATTCCCTTTGAAAAACCCTTAAGGTGGCCATCCCCTAGAAAGAGATATCCGATAGGGAAATATTTACTATTTTTAGCTATAACTTTTTTTTCTTAGTACGTATATTTAAAAAAACTATAAGAGTACCTAAGTAGAATCATAACAAGACTATTACTATGAATTTTCACTCAATAATTTTAGTGGTTTGCAAAATAGCTCGATTTAAATTTAAAAATTGTGTTAATCTTCCTATTTCGTAGTTTTAAATCGAGCTATTTTGCAAACCACTGAAATTATTGAGTCAAAATTCATAGTAATAGTCTTGTTATAGTTCTACTTAGGTACTCTTATATAATTTTTAAATATACGTACTAAGAAAAAAAAGTTATGGGCAAAAATAATAAATATTTCCTTATCGGATGTCTCTCTCTAGGGAATGGCCACCTTAAGTTAAGATATGGCAACTTTTGCTAAGCAGGAACACAGTATCTCACAAATAATAGGCAAAAACACAGTAATTAAAGTGTACTTGCGCGGTCTTTGCTTCGCGCTCGCAATATACTGTTTTATTACTTAGTCTGTTTAGGTGTTTCAGAATCTTATGAGTCGCGAAATGCGCAAAAGGCAAAGTTTATTCTACGTTATAAGTATTCTTTTGAAGAAACTGGCGGCTACCTTGCTGTGTATGTACATAAACAAAAGCTTGTGATAAATTTTAAACAATAAACATAATATTTTTAAGAAGTGTAACTGAGTCGTCGAGAAGGATTATGTCTCTGCGCATATGAAGGTCACAGCTCATGAGATTTTAAAACACCCCAACCACGTGCTTCTTTATTGACAATACAATATAAAATCAGTTGTTTTATGTTATAAATATAAAATGGTAATAACCATAATAATCCTATTTTTAAAAAAATACGTAAAATTGATTATAAATAGTTGGCATTGAATCCAATGGTTTTTGCCGTTTTTGCTTATGAAGGCAGATTACTTGGAACGGGTTTTCTATGGTCCCGTATAGATCAGCCAAATATATCCTAGAGATTTTATTTAAACACGTGATTTTTGCATTTCATACTAATTATCCTAAGTTTACTTTTTCTTTTACATGTTCCTAAGTTATTCGTTATTTAATTTGCATTCTGAAAACAGGAGTTAACATTTACATTAATTTCTTGCAAGTCTGACCTGGCTTCGCCCCGTCCAGCCCTTCAGCTGCCGTGATGTGAAATTCTATTGATGCCTGGCTTGCTCCGGAACGATTGTCTGGCAAAGACTGATTTTTTGTATATTGTAAATTAAAAATATATTTGTTTTGATTTGATTTGATTCTCGCTTACGGTGCGAAAGGTCCCGGGTTCAAATTCCTACGCCCGCTGAACTTTTTTTCTTTAATTTTGTAACGATTAATATATTTTGTCGCAAATTCTTTTGTATGATTTCTTTAGGTTAGGCTAATAGGCTTTTATTCTGCTTAAAATAATTTCATTCTTTCGTGTGATTTAGGATTGGTTAGTAGGTTTGTTAATAAGTATCAACGCCGCAGGCAGTATTAGCGTCGGAGACAAAGAAACGGGGGTGTGGGGGTGCCCCCCCCCTTTCTTACAAAATAACAGGATGTATTTCAATGTCTCGACTTATGGAATTTATTACACATTTACAAGGTAATGCGCATGCTCGAAGTTCCGGATTTTCGGTGTACCTAGACGCTTGTCGAAATCTGCATCATTTTCAATGGTGTGTTTAAGCAACTTAATTGAAATATTTGACCTTGGCTTTGAGTTCATTGATAGTAAAACTCTTGAAGAGTAGAAAACTTTTTGTAAAATTGAAATCGGGTCACCTCATTTTGGGGAAATCAAATGTTACTAAAATCATTTTCTTAATAAACAATTGAATTTCTCGGAAACGGTTCATCCGTAGTAATTAGGAAGAATTTTTAAGCACATAATATCGCATATTTCCAGAGATTGTTGACAATATAAATTAATGATTGTAAAAGTTATTGCACACTTCAAAAATGTCATTTTTCGCTTTTTTTTTAATTTCCGAGAAATCTAACAATCAGATTTTGACTCAGTGAGCGCCAGATTCTTTAAATGCCTACAACTATAGTTTGAAACTTTTTTCGATGAAAAATTTACGTTCGCAGATAGACGAGAAAAACTTTTTGACATTTTTTCCTACGTAAAATGTCCGCCATTTTGTTTCTGCAACATTTTTTTGGATGCACTCTTCTGAAAATTGATATTTCACATGTATTGAATATAATCCTGGTGTCTTTTTTCTAATGGCAATTACCTTTAGAATTGTTTCCAGTTTGATTGGCCTAGAAGGTTTCAGTACTTTATAGCAAACGGATATATTTTTAAAAAGCATACATTACACTTTGAAAATGTAAAGATAATAATGAAACATATTCTTTATAGGATTTTGCAAACAGCGGAAAAAACTATATTTAAAAATAAGAATGACATCTTTGCATTCTTTCGATAGTCTGACTTCTGGTTATGCTAGCAAGTTAAAATCCTAAAATAAATGTTTCCAATTTCTTATTTGACATTCTGATTATAACACTAGCATCCAACATAGTCCCCTATGGCTACGCAAATTAAACTAGTATCTACATGACCCCCTATGGTATGAAGATTCAGTTAAAAATGAGAACAAAGGCCTGAAATGAATTTATTTACCTACCTTGTCTTAAAAAATGTTTAATTCTAATGGATTACATTTTCATAAAATCTCTCATACAGTTTCTTGGAAATTTCATATCCAATTCTATTAAAAATTGATATCTGGGGATTTTTGAGTCGCTTATTGAACTTTTTGTATTTTCTTAATCGTCCTATTTAGATATTATCGCACTACGTAAATCAATAGCGAAGAAGCTATGTGCTATGTTCTAATTACCGTTTTATTAATATTTAGTTAAACCTTGCTTGGAAACGTGTTATCTCGACTACAGCTAATTGAAATATAATACGATATAATACTTAAGAATATATTATCCAACGAGGACTGAGACTATAACTGGGGTGAAAATTAGATACGGCTTGCGATTTAGATTTCTACAACAATGAAATTTTGGAGGATTATTTTGGTTCGCGACGAGACCATTCCGAGCGCGAGGTTAAATGAGATACAGCTTCTTAAATCACCTAAATTATACAAATTGCGCTTCGGAATATTGCACTCCGTCGTGCCTTGGCATTTCCCTAATTACATAATGCACATGATGGCACAGACGGAAAATCATACCTGTCTTCTTAGTGTGTTTAACTTTTCCTAAATAAATATTAGGATTGACAAATTTTGCTTAGATAAATATGCAGACAAACAGAACATTATAAATTCTATTTAGGTTATTAGTATTTATTAGTTAACGACTAGAAACTGTACTCGGGAGTTACCGATTGCGAACACCTTCTTGGCTAACAATTTGTTCGAACAAGACACAATCAATTCAATTTAATACGGTGACTTGTAAGTACACGCCCAAGCAACAATAGCACTAGTAAATCGCCGTTTTTATTGTCAAAAATCGTATTTTGACAATTTTTATTTACTCGAAATCTACGAGTTAGAAATTCTGATTTAGCACACAAAAAGACATAAGGAATATTAGGTTTAGTCCTTCAAGCCGATTTTTTTTTTAGATCGTACACATACCTGTGCACAGATCTACACAAAAAGAAGGTTCGGCTCCAAGGACTAAACCTATCTATTCCTTATGTATTCATGTCTTAGATCCGAATTTTCAATTTAAAACTTTTTCTACAGAGTAGATTTCGACTATATCATGGTTTTTATTGCCAAAATACGGTTTTGACAATAAAAACCGCGCACAAAAATGCTTAAGAAATGAAAGATTTAGTCCTTGGAACAGAAAATTTTGTTTTTTGTAGACCAGTGTAAGTGAACATGAAGCGCACTTCTCTTTAGGAGCCCTCAAATACGGGCCTGATGCCCAAGAAGGTTCTAGGAAAGTGGTATTAATGAGCTCGTGGGTCTTGTGTAGACGTCTAGTGCTCGTTTTTTGTACTTTTATGCATAACTTTTCGGAAATACGAAAGAGAATCTTCAAGAGGTGGAAGATGATTCTGTAGAAGTTGTTTCTGGACATTGTTGTGTTATGTTTTGAAAATAGTTGTGTCAGAGATGCTCATAGAATCAATAAATACCCAACAAACTCCAATGACACAGCCACGCAAAAGAAAGTTCTGTACCATAAACATGACTACATACCCAATTAGCATTTTCATATTCCTGCGATATACTATACATATTCCAAAAATGAAATTAATATATTGCATAAATATTTGAAACTAATTAAAAATAAGTTGTATACTGGCCGTTTTGCACAGGTTTTCACATTTTATACATACTCCTACAATATCCATATGTATGTTGCCGACACATTGTAAACATATTCTGAAATGTACATTCATTCTACAATATAGTTACAATATATACAAATATTTTCCGTTCATACATGCAACATTATCCAACATACTTTCAATATACAATGTATAATGCAAAACAACAATAGTATATTGAATAAATATTTAATACTGATTCAAAATAAGTTGTGTACTGGTTGCTTTATCGCAGGTTTTCACATCCTATACATATTCCTGCAATTCGCACACATGTTGGTGACACATTGTAAACATATTCTGAAATAAACATTTATTTTACGATATAGTTAAAATATACACAAATGTGTCCCCTACGTATAGGCAATGGTATCCATGTATACTCTCAATATCGCAAAGCAACACTGGTATATTGAATAAATATTTAATACTTATTCAAAATATATTATACAGGGTGTCAGAATAGAAACTCCCATGCTGGATATCTTCTAACTGAATAGAGATAATTTAATTCTGTAAAAGTCAGTTTATAATATATAAAGAGGGCTTTAGTGTCAAATATAAATAATTCTTTAACATGTGTATGACATTGAGCAAAAAATATTTAGACGGCAGAAACTTTGAAATGTGATTTGTGTAGAGGGAAATGCATTTCTAAGTAAATTTTGTTCTTAAAAAAAATTGCAAATCTAACTGTTTTTGAGATATTTGTGTCCAAACGTTGCCATTTGCTATTGTTGAATAATTATCTCTGAAATATTTCACTATTTAAGTGGGACAATAACATGTATTTAATCCCCATTCTGCGTTTAATGTTTAGACGTGTAGGAATAAAATAAATTAATCTCAATTTCGTTATTAAAATGCCGTGTGTTTATAGAACTGCAGAAAAAGTGCAAATTGTGAAGTGGTACTTCGGGGGCCATTCTACTGAAGACAGAATAAATTTATTTACTATGGCATATCAAAACAGACCAATCCCCTCAGCTAGCATAATTTCACACATTATTAAAAAATTTGAAAATTTCGGGTATGTCGTAAAGTATTGTAAAAAATGCTGTCAACCCGAACCCCGTCATCAACAAATGAGCGAAGAACGTGAAATTCGCGAAACTAATGTCTGTTGAAGCTAGTGAACCTTGTTCTAGCAGGCAAATTGCTGATGAAGTTGACATGAAGGAAAAAAACTGTAAGAAATTTTTTGAAAAGAAATGGGTACATTTGTTTTAAAGTTCAAACAACGCAAGAAATATTTCCCGAGAACAATTTCAAACGGATGGAATTTTGTGAAATCATGATAAATAAGGTGAATGTGAATGAAAACTTCTTAAAGAATATGTTGTTTACAGATGAATCACCCTTTTCATTACATAGGAAACACAATCCATCCGTAGTACGATATTGGTCTCGGAAAAATAAACATTTGAGTGTTGCTGTGCGAACTCAGTATCCTCAAAAGTTGAACGTTTGGACGGGAATTTTAGACAATCATATTATAGGCCCACTGCTAATCGATGGCAATTTAAATGGCAATAAATATTTAGAGCTTTTACAAAACCAAATAATTCCTGCAGTTCAAAATCTTCCTGTCAACTTTGACGACATTTGATTTCAACAAGACGGCTGCCCAAGTCACAATACCTTAACTGTTATTAATTTTCTGGAAAGAACATTTCCCAATCGTTTAATAGCTACGAGGGGAATGATAAAATGGCCCCCCAGGTCACCTGATCTAGCACAACACATGTTTTCTTTCTGTGAGGCTTTTTAAAGGAAACCGCGTACAAACATGCGTTTGAACGAGCCAATAATTTAGTTGAATTACGGGAAAAACTTATCCAACTTTGTGCAAGCATTACTCCAAATCAACTCAATGAAATGAGAGGTTCATTGCATAGTCGGTTTGGCTATTGTTTGGCACAAGAAGGTGGTTTGTTTGAACATAAAGAAATTTCCGATGAAATCGGTAAAAACTATACCATTTCTACAATTTTTAAGATAAAGACCTAAAACATTCATGCACTACTTTTCGATCTTTTTAGGGGTCACCGGCACCTTACAGCTGTAATCTTTTCTATCGTATTCTATACCAAATACTTGTCCTGAAAATTTCAGCCATATAACATTTAGTTAAGCCTTAAAACCCCCGACGACTGGGCTAACATACGAATGTAGAAGAAATATATTGCCCCTATAACAGGCAAGGTATTGCAATTTCTGCACATGATGAGTAAGTCATCACGGACTCCAGAGATAAAAGATAGGACCAGTAGATCATTTTATTTTTCAGACCACATTTAAAATACCTTAATACCATTTTAAAGCAGACATGAGTTATTACCAAAATTCAAATAATGATGAAACAACGTTTTTGGTGTATATTTTAAAATATAAAGCCGTTCCAAGTGTGTTGTCACAAAAACTGGACTATTGAAAACGTTTATAACTAATACTTTTTTAAAGTCGGTTTATATGTAAGGTCCAAGCTGATCTCGTGTATTCGAGCAGAGGTCGAGAAAACTCTTTATATTAAAAATGTTAATAAAATCGCTATATAAATAAGCGAGATTTGACCTGTTAGAGTTTAAATTGTCAAATACTTGAAATACTTCGTCACGATAGTTTTAACGCGAGCGAGGTAGGCGTATAACGCTCTAGCAACTACACTGCCAGTGCTTTCAGCTGCTTATGTCGTTTACAGTTACGTTTTTCACACAGTGGGTATTTTCTTATTATTTTTCAATATGTTCCCTGATATTTTGATAGATTATTTATATGACGTCTGCTATGCATTCCCGACTTTGATTTGGATTTTGATTTTTCACTCTGAATATGTTGATTGCTTTATAACTGGCGATTTGTGCTATTCACAACTAGATTTTCCTCTGATGGGCCAGTTTTTTTTATATTTAACTTTTTTTCTAAATTCAATTTAATTCCTGTCTAGCAGCTGTAAAAGCTATAAAGGAACATTCACGTTGACATCTTTAGAGAATGAGATATTATATACAGGACATACAAATATTTTTTTAAATATTTCTTAACATTATTACTTCCACATCCACGTAGTGGATTGGAAGTATAGTAATCGTAAAAAAAATGTCAGTAATTTTATTTGTATAGATATGTTTAGAATCTTATGAAACGTTGAGATTTTAAATTTGAGCGGAAAAAAAATTCTGTCCATCTGTCTGTAGGTCTGTCGGTCGGTCTGTCTGTCGGTCTGTCGGTCTGTCGGTCTGCCTGTAACTTTTTTTTTGTCCACACGTTTTCTCTGAAACGGTTTAAGATATTGACTTGAAATTTTGTAGGCGTATTTATCATAACGAGTTCTGAAACTTGATTGTTCTTGACCATATCCGGCGAAGGCTTGGGAGGTAAATAGTGGCAAATAAGGGAAAATGAGTAAAGCAAGCTGGTGGGAGTACAGAAATTCGGTGTATACGGGGTCTGCCACTTAAAACTCCCCGGACTCATAACTTCCTTATTTTTTAAGCTGCGACCATGTTCTGCACATCAAATTGTAGATATTTTTAAAGCCTTTAAATGTGCATACAGAGTGATTTAATAAAAAAAATAGAAAAAATGATTACGAAATGAGACTTAATTTTCTTGAATATTTTTTCCCTCACACTGTACATGAACTGTGTTAATGGTTTCTTATAAAAGTTTTAGTTAGCTTCAATTTATGTTTTTACGTAATATTCAATATTCTCTTTCGTTTTAGAGAAATAAATTAAAAACTCTCTTTTTGACTCCAAACTGAATTCACTTAAAAGAAATTTGAGTAGAATGTAAATAATGATTTCAAGCTTTATTTGTAAAGGGCATATTATAAACAATATTTAAAGTTACAAAACAGCAACAACAAATAAAAGGAAACATTTTTTTTCTCTTTTGTGATATCACTTGATGAACCCATTGCTAATAAGTGCATGTTCTCATGTAATACACATTTCTTACTAATAAAATTTGGTTGCTTTTCTAGTGGCTCTAGAGATATTTAAATGAAACATTTCATAATCATGATTCAGTGTCATGAACTTCCTTACTTTTATTTATTTTATTTTATACTTTCGACTTTTAAGTTGTTCAGATTTAATAAATCAACCATAGCTTTGTTATTGTTAATATTTCACATTTTCTAAGTTAGCCATGAAAATTTTAATATGTCAAATTAAAATAAGTCAGAGTAATTATTTTCTGTTGAACATTAATTCCCTCTTCAATCTACTAACAACTCGACATGGTTTAATTTTCAACTTCGGAAAAAAACGAGTTTTTATTGATTTATGGGGAATATAAACGTAATGCTAGAAAAGCTTGCACAGTCTATTCTCAACGGCTTTTTATAAGATTTTTCAACGCCACCCCACTTCATTATTAAAGGGGCTGATAAAATTAAATTGAGATATTCGCATGAAATTTGCTACATGTATGTATTATAACGACATCTCAAAGTAGATAGTAAGTAGGGTTAAGTACAGATAAGTAGGGGGAAATGAGCAAAGCAAGCTGGTAAGAGAAACAGAAACTTGATTTGGTGTATATACTATTAGCCAAAGTCTCACCACCCCCCACCCACTCAAATATTAAAGGGGCTGATAAAATAAAATTGAGATATTCATTTGAAATTTGGTATATGTATCTATTATAATGATAATCTAATCTGTGTAAATTGGGGTAAATTAGTAGAGCAAGCTAATAAGATTCCAGAAACTTCATTTTTTTTTCGTATATGCTAAGAACCAACGCAACGCCTCAAATTATTTTATGACATCTGCCGCAAGCATTATTAACATTCTATGATCAATTATTTCCACATATTAGAGTGCAATTATAGTCAAGATGTTTTCCTTTAAAGAGGCTTGGGTGGAAAATCTGGATGTGGAAGTAGTAATTCCTTAGGAAACGATTTTTTTTTCATTGTTTAGGTTATAATGGAAGCCTCTACTGTGTATATCTATTGTACTTACTGTTTCATAAATATTTTCTACTTTAGTTGCTTTAGTAATTTATGGTGAACGCCTAACTTTGTATAACTTTAAAAATGGGTGAGAGATTGCATTTATCAGGATTGGCCTTTGATGAATTAATGAGTAGTTGGCAATGTGGCCTACATGAGTAAATTCAATGAAATTTTAACGACACAAACAGAATTTCGACCCTAAGAGGTTTTATTGATGTGGAATTGCCTTGTGTACGTAATTAACACAGGACGCATTCAAATGCTGCTATTTTCTACTACGCAACTACCAAATATGTTACATAGTGCATTTTCACCTACTACGCTGATTTAACTATTCACAAAAATAGCGGAATGCCTTTCCAGAAAAAAAAAATAATAATTCATCGTGTGTCTATGATTCCGCTGGCTATACCTATCAAATTGAAACAAAATAACAGCCTTTAAAAATAGATCACGAAAAATTATGAAATAAAATTTCACCATCGTCTGGTTAATAGAGCCTTACTACCAAACAGTGATACTGATGTCGGTGAAGACGAAGATTACGTCATCTTGAATTTTTAAGCTATGATATCAAACTGGTTCTTACAAAAACCTGAAATTTTATCTGCATCTGGCAATTGCGGAAGCTGTATCAGATATGGTGAATCTTAATTAAAATTGTTTGACATTACAATGTGTATCGGGTACTACGAATATACCTAGCTACCAATTTTAACGCATTCCTACGAAGTTTGAATTTTGTGTAGGTTTTGAGAGTAAGGCTCACTGTGTACTGGTCGTAGCTTGGTAAAATATTACAATGGCACCACTGCCGAAGCAGTAATACCTTATACGTTGTATGTATTGTCGTATATTTCCACTCCAAAACCACCCTTCAGGATCCTTGGGTTTCAAAATAATTTAACACGGGAAAAACACTTTATTTAATAACTTACTGAAACTGCACAATATTTTCCTTAAATGAATACTCTATTACTAAAATAAGCATTAACAACGTTTACTACTTTGTATTTCTATCACATCGGATTTCTAACCTCTCACTTGTCACTTTTCAACTTCTCCTTCCCCCAGCCGTGAATCGCGTCTTATATATTTAACAGAACATATCCAAAAAAATCTAGCATAGACTCTAACCTTTTCGAGAATATACATCTAGAACAACGTATAGCTCTAGAGCCATCTACAGGCTTCCAAGAGAGATGGCGTATATTACTGGTTGCCTAACAACTATTTCTACTTAATTTCAGCTATTAGTCATGGGCGTATCAATTTCCAGTTTCTAGGGGATGTAATGCATAATAGTATATTATTGCAAATCGCTTTTTTTTATCGCATCACATTTACCAGATTTGTGGTTAGAACAAATTTCTTTTCAATTTTTGCCTACCTTATACTACAGCTCACTTGATGAAACCATAATGGTACGATCTCCGAAACATGTCCTAAAGCCTGCAAAAAATTTCATAGAAATCGCCTAGACCAATCTACAGTATCATTTAAACAAATACAGGATGTCCCAAACTTCTGAGGTCATTTTGGTCAGGTTTTTCAAAACCGATAAGGTTCTTCCGCTAGCTAACATCAACTTACTTTTACCATATTTCGATACAATCAGTCTTGAATTATCATGCTTACAAAAAAACGTGACAGACCGACGGGCAAATGAACAGACATTTTGAAAGTTGTTCAATTGGATGAAGTGAATCAAATTCACAATGTCATCAAAATGTTTTCTTTATGAGGCTATATTCCCCTTGTATTTATATAAGTTATGTATATGTGTTACAGAAATAGTAATCAATTCCTCAGAAACAAAGATTTTACCATGTCTACAATGAACACACGAAATAATTACACGTAATTATACCTTCACATTTTACATCTTCATACAAAAAGGGTCCTTACCATGTGCATACAACAGTTTACAAGCCAGCTGTATTATAACTTATTATTTGAATATTTCACTAATATTACCTCGTTAACATTTATTTTTTTTAATTTGGTTGTTAAATCTTTTTTTGTTCCCAGGTGATTTCAAATAGTTACTTGTAAGTAGGATGTAAATATATTATTATTACTATTATTAAGAGTGAAAGAAAATTATAATTTCATATTATCTAGAGAATAATAAAGGTTACGAATTCATCTTTGCATTTTTATACTATATGCTTTGGGTTCAAACTGAAGGCTGATTCAATTTCAGAGATTTTAATCGTAGTTATATCCATAGAAAGATGTCATGAGGAATTATGCCGAGTGACTTTGCAGATCATTCTGTTGAATCTCTTCTATTTGCCTGACCCTTTGGATATGTATTCTACAGAAACCTCTCTACTGCAATAGGTGTCACCCTCTTACACCATATCACTAGATCTATGTTATTAAAAAACTAATTCCCCGGTGGAACTCCCTGTGATTAGTTCCAGCACATTGAAATGTTTAAAGATCTCTTTACAGCATTAGAGATACTAAATGAATGCAAAATTATCAGACTAATTTACTGTATAACGAAAGTTTACAGGCAATTAAAAACTCTCCTTCTTCCCCCAATTGTAACACAATTTTATTGTGCTGAATATATAGGCATATTGTAAAATTTATGTGCAATCTCCGCAAGATTCTCCATAAAACGTGTGCTTCGTAAACTGACAGAATTAAATGCATTTCATTTGAATTGAGCCATAATATTAGCTGATGTAATATCTACACTAAACGTATTTCCGTTGATTTTACAATTGTAGTATTAAAGCCATGAAGTCGCAATTCAATTAGTTTAAAATATACCAGTTTGTTTTCATTTTCTTCTAAATAAGAATATTGCAATGGAAATTGAATATAGTTATATTCTCTACAAAATATGATTTGTTCTATAACATCAGTAAGTTCCACGTTTCAGCTGTATATTGCAAGAAATAGTTTCTCCTGCTTTGTAGTTCAATTACTTCAAAATGCTTCGAAACAATGCAGGCTCTTAACAGAGTTACCAATAGATACTCGAATGCATTTGAGCTGGCGCATAATCAAAACCAGCTGTATTAGATCTGTCTTATTATCTTTCTTGATTTTTGTAGGGTATTTTGCCATTTCTATACAAATATTTAAAAATGTATTGAGACAGTAGCTCAGCGCCGATTGGATCAGGCAGAGATTGGTTTTAAATACTTCTATTACAACATGCCTCTCACCTAAAAATATATAAACTAAAGTTATAAAATGAAAATTGAAAATCAATGCTAAACACTGTTGAAACTGAAAATAATTTGTCTTCGTTGTCAAGACTTTTTTAACCATCAAACATGATGATTTGTTGTTTATGTATTTCCACAGTCACGTAAGACATTAATTCGTATTTATTTTATATTTACTTATTTCGTCTGTAAGAATGGGCAACCAACTCTAAAAAATGTATGGAGAAATGTAAGACGGATTTATCCTCATTTATTAAAATAATACTTGATTCCATTGCTTTCTTTCCCAAAATCTTCGTCGATTTCCATCAGATCCTACCCTTCCCTATTATCCTACGCGTATTCACGAATTTAACTTTTTTCCAATTTTCCCCTTCTACCATAATTTCTATGTTCATTAAGCCTTACGTTGAAAGGTCTAGACGACTGACCTACATATTGTTGTCCGCATTCATATAGAATACTGTAAATACCATTTTTGGAATATTATTTAGCAGTTTAGTTTTTGATAAAATCGATCATAACGTGGTATCCGTTTGAAAAATCGTTCATACAGAAAACCTATTCCCAATTCTTTATAATTTATCCAGTAAACCATACATACGTCTATGGAATTACTGTTAAAAACCTAAATTCATGTTTTGATTGTTGTATGTTCTGACTACTTTCAGTTTGTTCTAATTTTGTTGGATAGTTGATTCCATAAATTCTTGCTGGTGCTGTAAGGAAACAATTGCGTCATCTGGATTTAATAGTTGTGGTACTGATTTTACACCAGAGAACTAACAATGATATTGCGATACAGCATATAGCCAAGTTCCTTATCGTGTTAAAATGGGCTTTGGTGGTAAAGGCATATTTGAAAACTAATCGTAAAATGACGATACACAATCTGGTTCATTTAGAAAAAGTTTCTTTACATTCGGCATTAATTGATTAACATAGGTTACCATGCTCTAATAGTCTCAGCATTTATATGAAGTCCATGTGCTAGACATATTGTATAAAATACATTCAGATATATTTTCTTTAAAATCCTTCCAACAGCTTCCATATAAGAAACTCCATCAATAACAAATAATAATAACTTGTCCCAATTTTATGTAGATTGTTGTGACAGTCTTGCAGACTTGAGTGCACTAGTGCACTATAGTACTAGAATATATGGTTTCTAGTACTTCTGATGTAATGAAGGGTCCATTCATTGAAGAGTTTTCTTCCATTGTACCCACTGAAATATTTGTTGCCTTCCAACCGCAAGCATTGGTGGTTCCATCCACTGTAATTCCGATGTACTTGTTATTCACGTCAAAATAAATGTTTTGTTTAATACTGCCATATCATTGTGATAAATATTGTTTCCTAGTATCATTTCCGATAGCATCTGAACATTGCTGTCACTTTTACAGAAATTATTTAAATAGCGGATTATCTAATTTTGTTCCTAGTATATTATATCGAACCATCATTTCTACTAAATCTAAGTTGTCCGAATCCGTTATCATCAGTAGTACCACACATTACATACTTTTCACGACTCCCTAAGGAATGGATATCATAGTGTTTACTTTGATGTGGCACAAAAGCATTTTTTATAACTTGTTATAGTTGTTCTCATCTATCTGGCCGGTATAAAAAGTGTTGGCGCCTTTGACGGTGCGGTAAAGCCCCGACAACTTTTATACAGACAATAAGTCTGCAATAAACTAGACTATCAAATTGCAACTACAAGAAATCGCCAATCCATAAATTTACTTTAACCTGTGAAGGAATTAAACGAGACATTTAACAAAAAAATAACCTCCATTGTTTTTAATTCCGCACTGTTTATGTATAGTCTGTCACGTATATAATTCAGAAATACCAAAAGTTCACAGAAACGCTTAAAGCACATACTGAATATCAATTTTCAGTTTATTTACAAGAAATGCCATGAAGGTATTCAGCTTCATTTATTATCATCATAAAACATTTTCACACATATTTCCTAACAAGTTAAGAACTTAGCCAATACTACTGAATATTATATTCCGTTCGTACGTTCTTAGCTTTCAAGGAATTATCTATCACAAATTTCAGTTGAGATTTGTCATATCGAATTGACGATTAGTTAGAATGAGCTATCTAGTCAACGTGGACTTGCAGGTGTACTACATGACCGAAGCCGCCGGCGGCATACTAATCTAGTATTCGGTCCCCTTTGTGTTTTTGACAGATTTTTTATATTTCTGAATTATATACGGAACAGACTTTACCTCCTTATTATTGACATGAACGTTTTGTAAATACTACACATTTAGAATGTATTCATTTTCAACATGCAATGGTCGTAAACGTGATACCTATAGCCACACGATCCACCTGCATTGCTATGGAGGAATTGACAATAACACACTGCAGCAGGCAAAACTTTTTAACAGGCGTGGATTAAGTTATTCTTTTATTGGCATTAAGAAGTTTGTAAACCAATAAGTAGATAGACAACGTACTCATCGATAAAAAGTAACTGATTTTGATAATTCTGTACCGTAATATTATCCGATGAAAACCACTGCGTAGATATTTATAGAAAACAGGTATATTGTATAGTATACAAGACCCTTTTATCATTTCATCATATTTATATTGTTTATCTTGTATTATTTACTGAACTGTATCGCTGTCTGACAATTAGATACCATTAAACTATTTTTTTTTCGACCGATCAAAGAATACCCTCTTTCTGGAGAAATGTTCAGACAGAAAGTAACGTTTCCCGAGCTAGACCGGAAAGTGGGCATCAGAGATCGGCAAAAGCTTTTCCGTACGTACGTACGTACTCATCGATAAAAAGTAACTGATTTTGATAATTCTGTACCGTAATATTATCCGATGAAAACCACTGCGTAGATATTTATAGAAAACAGGTATATTGTATAGTATACAAGACCCTTTTATCATTTCATCATATTTATATTGTTTATCTTGTATTATTTACTGAACTGTATCGCTGTCTGACAATTAGATACCATTAAACTATTTTTTTTTCGACCGATCAAAGAATACCCTCTTTCTGGAGAAATGTTCAGACAGAAAGTAACGTTTCCCGAGCTAGACCGGAAAGTGGGCATCAGAGATCGGCAAAAGCTTTTCCGATCTATGAAGGTAAAAATGCTGCCCATTTTTGGTAAAGGTGGCTTTTCTTTCTTGTTGCTATACAAGCAATGTGTTAATTGTTGAGATAAGTGTCACATAGATAAATACACTTAACTTATATTGCTTATCGCATTTGTTAGAAAATGTATTTAGAAAATAATAAAAAATTGATTTTGTATCACAGTCTCGGTCTAAAAAATTGTACGCTACATCGACCGAAAAACAGTGTTTTGCAGGTCTCTCCAAGCTTCCAGGACTCGTCTGCAGCTCGCCCTGGAATTTGCTAGAATTGATCTGCAAAATACCTCTTTCCGGTCTTGTGACGTAAATTACTATTTATATCATTTCATCTGTTGAAAACACATTTTTCTCAACTTAAATTTATAGACCTCTGTGTCTTATATAACGTATATTACTTTCTCCATTAGTCCTAACACAAATTCATCAAATGAATCGATCAAATAAAAGAGAAAAAATAAATAACAGGGTATATTACTTGACTGTCATTCTTGACCCATAAATCAAAAATAATAGACTCGTTAATAGATATCTAGTCATCTGGATTTCCTACTCTGCTGTTCCAGATATGTCGATTTACTGAATATTATTTTGCTTTTCAGATGTAAATCAAAGCGGAACCATCGACAGGAAAGACTTCGAACTTGCCATAGAGGTAAATATGCACAATGTTTTAGTTTTTAGGTTACTGTTATACTAAGAATTCGTTAAATAGGTATTACTGAATAGGTACCGGCTAAGGTACAATTTATATTCAAGGAAGGAAACATAAACATATGTTTTGTTCGTGCTTGATGTGTGTTTACATCTTTATATTGAGTTGGTATTATTTCCACATCCACATAGTCTAGTATAGCATTCGTTAAAAAAAATCATTTTTTTAGTAGAAACAGGTTTAGAATGTTAACGACTAAACGTGGAGATTTTGAAGTTGAGAGAAAGCAAATTTCTCTCTGTCGGTCTGTAACTTTTTTTGTGCACACAGTTACCCTGGAACGGTTTAAAATATTGACGTAGAACTAGATTGTCTTTTGAGCTTATTCCGTTGAGGGATTGGGGATGAAATGTTGATAAATAAGTGAAGCAAGCTAGTAAGAGTCCAGAAAATTGGGATTTCGTGTATACCGGGTGAGTCACGAATTGCGCTCGCCCCGATATTTCCTAAAATATTTGGAATAGAAAATTGAAATTTGGAGGCCTTATTACACGACTAAAATTCCATCTTTTCAATAAAATATCAAGTTTAGTGCACATCCGGTTTGACCGGAAATGCCCACAACTTTCGATTTTTAAATGGAACATCCTATATATTTTTACATTTTTGGAATCTAGAGGAAATTTTGAATACAATACATCTATTTTAGTCACTTTTTGATAAACAACAAACAAGCACTCTGGATTCAGAAATAAATTTATTTCTGAATCCAGAGTGCTGTGGTGCCCAAAATATATTTTAGTTTGTGTGCTACGTTACTATAAAAATAAAAAGAGCAATATGATTGCATTACTTAATTCTCTAGAGACGTTTAAAATTTTTAAATGTGATTTTTACCCACTAACTCGGTTTTTTTAAATGGGAATTTAATCGTTCACCAACATTTTTAAATACCCCATTTTCGTACGAATCTAATGATACCAAAATGTTGAAAATCCGCTCAGAAATATTTGAGATTTCAGCCAAAATACAATGCAACCAACCAACCTTTTAGAAACATGCGGCTAATAGATTAGTGGGTTTGGAAGCTAAAATAACACATTTCTGTGTAAATCTGGTAACCTAATAACATTGGAAAAATCATAGTAGCCATTGAATGTAATAAAACAATATCAGCTGTCAGACAGACTCATGTAGTTATAGGCAATCTTGAGCTATCAAACATTTAATAATTGTGAGCGCAAAGAACGTTACAATTAAGTTTAGCATAGGTATGTGGAGGTAAACACAATTACATCCATAAGGACATTTGCAATAGAATGCGCCATCAGTTCGGTTTTCAGAGTTTTATTTAAATGAACATAAATATCGGGCCTATAAATAAATAAAAATCAATTCCGTTTGAACAATTAAACTTAAACTAGGTAACAGTAGGTATCTTTAAAATAATTAATATAATTAAACCATAAATTGACATTTATAGATATTGTTCAAAATGTCCACCATTTTTTTCTATACACAATTCGGCTCTGCGTACAATTGCTTGAATGGCTCTACGCAATTCAGCCGGCGTTATTTCATTAAGAGCCCGTACAACTTTATTTTGCAGCTCTTCACGGGTATTTGAAGAAGTTTTATAAACTTTATTTTTGAGAGTGCCCCATACATAAGAGTCGAGGAATGTTAAATCAGGTGACCTAGGAGGCCACCTGATATGACCTTGATTTGCGATAAGGCGTTCACCATGCAAGTTGTTTAAATATTCCATCACTCTTCTGGAATTATGTGGGGGAGCATCATCTTGTTGGAAAAACAGATTTTGTAAATAGGAAGTAAGTCAAGAAATTCTGCTGTCTGGTTTTGTAAAAACAATAAATATCGTTCGCCAGTAAGTGTTCCATCAAAAAATATGGGTCCAATTATTCGATCTCCAAGTACTCCAAGCCAACAGTTAAACCCAAATCTTTCCTGAATATTCCCCCGCCCTACCAACCTCGGATTTTCTTGAGCCCAGTACCAAATATTATTTCTGTTAAACATACCTTGGTTCGTAAATCTACTTTCATCTGAATATAAAATATGAAAAGGAAAACCTGGGTTTTGTTGTACTGCATTTAAGAACCAGTTGCAATATACTAGCCTCCTGTCGTTATCATCTCCATAAAGATGTTGGTGTATTTGGTATTTATAAGACCGAAACTTATGTTTCTTTAAAATTCTGCAAACCGAAGACTGACTAATGTCGCATTCCATTGACAATTCCCTTGTTGATGTTGTTGGGTGTACCATCACAAATCCTAATACATCAATCTCTTTGTCCTCACTTACAATAAATGTTTGATGGTCATCTTGTTGATTGGGTTCGTTTCTTAATTCTTGTTCCACTCTGGCAAACAAGTTTCTGCTTGGATGACGTCTGTTGGGATATCGTTGCTGATACAGTTCTGCAGCTGCAGTTGAATTTTTGAGACGCTCTCCATATATCAGTAACATATCGACCTTTTCATTTCTACTAAAATTATTCATTTTCTTTAATTTTTACTCAAAGAGATTTCCGCAACGCTTTATTTTGTGTCTGTCTGACAACTGATATTGTTTTATTACATTCAATGGCTACTATGATTTTAGATTTTTTAATAAAATTTTTAATGTTTATCAAAAAGTGACCAAACGGGATGTATTGTATTCAAAATTTCCTCTAGATTCCAAAAATGTAAAAATATATGGGGTGTTCCATTTAAAAATTGAAAGTTGTGGGCATTTCTATTTTCTATTCCAAATATTTTAGGAAATATCGGGGCGAGCGCAATTCGTAACTCACCCGGTATACTAAAAATCAAGGTCTTAAATTTTTTATGACATCTGCCACATCCACCACCACTATATTATTCAAGGGATTAACAAAATAAAATTGTGATTTAGTGTGTATGAGAGCAAAAGTTCTCAAAAAAATCGGCAGCTACTGAATGCGGCTAGAACCTCCTCAAGAAAAAAGCACTGAATTGTATGCCATAACGGCACTAAACGTAATCCGATCTTTTTTAACCTGCCCCAAAAATATTTTTGTGGAGGTTGCTAACATTGGTCCTAAATCGAGATAAAAAATAAGGTAATCTTTATTTATCCAGTAAAGATAATACAATATAATTGCACATTTATCGACCATATCCAATAATTAAAATTAAAATTAAAGCCTAAACTTAAAATATATAAAATGTTTACGATATATAATACTTATATTAGTATACCTGGACATGTACATACATAAATATCCTAGATTTGGCCAACATGTTTTCTTATATGTGTTTTAAATATATTAATACTCCTAAGGGTTTGAGGAAGAAGATTGTATTGACTAATGCCTTTATGAAACAAACTATTCATTGTACAGTTTTTTAGAGTTGGTGAAACATGAAAGTTTAAGGCAGATCTGGTATGATAAGAATGTATTTCATTAACTAATACTAGCTGATCTTTTAAGTATTCTGGTAGTGCATCGTTTTTCATTTTATGAATAAAAATTATTGTTTGAGAAAAATAAAAATGTTCAATGTCGAGCCAATTTAGTAAATTCAACATATTTTGAATACTTGAGTATTTATCACATTTCAATATTATTCGCATTGTCTTGTTTTGCAATTTCTGTAATCTATCAAAGTTTGTACAAGTAACATATAGTACAGGATCAAGGAATTGTAAACAGTTAATTTTGTTGGAATTGATAAATAGGAAGCTACCCGTCCTAAAAATCCTATTTTTTGCAAATTTTCTTCGAAATATACTCTATATGACTTCCGAATTTTAGTTATCTATCAATTACAAAACCTAGATATTTCATTTGTTCTACTCGTTCTACAGCCTGCCCATTTATTAGTATTTTTAAATTTAACTCTTCAAATATGTTAAACCAGTAATTATTACCTATAAACATCCATTTTGATTTTAATTCATTTACTTTCAGTTTGTTATGTCTAAATTTAGTAGTGAACATTTTAAGTTCGTCGTTCATAGTTGATATGAGTTCCTTTAAATTATTGTGGGCATAGTATATTAAGGTGTCATCTGCAAAGAGATGAATTTTACATTTATTTAGAACATTTCCTATGTCATTTATATATAATATAAATAAAAATGGCCCAAGCATTCTTCCTTGGGGAACTCCGAAGTTGTTTATTTCTAACGACGATTTGGTATTACCTACTTTTGTGCATTGAAATCGGATAGAGAGATAACATCAGATCTTTACGTTTTGAGGTCCCAGAAGCCCAAAAAAAGTGGTTTTTAAAAAATGTCTGTGTGTGTATGTATATGTGTATGTGTGCACGATAGCGGCGAAACTACTGAGCAGATTTGGATGAAACTTTGCATGGGGGTTTCTTTGGTGCTCCAGAAGATCTGAAAAGGTTTTGGTTGAGATCGGATTAAGTTATATGCCGTTTTTGCAAAATAAGTTGTTTGTTTTATAATTACTTACAATTTGTCATCAAACCCTCCAAAAGCAGTTAAAATTTCGATTTCAACGATATATCATACTTTGCAACCCTTTCGATTTGGTTTCCTTGAAAAAAATTAAAAAATAAAACAAATGAGAAGCATAAGATCGCTTTCGTCACGTCACGTGATTTTCCATTCAACAACTATTGAGTTCAGGATTTACCACCGCGGCGCTGGTATATTAAAAATAGGCCGCTAATTATAGGTTGGATTTCCAACCTGTAGAAATCAATATATTTTTTAAAATCAATGATTTAAAAAAATTATATGCATCCTAGCCTAGAGAGTTCATTAATGTAACACAAGTACCAATCTAGTATAAACTTACAAAGATGTTATATTTGAGGTTACGTCAATCATACAACGCTCGCGCTCTGTTTACAAAACACAGTGTTATCGAATGCATTATTTTATTAGTCAAAACGTGATTTTGTTATTGATTTGAGACGTCAAAATTTCAGTGATTTAAACGTCAGTTATTTACAGTAATTTTAAGTATTACTCAAAAAAGAGTAATATAATTAAACAACCAGATACTGGCAGTGAAAGCGAGATTTTCTTTACACCGCCAGAGGTAAGGGAAGTTACAGAAATCGCCTCATTAAACATGTTGCCCGAGAAATTGAGAAATGTATATATGAATCTTTCTTAAATTGGAGAAATCAAATGAAAATGTATTAAATAAATATTAAAGATTTAATAGTCGTGGACAAAGTGTAGTAGCCTACGTGCAGTGCAATCCTATGTCCCAAAACATAAAAGAGGAACAACACTTAGGGCCGGTTTTCCAATGTCCCGTTAAAAGTGCCTGGTAGGTAACTGCTAGTTACGCTTAGCTGACAGTTATATCTATGGTAGGTAGTGTTTATCAACAGTAATTTAACTGCCAGCTACATATCCATAAGTTCAATTATTTCTTAGCTATGTTGGCGTTATTGATTCCATCTGGCGTCCTTTAAAACCCCTTTATGCCAAATTTTGTTAAAACATCTCAAACTGTATAGGGCTCGTATAAATGGTCAGAATTTTCATAGCGTTTTTGGCGAGTACGAAGATATTTGTGATTATTACTTCGAATTTGTAGCAAAAAATGTGAAATAACGTTGTTTATAAATTCACCTCGTTCCGAGTAAAATGCCATTAATTCTTGATAAAGTGTCATATGTACCTATTTATACCTTTAAAACTACTAGAGACATTTTAGCACAATTTGGCACAACGGGGTTTTAATGGATGCCCTATGAGATAGTGGTAATCTTTAAAAAAAATCCCTAATACAATTTACCTGAAAATTTACCCCATTTTCACCCCTTAGTCCGCACGTCTATGGAATAAATTGAACAGGTATATGCGCTTTTAGTTACCTTCAAGAGTTGTATAACTTAACCAAGTTTAAAATAAATCGATTTGTTAATAACTGAGCTACGTAGGTGTTACCGTGAAAAGTGGGGCACAGTATTATACGAAGTCGGAACATAATGAGATTTCCGATGAAATCGGTAAAAGCTCTACCATCTCTTCAATTTTTAAGATATAATCCTGGCACTATCACATATTACTCTTGAAGTAATGTATAAAGGGACATGATGAGTAAGAAAATCTCAAAAATTTATTATTGATGATATACACTTCCAAAATTTCAAAATTTTGAAAAAGTGGTAAAATTTGATATGTATAACTAACTTTAACCACCTATTACTCTGGTTTACATCGCGTTATTAGATTTCTGTAGGTGCGATTTTTAAAGCTTGAAATGTGTACTTTAAGATGCTTTAGGGGGATTTAACTTAAAAATTAAATTAACCCTCTTTATTTTACGAGAATAAAAGAAAATTTTATCTTTGTTTGAAAATTCGTGAAACTAGGGGTAACATAAACGTTAATAACTTATATAAAGAAAATTATTTAGCACACCTATCTATCGGATATTTTTACAAATTACTTTAAAAGTAATATGTGAAAGTTCCAGGTTTTTATCTTAAAAATTGTAGAAATGGAAGAGCATTTACCGATTTCTCTGGAAATCTTTTTATGTTTCGACTTCATATACAGTCTGTCTATTTTACGAGGGCCACACCAAATATCTCGCTTAATATCTAGAAGAATAAAGTTTTAGAAACAGTTGTCCCATTTTTTGTGAGCTATATTTCAGTAAAAAGAAATTTGAAATCCATAGCCTACTTTATGAGATATGTTACAAAAACCTGAAAAATAGGAAAACCACAAACGGTTATAGCTTCCTTATTTGAGGAGATACGAAAAAAGTTAAAGGAATGAAAGTTGACGGCAAAGACAATAAGAATAATAACGTGTAACAATAAAATCGAAAAATGCAGTTGGCTTTGACATACGCTATTGTGCAAAAATGAAAAATACATATCTCAAAGTAGGCCATGACGCCATTAATTCCGTTATTTTTTTCTCATTCCAGCGATATAAAACGTGTCACAGAAATTTTAACCGATAGTGCCAATATTTAATATTTTACGAATACCACAATTCATATAATTGAATCGTAACAATCAGCTGTGCCATAATGAGTGAAAAACAATGTATACAGTTATTAATAAATTTGACAGATTGTCACTGTTGTATGTTGTATGTTGCGTTGTCGAATTCTAAAACAAATTTTATATCAGTAATTATGGTGTACACCAATAAGAACAAATTCGATATGATTAGCATTTATTGTCAGTGCAATTTTGACGCTGAGATGGCAGTCACGGTTTACGGAGATAGATTTCCAGATGCTCCGCAGCCAAATCGAACTATGTTTAGGAAGTTAGTTCAAAATCTAAAAACGCACGGTTCATTTTAAAAAAAAGTAGTAAGGCGAGCGCATGTTGCGGATAATGTAAGAAAAGTGAATAGAGTAATGAATTATGTTAACCAAAATGAGGAAACCTCTTTGAGACAAATTCAGAGAAACTGTCGCATAAAAAAGGACAGTGCAAGAAAAATATTGAAAAAAAAACGGATTTCGATGCTACAAAATGAGGAAAGTTCAACATTTAAATGAGGGAGATAAGCCAAGGAGAGTAAGATTTTGTAGATGGTTACTAAATAAGAAAAGGAATGACGCGCTGATATGTAGCAAAATTCTTTGGTCGGACGAATCAAATTTTTCTAATAATGGATTTTTCAATAGAAATATGCATTATAAGTGGACACGAGAAAATACACATTGGTGCAGAGAGACTGCTTTCCAAGAAAGATTTTCTACGAATGTTTGGTTGGGTCTTTTAGGGACTAAAGTAATTGGACCTTATTTTTATGATGGCAAATTAACCGCTCGTAGATACCTTAATTTCCTGCAAAACGAATTTCAAGATTTTCTTTGTGAATTAACAGTGGCAGAAAGATTAAATTATTCATATTTTCAACAAGATGGGGCTCCACCTCACTGCTGTAATATGTACAAATTATTTAAATCAAGTTATGCCAGATAGCTGGATAGGCACCTATGGACCCATTCTATGGCCAGCTCGATCACCAGATATTACTCCCTTGGATTTTTTCGTCTGGGGTTACATTAAAGAAAATATTGAGGACATCAAAACCAGAATTCGAAACGCATGTGAGGCAATTACTCCTGAAATGCTCCAAAATGTAATGCGTGACGTGTCTCGTAGAGCACGTTTATGTGTCAGAATGCATGGTGCACAATTTGAGCATTTGTAGTTAGAAAAATAAATACACACAATTTCTTTTCAATATAGTAGTAGGTAGTACTGTTATACATAGTTTTTCGTTTTTTTCTTTGGATGTTCGTTTTGTACTTGTATTTTTATTTATGAGATATTTATTGGTTTGTATTAAATTGTAATAAATAATTACGGAATTATAATTATTATAAAGTGAATTTTTACTATTATGGCACAGCTGATTGTTACGATTCAATTGTATGAATTGTGGTATTCGTAAAATATTAAATATTGACACTATCGGTTAAAATTTCTGTGACATGTTTTATATCGTTGGAATGAGAAAAAAATAACGGAATTAATGGCGTCATGGCCTACTTTGAGATATGTATTTATCATTTTTGCACAATAGCGTATGTCAAAGCCAACTGCATTTTTCGATTTTTTTGTTACACGTTATTATTCTTATTGTCTTTGCCGTCAACTTTCATTCCTTTAACTTTTTTCGTATCTCCTCAAATAAGGAAGCTTTAACCGTTTGTGGTTTTCCTATTTTTCAGGTTTTTGTAATATATCTCATAAAGTAGGCTATGGATTTCAAATTTCTTTTTACTGAAATATAGCTCACAAAAAATGGGATAACTGTTTCTAAAACTTTATTCTTCTACAATAGATATTAAGCGAGATATTTGGTGTGGCCCTCGTAAAATAGACAGTCTGTATGTACTATTCCTACATACATTCATTTTTATATTTGAAAATATGATAATTCAATAGCCACATGTTGCTTCTTTCTTTTAAGCTTTGTTGAGGTCAATTTTATTAATTAGTTCAAAAGTTATAACAAATTTAGCGTAGCGCGTCCTAGATCGCGCACGCTTCACGCGCCCTATTTACGTGTCGCTGCGTTCCATTTTCGTGCGTTAAACAAAAAGATCTGGAGCCTACATTTTTGATCGTACAAAAAAACTTCATATATGTTTTTGATGTGAAATTTCCCGTACTTTTGATTGGCGAGTTTTTTCGATAAAATTAAATTTTAAAAGTCGTTCGCGAAAAACCGTAATATTACATCTATTTTGTTTAATAACTTTTACAGCGGCACTTTTTAGTAAGAAGACTTTTTATCATATATTATTGATACAATTTAGAAGAGAATGGAGAAAAGTCCGCTCTGTTACAAGGGATTCCGAAGTTAAGCTCGTTTTTTGTCTTATTTACTGCACTATAAACATCGGTCAGTCCAAAAGGTATTGAAAATTCATATCGTTTTATGGGTTTTTGGGTCATACGATTTCAAATATTTTTATGTTATTAAAATTCCACATACTGGAGTGCAAATATAATAATATCAAAATGCTGTCGTTTAAAGATATTTGGATGAGGAATCTGGATGTGGAAGTAGTAATTCTTTAAGCAGTGGTTTTTACACAAATAACGTTCCACGTACAAAAGTATTCCTTAGGACAATTTTTGTGTATAATTTTCTGCTGTTTAATTTTTGTTAACAGTATTTTTTTATACTTACGCATTTATGGAGACTTGGTATGCAAAAAACGATTAATAATCGGAATATTGAGAAACACATTATTTTCAATAAAGCAGAAACTTAATTTAGTTGTCTCGGATGTCCGTGAATTCGAAAATTCAAAGAAAAATTACAGGTTTGGTCTCTACTGGGTACAATAGTTTGGAGATTGTTCACTTTGAAACTAATAAGTGGAGATTGTACTTTTTGAAAGTCAATGTCTACAAAGTAAGCAGAATAATACACAAACAATTAAACATTTGATTATTTATTTCAAGGAGCGAGAGTAAAGATGCCTGTATATAATCGTATTTCGATACGAAAATGCAGCAACGTCGGACGCGGTTAGTAATTGGATGTGTGACCGTCTCTAGAGAAATACAGCGTTCTCGCTCTACCTTCTAACGGCTTGTACATCAGCGCATACGTAGAAGGTATGTAACTTTAGGCGGGGATTGCATGGTGGATATATCATGAAGTTCGGCAAAATTTCCAGGTTCGGGGTAGCTCGTCTCCTGGCGTCAGTGTTTGTCCTTAGTAGCGGAAATAGGCCGACGTTAAATAAGTGAATAATAAAAAAACACGTATTTCAATTTGTGCACTGTTGGTAGTAACATTCAAGAATTGCGGTTATTTGACATGCGATTAAGACGTCGCTTCCTACTGGTTTTTGGAATTTGTACGTTTTGAAGTTCACTTGTCAGTGTACACTTTTAAACTATATCTAAATGCGAAATACAATGGGATATTGAACGTTTTGCAACCGTATGAAATTATAGTTCAGTTTATAATTCTACATAAGAAGCATATTTCATCTCAATTTTAGTAAAAAGTGGAGATTGTTCATTTTGATACTATACCCCTCATATATTCTATTTTTAACACCTACAAATATGGAGGAAGTCTACAAACATATTAAATTACTAAAAAATTAAAAATCAGTTGGCCAAGACGAAATTCCGATTAAGTTATTGAAAGAAGTAACAGACATAATAGCACAACCGCTAACGCATGTTATTAATTTAATATTTAACACTGGTGTTTTCCCTGATGAATTAAAAATTGCGTTAATAAAGGCAATACACAAAAAAGGAGAAGTGGACGATTTTAAGAACTATAGGCCGGTATCACTTTTATCGAATATCAGTAAAATCATAGAAAAAATTTTATACGAAAGGCTGACTAATTTCCTGGATAAGAATAAAATTCTACACGACAGTCAAAATGGTTTCAGAAAAGGAAGAGGTACGACACGTGCAATTTAACAAGCATTAGTAAAAATCCTAAAATCTCTAAATAACAACAAAGAAACCGTTATAATGGGTCTTGACTTGTTTAAAGCATTTGATAGCGTGGATCATCAAATATTGTACGGAAAATTGGCATTGTATGGAATTAGAGGTGTGCCGCTGAAGCTTATAGAATCGTATTTAACAAATCGCAAACAGTGTGTAGCTGAGGTAGGAAAAAATGGAGAAATTCTAAAATCGAAAATGGCTGTCGTGCGAAAGGGAGTCCCTCAAGGCTCAATTTTGGGCCCTTTACTATACATACTATATACAAATGAACTACCGAAAGTTGTAGAAAAAACTATGATTCTATATGCAGATGACACATCACTGATATTTAGCGAGGAAAGGAGTGAAGACTGTAGAATGATAATAAGTGATACAGTAAACACAAAGAATGATTGGTTTGAAGCGAACAATCTGTTATTAAACGTTGAAAAAACGCAATTAATAAAATTTGAAAACAGATCAAATAATGGAATCTTTACAGCTAATATTGGTGACCCACATATACAATCAGCAGAAACTCTTTCATTTCTTGGTGTCTATATTGACAAAAAATTGAATTGGAAACCACACATAGACAATCTGGCAAAAAATATGGCCAAGCAATGTATGTTATGCATTAAAAACCATTGCGAAAGAGGTAAATACAAAAGCAGCACTAATAGCCTACCATACTTATTTTCAATCAAAAATAAGGTACGGGTTAATTTTCTGGGGAAACTCGGTTGAGGTTGACAGGATTCTAATTATGCAGAAGAGATGTATAAGAGGTATTTTCAAAATGTCACAAAGAGAAAGCTGTCGTAATATATTCATTAAAGAACAAATATTTACGATAATTAGTTTGTATATTTATGAGGCTGTGGTGTTCATACTTGACAATAAGGAAGTTTTTTCAGAGTGTACAAAAAATTTCAAATATAACACAAGAAACAAAAAAGACCTAATGGCAGATGGATCGAAATACACATATATATACAAAAAAATGTGCACTTCAGTATTATTAAAATCTGGAATAAATTACCCAGCGAATTTAGAGTACTCCCAAAAAAAATTTTAAAAAATAAACTCAAAACCTATCTTTTCAATAAACCATATTACACCATACAAGAATTTTTTAATGTAAATGAGTTGGGATTATAGGTGTCTGTTTGCTTGTATTATTTATAGCTTTTTATTTCTCTTTATATTATGTAAGTGTTTTTTGTTGTATTTTATATTTTATATTGTAAGTATTTTTTTAGATATCTATAATTTAAATGTTTTTAATTATCTGTACTATTTTTTAAGCAAACGTGCAAAGGTGTTTTTTGACACGTTCCACACCCTTAATGGGTAATGTATCTTGTCATGATTTATGGAACAAATAAAGAAATATCTATCTATCTATACTCTTGTACCTACTTATGATTTCTTAACGAAGACGACTTCTCATTATGAACATCTTACTAATTAAGTACACTAAGAGTTCCGCGTGTAAAATGAATATGCATTTTGCACTTTGGCTTTTGGTAAATTCCAAGTTAAGAGATCTGCTGCAACAGAAAATTACCAAGGCATTGCTGGGTCTCATGTAAATTGAATTACGTTAAAAGATTAACTATTTAGAATAAATGCATAAAATATGAATAAAACTTAAGTAAAGTACACGATAAAAGCTGTTAAGTTTTTTCCATTAGTTGAATAACCCTAATAAAATTGTACGAACTGAAACTACATGCCCCTAGTTGCAAGTTTTGTACCTCTTACCTAAAGGACATTAAGGGAATTTGCATTAATGCAGTTAATTGAAAAATGGATTTATAAATTTTCTAGGTTCGTGTTCTTACATTATAAAGTTATATCGTGGGTAAAATCAAAAGTGCACAGTTAGCCCAGTTGTCAGAGACAGAAATTAATAATAACCGGTCACTAACTATTATATGGCCAAATTTCTCAGAATAAATAGTTTTGTTGGTGAAGAACACGATAAAAAAAGTTTATAGCTGTAACATGCCGGCGACCCCTAAAAAAATCTAGAATATTGGCCGTAATTCGGTTTTTGGCCAACAACTCGAAAAATGAAAAAATATATCAAAAAACTAATAGACTAGGCGATAGAGGGGGAAATTTCACATCAAAACGTATATGAAATTTTTTGGTACGATCACAAATGTAGGCTCCAGATTTTATTAATGCAGGAGAATAGAACGTGGCGACATATAAGTTCGGTTCGCGAAGAGTGCTAGGTCACAGACGAGCTACACTAAATTTGTTGTAACTTTTAAGCAGATTAATGAAATTAGGCTCAACAAATCTTAAATGAAGCGAGAAGCATGCCGCTATTGGATTACCATATTTTTAAATATAGAAATGAATATATGTAGGAATAGTACATATATGAAGTCGGAACATAAAGAGATTTCCGATGAAATCCGTAAAAGCTCTACCATTTCTACAATTTTTAAGATAGAAATCTGAAACTTGCACATATTACTCTGGAAGTAATGTACAAAAAGATCCGATGGATAGGTGTGCCACATAATTTTTGTAATAATATTTATTAACCTTTATTTTACCCCTTTAATAAATTTCGGAGCAAAGAAACATTTTTCTTTTATTTTCGTAAAATAAAGAAGGTTAATCCAATGTTTAAGATAAATCCTCTTAAAACATCTTAAATTACACGTTTCTAGCTTTAGAACTCGCACCTACAGACATCTAATAACGCGATTTAAACCTAAGTAATAGGTGGTTAAAGTTAGCTATACATATCAAATTTTATCACTTTCTCAAGATTTTGAAATTTTGGAAGTGTACATCTTCAAAAATAAATTTTTGAGATTTTTCACACATCGGATCTTTTTGTACATTACTTCAGGAGTAATATGTAAAAGTTTCAGATTTTTATCTTAAAAATTGTAGACATGGTAGAGCTTTTGCCGATTTCATTGCAAATCTCTATATATTCCGACTTCATATATATACTATTCCCACATACATTCATTTTTATATTTCAAAATATGATAATCCATTTAAGCTTTGTTAAGCTCAATTTCATTAATTAGTTTAAAAGTTACAACAGTGTAGCGCGTCCTTGACCGCGCACGCTTCGCGAACCGTACTTATGTGTCTCCACGTTCCATTCTCGTTCGTTAAAAACACATCTGGGGCCTACATTTTTGATCATACAAAAAAATTTCATATACATTTTTTATGTGAAATTTCCCCCTCTATCGCCTAGTGCTACTAGTTTTTTATATATTTTTTCATTTTTTGAGTTATCGGCCAAGAACCTAAATTCAGCCAATCGATTTTTTAAGGGTGGCCGGCACCTCATAGCTGTAAACTTTTTTATTGTATTTTACACCAACAAAACTACTCATTCTGAAAAACTCAGCCGTATAACATTTAGTGACATCTTAAAACCTCTGACGACTGGGCTAAATAGGGTGGACCGAAAATAATTGATAAAGACATTTTTTCAATTTTAAAATATAATACCTCAAAAAAGTTGTCTTTTTACACCTAGTATTGTGGGGAAAATTGATTGAAATCGGTGAACATGTTCTGTCTGCCCAACGACCTTAAATTTTTGCAATATTTAAGATTATTGATAATATTACACAAACTGTTAAAACATGTTTGTATTGGAGAGATATAAATCTAATATTGATGAAAAGCTACCCTATGTACTACTTAGTATTGTGGAAAAACTTTATTAGGTTATGTCAACACACTCTGCCTTCTCAACAACTTCGAATACTCCATCATATTACAGTATTTTTTCACGGTATTAGCAAGAATCAAATTTCGTGGTGTACTTCTGTAGATATAACTATAAGTATATCTACTTTCGACAATACATACCATACCCAGTTTGTTCTAAATATGTTGCTCTTCATTTGATTTCATCAAAACTTAATGAAAAACATGGTTTGAAGACGGTATGTCTCAATTTTCATGACTCCCGTACCACAGCTCCTTTATTAACAATGTGATTTTTTTTAAATTTGGGTGAAGCTGCTTACTTATCAGGAGATTGTGTCACGACAAAATATTTTAAAGTCCACCAGTGACGTCCGTCATTATGAAGAAAAATGTACTTAGTTTTTCCAAAGAAAATATAAGGTAAAGTTTTTACTGTAAAACAATCTCATAATCTTATTCGTTGTTATAAAAGAACTCACTGAAACTGAGTATTAATAAGTTAGTGTACTTGATCCGCACGTAATAGGAAAATAAAGCTTCCCATCAATAATTATTACAGTAAAAACTTTATTTTCGGACGTAATTATGAGTTAATTAAGCTGGAAGAAGATAGACTTTCCATTTAGAATTAATCATGTGACGTCAGTCAGTTTACTTAACCGCCCAAATCAAACAATAATAGATTTGGAAATAAGAAAAAGTTCAATTTTAGACAAATTGATTCACGATCAATTCAATAAATAATAAAACTTACATAAATAAATCACAGTTTGCTCAACATATCACCTGATTAATTCTAAATAAATGGAACTACTGTCTTCCTTGAGCTTAATTAACTCCGAAAATAAAGTTATGACTAATAACAGCCACACAAAAAAAAAATGTTCGCTCCCACCAACGAAACCTAGTACACCCTAGGTTTTTGGGTCGCTGAATCCGAATCCGAGGTCAGTTTGTCGGTATCAGGTCGCGTTAAGGTCATTTCAAGGTCAAATCATTAGATTCTGACAGAAGATTTTTTTTTTAAATGTGTATATGATTTTGAGGTCTCTGAATCCAAATCCGAGGTTGATTTGTCGGTATCAGGTCACGCTAAGGTCATTTCAAGGTCTAATTATTAGATTTCCCCAGAAAGTTTTGAGGTCGCTGAATCCAAATCCGAGGTCGGTTTGTTGGTATCAGATCACGTTAAGGTCATGCTTTTTAACAGTGCGCTTCCACTGGCATCATTACCTCGACAAGCTGATGAGCGAATCATTCTACACATTACCTTTCGGGACAGTTGTCACCGACATTGCACTTGACGAGGCAGCAGGTAAAGACTAATTTGCCAAAAAAAATGCTTTACAGTAGGTTTATTCTTATTTATTACATCACTCATTTATAAAATTTAAACATGTATACGGAATGACTTAAACATGTTTAAAAATGCTTAATGAAATCAAAATGCACTTTAAAAAGTTTACGAAGGAACGATTTCATAAATAGAAGTAGATCTACCGTAAATATATTTTTATCTTCAAAGTGGTGTAATGAAAGGTATTGCTGAAGCTACGAGAATAGCTGTATATTGAAATCGGTCCAAATAAGTTATTTTCGACCAAATGTCTAGAAAAGCTAAATGATTCAGGCATGCAAAAGTATTCATTTTTTTGAGAATAAAGTGGACATTAGGACTACAACACCCTCGATTACAAGATATGGACACGCTCGACAATGTGCATAGCTCGTAAAATTAAATGTGTTTGATTTGATAAATAGGCCAAGTTCACAACGTGAGAGTAACTTAACAAACTAATAAGACAGTTGGAAAAATCGCGAAATAACAGGTGAATATTTTATCAGGTTTTCCACCATTCGACCTTGAAATGACCTTAGCGCGACCTGATACCGACAAGCAGACCTTGGATTCGGATTCAGCGACCCCAAAAACCTAGGGTGTACTAGGTTTCGCTGGTGGAAGCGAAAATTGTTTTTTTTGTGTGGCTGTGTAATTGGTATTTAAAAAAGGGAAATTTCATTTTCTGATTGAAATTCAGTATTAGTAAATTTTTTATAACAACGAATACGATTATGAGATTCACTTAAAACATTGCCTAATATCTTTTTTTGGAAAGTTAGGTCCAATTTTCTTCATAACGACAAACGCCACTGGTGAATTTTTCAATATTTTACAGTGACACAATATCCTGAGGGGCAAGCACTTTTCGCTCAATTTTTTTAAAAATCGCATTTAGAAATATTAGTACACAGAAAACTAATAAATCTATACTTTAGAGTACTATATAAAATATTTCCCTAAGTTTGTTACTTCTTCAGAACGTATTCTGACTTCGTGTTAAAGCAACGCAATCAACTCGCGCTCTTATGAAACAATTACTTGCGTCGACACCGCAAACTGCTGCAGATCTGCAGATCTGTGATGAGCTTTACACATCGTTCAACACACTGTGTGTGACAAGCATACTCTCCACAATTCACTGTAAGTACATCAGGGTTGTTAATAAATTCTTGTAGATCTTCATTAGAAATACGGGATGTAATAGGTGGTTCTGTTAGCTCACATTCTTGCCAATTGATAAGCTGAAAGTACTCGTTTGCAGGACAGAAGCGAGCCGGGGGAGGGAGGAGCCCCTCCTAATACTATCTAAAAGAGGGCACCGCCCGGCACGTGCAGAAATATCAATATCGATAAGTGGATCGGGCACTGCAGTTTCCTGCGCTTGGTGGAGATGTTGTAGGCTTCTGTAGGTACCATTTCCCCTCAACAGCATGTCACAATTCAATTCTGAAAAAATTCAGGCACATTTTTTGGGCAAAAATAAGTCTCTGGGTATTTTTTTCCAAAGTGCTTCCTTCTCCCAGAAAAAAATTGGAAAGAAAATTCGTTTTTTTGTATTTTTTTTACGGGAGAAGGAAGCACTTTAAAGAAAAAGTTTAAGAGGAAAAATTTGTTTATTGGAATATACTACTTGAATTTTTTGGGATTTCTCTGAAGAAATTAAAAAAAAGGAATTTTTGGAAATTTTGGGCCAAAATTATTTTTGTCTAAAAAATTCTGAAAACCGGCAGGCGTATTCTTTCGACAAGAATAAGCCATTTTTGTTTCTCGAAATTTTTCTCTAAAATGCTTCCTTCGCCCTGAACTAATTAATAAAAGTCTATGAATTCTTCTTTTTGCCATTTTTGTTTCGGAAGAAGGAAGCACTTTGGGAAAAAACACCAAGAGACAAAAGATGCTTATTTTTGCCCAAAAAATGTGCCTGAATTATTTCAGAATTTTTTGGCAACAGTTAAGCGGTCGTTTGTCTTTTGCCTCTCTCGAAGAGGGCGTGTTTACGTGATATGCCATTGGGAGGAAATGGTACCTACAGATGTCTACAACATCTCCACCAGGTGGCGGCAACTGCGGTGCGCGATCCACGTTTGTCGATGGGTTCCCGTACTAATAATTCAATTTGTTGTTACAGCTGGTTATGTAGCTGAATCTAATGAACGGTCATTTAGCCAACTAAAAATTGTAAAAACCTAGTTAGAACCACTATGAGTGATGGTAGACTGAATAATCTTTTATTACTAAAATGTGAAAAAGATTTGGCACATTCCTTGGATTATTCAAAGTTGAAGGAACGTCGAAATGAAATTAATTAATTTTGAATAGCTTTAGATTACCTATATTAAGTTCAGATTTTAAAACTATTTTCGTGTACTATTTTGCCAATAATAAAAATATAAACATTCTTAGTTTTATATTGGTTTTTCGTATCTGCGGTGTGATAGCTTAGATCTAACTGCCCCTTGTTTTTCAAATTTCGGCTTATATGGAATAGACAAAAAAATCAAATAGGGGACGCTAAAATAGTCCCGTCCCCCCCCAAAGTGATCGATGTTGCTACGGCCCTGGTCATTTGCTTCAAAATTCAAAGGAGATATTTTGATACATGTTTAACCTTCTTGCAAGTGCGGATAAACTTCTTGCCTTTAGAGTACGGCGAAGTTCAAGTTCTCATATATGGATCCTATCGTCCGATATCATTCTCAATTTAGTGTACCATATATTAACTTTTTAATGATATGAAATACACATTTTTTTGGTAAATTTAAAGACGTTGGGGAGGTCAAAGAAATTGTCAACATTCAAAGATATTTTTCCCAGTTAAAAAGTAATGTACCAGGTTACTTTCGGGTGGTATTAGATCAAATTACTGTAACATTTGTTTATGAAAAGAATTGTAATTAAAAATTAGACATTTAAAAAAATGTTAACACAGGCAACTTTTGCGCACTATTAGATGTAAAATTTCCAACTTTCACTTTTTCACTACACCATAGTGTACAGTCCACAAGTTATTATATACAATAAGTATTACGCGTACAACACTAGTTCATTCGTAATATTTCTCCATATGCAATTTTCTGGACTATTCTTCATCTGGTGTTTATTTGGAGAGATAGGAAAGTTTCCTATTTGCCATACTTACCCCTCCAAATTCTCACACTTTATAGACACAACCTTCAAATTTTGTACACCTACCAAAATACTGTGTAATTTGCTAACAGCTATATCGTGATAACGCGGTAAAAGTTTGAGACCAATTAACTAACTGTTTATTTTTTGAGTTAGAACGAATTAAACGAAAAAATGTTAATCATTATTATTATTATTATTTATCCAATAATAGATTATATGCCGACACGAAAAGAGTGGTCCGCGACCTGTAGATTGCTTCCATACGTATTAACAAACTGAAGGAGACGTACGAAAATTTTCAATAGCAATTTTAGAAGTTAATAAAAATTCAAATTCGTCTAAAAACGGCACCATTTTTACAAGCATGTATTAACACAGTTTTTTTGCTTTGTATGCAAGAGAATCTTGTGACTCAACTTTACCACACTTCGTTTTGACTTGAAGTTTATATGGTTCACATGACAATACAATTTGATATTTTTTAGTAAAAAAATCTAAGATGGTGTTTCCAAGGTGACGGACAGTTTACTGTTATTTACATCCGATTCCACGAAAAATTGGTATCTAAGGATTTTTGGGGTCGCATTATAAATATGTGATCGAGACTCAGAAATTAAAACCGCTGCCTAAGGAATCACTACTTCCACATCCAGATTCTTCATCCAAGTCACTTTAAAGGAAACATCTTGACTATATTTGCACTCTAGTATGTGGAAATTATTGGTCATAGAATTTGAATAATATTTGGGGCAGATGTTATAGAAAAGTTTGAGGAGTTGGTTTCTACCATATACGTTAAAAATGAAGTTTCTAGTTTACCCTACCTATTTTCCACTATTGACAATCTACCACCTCCCACCCCTTCAATGGAGTCATCTCCATCGGATGTTACTACAATACATACGTGTACTAACTTTCGAATGAATATCTCAATTTAATGTTACCAATCCCATTAATAATGAAGGGAAGGTGGGGGAGTTTGAAAAATATTAGAAAGAAATCTGAGGCCTTGGTTTCTAGTATATACACTGAATCCCAAACAAATTTCTGTACTCTTACCAGCTATTAACCCCAACCCTTCTACGGAATCATCCCAAAATATAATCTAGTTCCAGATGTCGTTATAATACATACGTCTACCAAATTACAAGTGAATATCTCAATTTTATTTTATCAACCCCTTTAATAATGTAGTAAGGGTAGTGGAAGGGTTGAAAAATATTATCAAAAAATTAGAGGCCTTGGCTTCTAGGACATACACCTAATTTCAAGTTGCAGTACTCTTACCAGCTTGCTTTACTTATTTTTCCTTATTTACCCCTATTTAACCCCCAACCCTTCAACGGAATCATCTCAAAATATAATCTGGTTCCAGATGTCGTTATAATACATATGCGTACTAAATTTCATGTGAATATCTCAACTTTGTTTTATCAACCCCATTAATGGGGTAGGGGTGGTGGGGGGTTGAAAAATATTATACAAAAATCTGAGGCCTTTACTTCTAGTACATACACCGAATTTCAAATTTCTGTACTCTTACAAACTTGCTTTACTTATTTTCCCATATTTACCCCTATTTAACCCCCAACTCTTCACCGGATATCCTCAAAAAACAATCCAGTTCCAGATCTCGTTATAATATATACGTATACAAAATTTCAAGTCAATATCTTAAACCGTTCCGGAGAAAACGTGCGGACAAAAAAAGTTACAGACAGACAGACCGACAGACAGACAGAAAATTTTTTTTCGCTCAAATTTAAAATCTCGACGTTTCATGACATTCTAAACCTATTTCACGAATAAAAATTTTTGAAAATTTTTTTGCGATTACTATACTTCCAATCCACTACGTGGATGTGGAAGTAAAAATGGTGGAATCAATATGGCAGCTAAGGTTTATCATTCATTGTCTAATTCGACTGAAAATAGATATCTAAGGGTTATCGAGATTATAAATATTTGGTCTGGTTCGTCTGAACATCGATATCAGGGAATTATCGAGGTCGTGATTACAATTATTTAGTCGAAATTTCAGAATTCAAAATGGCGGCATGCTCTGATGCACATGCTTTGTGTATAACGTGTTTTGCTTTGTTTACATAATTTATCACTTGTAGGTTTATAAACATTAGGAACTGCTAACTACTAGCCGGTTTTGCAACGTAAAAATATTTATTCATAACTGAACTTAACTTTTTTTTTCATTTCAATGATTAATAACTTTTTTAATTGCCGATCAATTTCGTTCAAAATTAATAAGGCTTTCTCTCTAGCCAATACTAATTTATTATCCAAATATCAGTATAATCATTTTTTTTTCTTAAGTTATCATGCTTACAAAAAATGTGACGGACAGACCAACGAAGGACGGACATTTTGAAAGTTGTTCAGAATTCGATCACCAACACAGTGTTATGAATCTTTTTTCTCTACGAGCGGTATTACCGATTTTAGAAATGTGCCAATCAAGTACAATATACTCTTCATGTTATACTTGCGAAGAGTATAATCACAAGAATTGTCTATTTAAGAAAATTTGTGTCATGAAAACGCCAAGGATGAAGAGAGAAAGAAAAACCGTGCGTAAACGCGGCCTGGTTTATCAACTGCTGACTGTTCTTTGGTTATTCATGCGAAATGCGACGAATCTTATGAACCCCCATCACACTGTTTTGATTTCATAAATGTGTTATTGCGTATAATTAGGAAACTGAAACAAAAAATTGTTCTCTGTGTTGAGGTTCACTCGCTAATACTTTATTTACAGTTTCTGAAATGTATTTAGGCCTTCAGCAACGCATTTCAATATTCTCTGAACCACATATCGGTTTTATAAGATTTACTGTTTCATCCCCTTGAGTGTATAGACCCTTGTAGCAATTCTAACTAATTTGGTATTAAATTATTAACAGATAATTAGGGAGGGCAAAGTTGGAGAAGTCTCGAAGTCCTGAAGTCCTTTATAATTTATTAAGCACATCAGTTGATTATACCTGCAAATCCCATATTGATCCTCGAAAATCACTTAATAGTAACCGTAGATTAATTCCAGTTTCTTGAAAATTACCTTCTTAACTGAATGTTTACAGTATTAACTATTAGTTTGTCGTGAATGTAATCGAACATATTTTTTTTTAATTCAGCGCATGGAAGCGGGTATAGTAGCAACTCTTGGGCGATAGGAAATGAGTTTATATAGTTGGCTATGAAAAATGTGTAAGGTATTGACTAAAAATTCAAAAGACAGTTAACTGCCACCACAATTTTTCAAAGAATTTTTTGTACATATATATGATTCTCTGAAAATTTCAAACTTCTTCACTCATTGTCAATAAAAAATTCCCATATCGTGAAATGTTAGTAGGCTCAATGTTCGAAGATCACACCTTCTAGAGGAACATAATAAAACAAGTAAAAAAAATGTTTTAAGTTAAACGGTTTTATTATAAAGAAACATAGTAATGATGCAGATAATGTACTAAAAGCTAAAAGTAATTAGGTAGGTACCCGATACCAATCATCACACCACTCTCCTCATCAATCTAAAGCATTAAACAGACTAAAATAAAATCTTGGGGCGAGTCGAATTTCTATTATCTACAGTCAACCACTCATATCGTTATCTTGGATTTAAATTTTTCATGGAGTATTGTATTCTACTAGTTAGTCCCTTTCATTTGATACCCATATTGAGGGAGTTGAAAAAAAATGTACATTTACAATGATACTGAATATGCATAATTGTATTGTCATCAGAGCTAAAGGTGTGTACCAAATTTCAGATCAATCGGTCGACAGGGAGGGGGTAAAATTTCAATTATTATATTTCACCCACCCAAGGCACAAATACAGTAAGTTAGATAAAACCGTTTAAAAATATAATACCGAAAAAGGTATACTCAATATATAAGTCAAGGTTTAGCTAACGTCCGCCACAACAAAAATTTAGATCAGAAGGAGTCACTGAAAGTGGGCAACATTCACAAATTTGAACTTTATTGTAATTCCTGACAACATTTTATACTTTGACAAAATAATTAATCATTTAAAAACGCGAGTGGGGAATTTCCTCGCTGCGTTGCGCATTTGTAATGTAAATCACGTGTCACATGTTTGAGGATGTTATTTTAATAAAATTTTGACCGTTGCAAAGGTTTAAGAGATTTTGATTAAAAATTAACTATTAATTGTGAAAAGTGCCAGTCGGGGGAGTAGCGAACTTACCGAAATGAAAAAGGCTCCTCAACAATTTCAAATGGAATGACGTTTTATAGCGTTAGCATCCCTCACAAGTTTTATAATAGTATAGTCAGTACGATTTTTTTCATTTGTGCACTGCTTCAAATATCGTTTCCGTTGTGCACAAGAGCATACCTACGTTTTATTACAACCGAGCTCTTTATACCCCAGTCATCAGTGATTTAAATTGAAAAGGTTCCTACCTTATTGCATTGGCTCTAGCTTGTTCTGAACCTACCTAAGCAAAGATAAATATTATCATTGTTTCTGACAGTAGGTTCAGTTTAGTTTTCAATTAGCAGTAGATTTTTAAAAATAAAATGGGGTAATTAAAAAATAAATGAACTTTTGTCATGACAAAATGAACAATAAATGAAACCATGTTCTAAAATATAGGTTGTAACCTAGCATTCTCTTATTTTAAACATGTGCATTGTTTACTAAATATTCATAAGTGTAAAGACTCGTTAGTGAGTAAAGAAACCTTTGTTATTAAGTACTTATTCTGTTTATTGTGAAAGAAAAGAAAGAATCATCAAAAGAAACACATTGCCTATAAACTTCTTCCTCATATGCGTTTGTTCTAGTTTTACAACGACAAAACGCACTAACACCTCTCAGCAGCAACACCAATTTATTTTGTCTTAATCAATTTTATAGACAAAATGAATAAACATGTGTGATCGCGAGCGTTTGTATACACGACGCGACACACAAACACCACTAAGTTAACTGCTATTTGACGTATATTGTTTCCAAATTTACATAGCCAACATAATTTGACAAGCATGAATGCGGCAGGGTAACTATTAGAATTTTATATATAGTGGACCAAAAATAAATTTCTTAAAAAAGTGTGGATAAGGGATTTCTTGGCTAAAATCTAAAATAGACATACAGGGTTTCCCAGATTTAAACGCACATACTCTAGTAGAAGGTAGAGCACACTGAGTTGAGTTAAAACACCCCTATACTTACCGTTGAATGGGAACCGTTTTTGAGATCCGGGGTGTTTTATGGTCTCTGACCAGAACTTCAGTCCGCCATATTTTTGAAATGACGGCACATATTTAGATAAAATTTGGTGTACATATTATATTCTTTCAGGTTAATGAACAACTTAAGTGATTTGGAAAAATTCCAGGACCAACCACCATTTTTTTAATATGGCTCTTAGGGTCGATAACATCACAGTGTATATTATTTTTTGGCAAATGTTAGTAAACTTCAAAAAAGCCTATGAACCAATTTATAAAATAATGTCATAATATTGATGGCACATTTATGGTTATTCTCAATGAATTTTCGAAAGTATTGAAAGACCAAATTTGACATTCTACAAATAACACAGTCCAGTTGCCAACATCATTATTTTATTATTTATAGCTAAATACCCCGTAGAAGAGGTTGTTATTATAGTATAGGGGTGTTTTGTACTCAGCTGAGTGTGCTCTACCTTCCACTAGAGTATGTCCGTTTAAATCTGGGGCACCCTTTATAGAGATTTGAGAAATATGACTAAATTTTTGACTTCGGTAGAAGTCGAGAATATGTTCATTTAAGCAATTAAAATCGCAAAACATCGTTTTTTCTTGTTTTCTGAAAATATCTCCAGTCGAGTTGGTCGTATTGCAAAAATAAAAAAGGTGATTGTTCCAAATAAAATGTTGAACGGATTTAGGTATACAATATCTGTGTTAAATATGTATCTAACCTAAACAAAAATGAATATTCAAACATATCTTAATTATGCAATTTAGTATAGCTTTAATAACAACGTATATATTTGGATACTATATTTGAAAAACATGTTCTTTGTGAATGTTAACCACCACAGAAGATTTCAAATCAAAGTATGTATTTATTAAGTCAACAAAATATACAAAAATATTTTTACTGCCTCGTAAAAGTATGCCATCAAGTATACAAACATTATTTTTTTGAAATTCTAGGTTTATAAAGGTATTCTTCATTGGTCATGAAAAGAAAACATTGTTTGTATTATTACTTTTTACATTCCATTTTTTTGTTTATTTGTACTTAAAAAATTTTGCAAACATATACACATTTAAACAAATTCAATATTCGATTAAAATATTGGATATAAAACAACAAATAGAAAATATTTAAAAAATTAAGGGATACATCCTAATTTTTGAATGGACTTGGTCTGAAATTCTTACTTGTTTTTCTAATACTTATGTTTCTTATTAAAATTATTACTGTTATAATGAGAATGCTTAAATTTATGAAAAGTGTTTGTTATTGAATATATTTCAAATTAGTGATTCCGTTCGGAGGCTTTTAGGAAGAAAGAATGTATTACCATGCTTAATCAGATCTTTTTATTTAGTATATTTGGATTCTATAAAAACCTTTGAAAATCTTTTGTTCCCTATTATGCGCATATTTTGAATAAATTTCTAACTGAAAAACACTACCCAATTACTCTGCTACATGCAGAATTCGTCGTTATAAATTTTGCTTGCAGGTAAAACCGTATCTCAATTAGATTTTTGTAGCCTAATCAAAAGAATTTTAAGTAAATAATACACATAAAATTATCTCTTTTATATTTTATATTACAAGGAAGTTTTTGTAATCTTTCTGAAAGAGAGAATCTGTAATTATCTTGAGTTATATTTAATAAAATCCAGTGAAGCACAAATAATTCTCAACTGATGTCAGCGCCGCTAGGTCTTTCGAAGTAGCTCCATTAAATGTATTTATTATAAAATAAATACATTTGAAATCAAGTAAGTAAGTAAGTAAGTAAGTAAACATTTATTTCCCGCTGTTATCACAATAATTAAAATAGGTGATGTCAATATACTTATTTATTTATTTATTTATTTTATTTATTTATTTATTTAGATACAACCACCCAACAGAAAACCAATTAAAGGGTGGGAATGTTACACTAGTAAGCACAAACAGTATAAGTATTATATATACCAAATTCACAGTACGTGTCGTACTGTGAAGAAACAAAATACAAATGTAATACTAAGAAAAAACTGACTTAAAATAATATATACACATCACATAACTCTAAAAAAAACATGAAACGGAATAAGGGATATGGGGTTATACGCATAGTAATCTTTTAATTGATGCAGGACTACAATTAAATATATCAAGCTCATTTTGCACTGAATTATAATTTTTACACATAAAATGTATAGGTGAAAGTTTTAGTAAATTTGTTCGGGGAGTAGCAAGATAGAATGTTTCACGATTTCTGCTTCCTATACGAGGTACACGGAAACACAGTTGCTCCAAAATAGACGGACAATCAGATATATTGTGAATAATTTTATGCAGAAATATTACAGAGTGTGCTATTCTCCTATTTTCTAGACTCGACATATCAAATCTTTCTAACATGAGGTTTTGCGAATAACCAGTTGTGGGATAATTGCCATCTTCAATAAAACACAAATACTTAACAAAACGACGCTGAATGTTTTCAATACTTTTTATATACGTAGCATAGCCCGGGGACCATACCAGTGAGCAATATTCTAATTTTGATCGCACAAAGGAGTAGTACAATAATTTCATAATGTCCGTATTATTAAAACCCTTACAATTCCTTATTACAAATCCTAGGCTTTTTAAAGCTGATGATACAGTTAAATTTATGTGTTCATTGAAACTTAGACTTCTGTCAAAGGTCACCCCCAGATCTTTAATTGTATCAGGTCTTTGTAACTCCTGGTTATTTAAATGATAATTAAAACTAATATAATTGCGTGCTCTACAAAATGTAAATGCGCTACATTTGGATACATTGAGAGGTAGTTGATTTAGTAGACACCAATCATTTATCTTATTCAAGTTATTTTGAAGCTTGTCACAATCTTCATCAGTTTCAATTACACAATAGATTTTTAGATCGTCCGCATATAACAGGCTTTCAACGTCAATATTTGTGACAATGTCATTAATAAAGATATTAAAGAAAAGTGGTCCCAGTACAGATCCCTGAGGGACACCTGAGCTAGCCAAGACGTCGAATGACCTGAAACCATGGTATTCTACATACTGCCGCCTATTTCCTAAATACGAGGTAATTAAATCTAATAGTGACGCTGATAGTCCGAAATTGCTAAGCTTTTGTATCAGAATACCATGATCCAGGCGATCAAACGCCTTGGAAAAATCCGTATAGATAATATCAACCTGTTTGTTATTATCCAATTTTTCAGAAAGGTATTGCGTGACACAGGTGAGGTTAGTCTCAGTGGATCTGCCGGATACAAATCCATGTTGGTTTGTTACAATTTGACCTTGCACGTGCCTTGTTAGTGGCATACTCAAGGTAAACTCAAAAACTTTCGCAAAATTGCAAATGATTGTTATTGGCCTATAATTCTCCGCGTTATTTTTGTTGCCTTTTTTGTAAACGGGACATAAACGAGAATATTTCCACACATCAGGAAATATCTGACATTTTAGGGATAAATTAAAAATTATTGTAAGTGGACGAGCAAAGATGTGTGCACAGTCTTTTACAATAAAGGCAGGTATATTATCAGGGCCCTTGGTAAATTTAGGTTTAATTTTCTTGAGAGATTTCAGCACGTCCAATTCCGAAAAGGTTGTTACGCATAAATTACTACTATTTACCTCACCGCAGGGGGAATTTTTATTACTATTTGTATTAGGATTTAAATAAGCTGCTTGAAAGACGGTCGCAAATGCATTAACAATATCTTGAGGATTTGTATGTTGAACATTATTATATAGAATATTGTCTGGAATTGAGGAACATCTTTTTTTACTATTTACATATGACCAAAATCTTTTCGGATCATTTTTTATGTTACCCTGTATATTAAGTAAATAATTGTCATATGCTTGTTTCACATCCTGTTTAATTTTCTCTCTTATATTCCTAAATTCGTTATAATAATCATAGTTTTTTGTTTGCTTATATTTTTTTCTAATAGTATTTTTCTTCCTTATGTCTCTTACAATATTATTTGTATACCATGGTGGATATTTGGTCTGTTTAGGAAGAGTTTTGGGTACAAATATATCAAAAATCTCTGTTAATTTAGAATAAAAAGCGGTACATGCTAAGTTAACATCATTTAGTTCAGTTAAAAATGACCAGTCTGTATGAAATAAACAATTGTACAAAAGGGGATAATTGGCTTTTTTAAAATTATATGATTCAGTTAAATTAAACGGGAAATTTTCAGGTTGAAAATTATTTATTTTCAGAGATATATCTAATGGCGGATGATGTAAATCTTCCATAAGCAGGCATTCTAATGATCTACTGACATCGCAATTTGCACTTGATAATACCAAATCAAGAACACTATCATTAATATTTAACACAGTATTAAATTGTTTCAAGTCAAAAAATTCTAAGAAACGTTGCAAAGTAATGACACGATTGCTTGGAACAACATTTACCTTGTTAAACTCTGGGATATTAAAATCTCCTATAAAATAAATAATCTCGTCATTTAAGTAGTCCATGGATTCAATACACTCAAACAGGACTTCATAAGTAATATACGGTGTATTTGGAGGTACATAAATTATGAAAATGAAAATATTTTGAAAATTAATAGTCATCTTAATACCAACGATATCTATTTGGGGTAGAGTTTCACGTATAAAGTCTACATTAAGTTCGTCATATATATACTTACTTTTTAAAGCCACAAGTACACCGCCACCTTTACTTTTATTACTTATACTTATAATGTGATAGCAAAATGTGATAGCAAAAAAAAACCTACTTAAAGGTGTAGGGAAAAATAGGTAATGGATATTATATATACACATATGTTTTCTGTACATAGAACATATCTAAAACTATAACTAAACAAATACAAATAAGCCCTAATAATAATACATTATAATAAATACCTATAAATGATGGTATATCAAAAAAAAAATCTTTATTATATATACATATATATATATCAAAAGCATACTAAATTAGAAGAACAAAATATAAATTAAAACATAAAAATCGAGTGGAGAACAAAAGATGGCAAAAGTAGATGGCGCTCTCTTCCTGTTTTAAAGTGTAGCTGCGAAATATTCATTTAAGTTATAAAATACATGTCTATGTAACAGTATTTTTATTTTTCGCTTAAAAGCTTTGCAATTTAATGATTTTATATCTGTTGGCAATTTATTATAAATTTTTATTCCCGAATATAGAGGACCCTTTCTAGTTCTACTATAGTTATATTTTGGTAATAAGTAATCTTGATGACGTGTCGCATAATTATGTATGTTAACTGGCGTACTAGGAGAATTTTTGTTTTTGTGTATTAAAATTGAAAGTCTGTAGATATATAAATTAGTCAAAGTAAATATTTTTATGTCTTTAAAATAACTTCTACAGGAATCTCTAGGGGATAAGTCACATAATATTCTAATTGCTTTTTTCTGCACCAAAAATAACTGCTCAGAACTACTAGTTCCACCCCAAAATTCAATTCCATATTGTAGCAAACTCTGAAAGTATGCAAAATAAGCTATTTTTGCTAAGGCCAAGTCGACATTTTTTTTAATGGTTAAAATGGCATATATAGCCTTGCTTAATTTTACTTTTGGGTTGCTAATATGTACTGACCAATTCAGTTGTGAATCGATATGGATACCGAGGAATTTTGTAGAACTAGTAGGTAGTATTTCTTCATCGTTCAATTTAAGAATAGTATTTGTCTCGCCCTGTAGTTTTAAAGTTATATTATTTGTTTTACTGCAGTTGAGTGCAGGTTTATTTGCAAGAAACCAATCTGATATACTCTCTAATAAAGTTTGTGCCTTGTTTACTAAATTGTCTTTATTCTGGTCCTTTATTATTATGCTCGTATCGTCTGCAAATAATGAAAATTTTACTTCTTGGAAATTTGAGACTATATCATTGATGTGTATCAAGAATAATGTTGGATCTAGAATCGATCCCTGTGGAACTCCACTCTCAACCACAGCATAATCAAAATAATTTTTTTTTATTACGTTATTCTATGTCTCGGTTATTTCAACGCACATCTCTCTTTCAAGTAAATAGGTTTTCAACCAGTTATTTTCTGTGCCATATATGCCATAATATTCCATTTTTTGCAGCAATATCTGATGATCTACACAGGCAAAAGCCTTGGACAAATCACAGAAAATACCTAACGGTGTCTCTTTATTCTCCAAGCATTCATGAATGTTCTCTAGTACATTAACAGCTGCATCTGTCGTATTACAATTTTCTCGAAACCCAAATTGATATTTGTTTAACATTTGATGACTATTTAAATGAAATATTAATTGGTTTTTCACTACGCTCTAGAATTTTTGAAAAAGATGGCAATAAGGATATACCTCGATAATTAGTGGTAAGTAATTTGTCTCCTTTTTTATAAAGAGGTTTTGTTACTGCAATTTTCAAAGATTGTGGGAAGATTCCATTTGACAATGACAGATTGATCACATGCTTTAAAGGTTTAGTTAAAATATCAGCATTATTTTTTATTATAGTTATTGGAATATCATCGTAACCAGCGGATAGCTTTGGCTTTAATGCTTTTATGGTTTTTTTTACTTTTTTTACTCAAAATAGTTCCCAGGTAATCAAATTTATTGTATTTAAGATCCAACAGTTCAATGCGTAATTAGTGTTGTGCACTCATCTAAAGAGGCTAATATTTCGCGAAACAATTGCTACGTTGCGTTCACTCAATATATTGCGAAACCGTAAAAAATGCTTCAGTGCTTTATTTGATTATTTATTTATTTATTTATTGTACAATAGCCAAATAGGCCTAACCGGACTAATTACAAGGATAGTAACATTTTAACATTTTAATATAACAAGTAAATATGAGTAAGTAATTAATTGAAAAATGTATATAAAAATACATTGTACAGTATAACAATTATACATAAAAATGACTGAAATGTATGATGATGATACTGTAATATAGAAGCGTTTTGGTACACCCAAGTGCGAAAACTTCGACCATGCGCAAAACGTGATATCATTTGTGTGACTATTTATTCTTGCTCTACCGTTTATCATCGGCCTGACGGTTGGCGCGTAGGTAATGATCTCGTTTACCATGCGAAAAGGTCCCGGATTCAAACTCTTACGCCCGCTGATTTTTTTATTTTTTTTTCTTAATTTTGTAATGATTAATATATCTTTTCTTAAATTCTTTTCAGATTTCTTTAGGTTTTCCTTCTTTTTCCTATAGTAATTTCATTCTTTCTGGTGATTTCTTTAGGTCAGATTAGTAGGTTCTTATTCTGATATCTAATTAATAGTTATTAGCACCGCAGGCAGTGTCGTTTTTTCACAAAATAACACGAAATATTTCAATTTCTCGACTTGCGGAATTTATTACATATTTACAAAGTAATGCACATGCTCGAAGCTTTCGCAAATCTGTGTACCCAGACGCTTGTCTATAATATCTTTTAAGAGGTAGAAACTAATCTAAGTCTATTGAAGTATTGATGTTATTAGTCAGTCGAAGCATCAGCCAGAGAGGGATCAAATTAATATCGATACATTAAATATCAATGCATTGCGAGTTCTTCGCGAAGATAGAGTCGGATACAGTTTAAAATGACCGATGTATGAATTAATGTTGCGCATACGTTTTCATTATCTCTTGCACACAAACTTAAAGCAATAGCCTAAAGACATTGTCAATGTATGCCTGCCAAGATTCTTTCCCACTTCTTTTGAGACGAAAATATGAAATGTACACTGAAGAGTGGAAACATAGTCATAAGCTCAGCGATTCTTAAACTGTGTGATTTAACGACGAATATTATTTATTCCCGTGAACCAACACCACTCTAAATATGAAAAACGTCTTTATATGAAATATTTAAGTTATTTTTAGTGGTAAATAGTGGATATTCATCTGTGAAACGAACAATGTCAACCACTGTCTTACAATTTTCTAGTATGTACATATTACAAGTTTTAGAATCTTATGGACATAGGATCGCGTAGCTCAATCGGTAAGATACTCGAGCAGCAATAAATGTAAATGGGGTGATTGCGAGTTCCATCCTCAATTTTACACATACGTGTAGGAAAAGTCAATATCTTAAACCGTTTCAGAGTAATCGTGCGTACGAAGAAAGTTAGAGAATGACTACATACAGACAGAAATTTCGTTTTTCTTGAATTTAAAATCTCGACATTTCATGGCATTCTAAATCTATTTCAATAAAAGGAATTGATTTTGTTTTACGATTACTACACTTTCTCTCTACACCGTTGGTGTAGAATTAAAATTATTAAAAACAAATCAGTAGTTTCACATCCGCTCTGATATAAACACCAAGATGGCGGATAGCCTACCATTTTCCTCGCTGCTCACCTCATGGATTCGTGAGGCATGGATATCCCCAATGAAGGTTCCGAAGCCAAAGTTTCTACACTCCATGATATATTAAAAGCCTTGCCAGGGGAAAGACTGCGTTAGTGAAATTAAGCCATTGACCATTTAGTTTGTTTTTATTTTGTTTAGCTATAATACATTTCAAAGAGTGAAACTAAGCGCTGTCGCACTGATCAAGGGTAGGAACACGCTAGCGAGATGTGAAATACCTTTAAATGCATATTCGACTAAGCAAAATATTAAATCACTTATTATTGAAAAGAGCCATGCCTAGTTCCTCGCAAAAAGAGATAACCGATTATAAGTCGATAGCAGTTCGACGGTTATTACATTACGACTGCAGCGAACTGATTTCTGAATTGTTCTTGGGCTTAACGCTTATGTAAATTAAACTCCTGAAATATATGTTCATGTCCCTGCCCACCCAAGTTATAGAGAGCTGATTCCTAGTGTAGCTCCTTTAATTCGTTGGCTCACAATGCGGCTTGGCGTTCTACTTTTCAGATCATTCTAGGCTGATGGATTTTTATCTTATCGGCTTTTTAATAAAAGTTTTTGAATGCATTTGGGAACAAATAGGTTTAATAAAACTGTTTGGTAGTCATATTATGTCGTCAACACTTATAGATTTATACGAAAATGTTTTTTTTTAAATAAATTACGTAAATTTTACTCAGAGTGCCGATAATTAAACTGTGGTAATTTACATTATAATAGATAACCATAATAAATCAGACCAATATCCCAATTTCCTTAAGAAATAGTTATGGTGTGCTCTTGTTGTTCTAATTTTGTATTGTATTTTACATTATCTCTAGAATTTTCGGTTATTGCAACTAAACCTTCATTTGTTTTTTGAGAATCTTATTGTTGCTAGTAGTAGTGTTAGTCAAGTAGATGACTGTGAATACCTAAAATACTGATATTTAATGATATCAATAGTCCACACAAATTGTTGGACAGTTTCTTGTGAGTTTCATATATTTAATATACAAAAATTCGATTCTATACCCGCATACTACTACTGCTAATAATTTTTTAAGGGCACATTTAAATAATGAAAATAATACTGATTGCAATAAGCCCAGGAAACAAAATAATAAGGAGAGAACAAATTAAATCATTTCCTCGTACTTACCTCGTCCATACTGACGAAGACCAATAAGCCAAAAAATGCAGTATACGGAAGGTATAATATTCTCCACACAGATTTCTTTTTGCTGGGGCTTATTGCAATCAACCTACTTTGCGTTGCGCATTTTAAAGTGACGTGCATTGTTCAATATATTTTACAAAAGTGTATCATTTCTAAAAGTGAATTATTATTTGTTTGCTTATAATTGTATTGAAACATATTCTTCATAGGATTTTGCAAACAGCAGAAAAAACTAAATATCTGTGACAACTAAAAAAAAACTGTGTAAAAAATATTAATGAAATCTTTGTATTCTTTCGATAACCTGAACTCTGGTTATGCTAGCAAATTAAAATCCTAAAATTAATTTGTCTAGTCTCTTATTTGAAAATTCTCATTCTAACACTAGCATCCACACAGTCTCCTACGGCCATGCAGATTAAACTAGAATCTACATAACCTCCTAGGGTCATAAATATTCAGTTAAAAATGATAATTTTTTATCTACCTTGTCTTAAAAATTTTTCATTCTAATGGATTACATTTTCATAAAATCAATCATTCCGTTTCTTAGAAATGCTTAGCCTTTGAAACGTTTTTCGCCCTTATTCTGGAGCTCATCAGAAAGACATAAAGCCACTCAAAAAGATGTTTCATGCAAAACCAAGACAATTTCTATGAATAAGTATGAAATAATTATATTTGACATTGACTGATAAAAACAACATATCTTCACCTATCTATTAGCTAACTAGTATTAGAGCATATATACGCTATGCATGTTTAAAAGTTAATTATTCTTTGTTTGCTTATAATTGTATTGAAACATGTTCTTTACAGGACAGTTAGTTTTTTCTGCTGTTTGCAAAATCCCATAAAGAATATGTTTCAAGTGTATCATTGTTTAAGCATGGTCTTAAAAACCTGCTTACAGTAGTTATATTAAGTTAAAAAACGGAATTTTGGTATTTTTAATATAATACTAATAATAATAAAGTAAAAAATGATAGTTTACACACTGATACTAAACTAGTCACAACAAAATTATTCTGAAGTAACTGTTTATTAGTCATGAATACCGATGTATTAGGTCTATTTTACCAAAAGGACCTCTTGATGTACACACTGCTATAATTGTTCAAGATTTTTTCTAATAGCAAAATCTTGAAGTAATGGAGTGGCCAGCCAACAGTCCCGACTATAATCCTATCGAATACCTTTGGAGTATTCCGGGACAAAATTACCATCAGAAAATCGTCAGACAAATCCTCTACAACGTTTCGTAAGATTTGTTCCGTCGATTGATAGAGCCGACGGCAAGATGTCATGTTGAAGTTCTGAGAGCCGGGGGAGGCGGACATACTGATATTTTAAGCGATCGCAAAATAACGAGAGTTCTTGAACTATGAACTATTATATTGTCTTTTTGATACTGAAAGAGACATCTATTACGAACGTGCAGAGCTTTATGTTTTTTTCCAATTTAAACTCTTTGTGGGCGATAATAAAATGAGTAAAAAGGTCAAGTTTCTAAAGAACGGGTGGGCTAGAAAAGGCAGAAGTAAGAAAGGGAAGGTAACGGTCGTGTGGTAGATTTGAAATTAAGTATATCGCAATTTGCAGATAAAATATACCTACCCATAGTGCCACTAAGATTGAGTCTCATTAAGAACTAGTTTTTTGGTCAAAGATACCCTCTCTAGCAGTTTATTATATATTTTTTTGGATAATAGAAATCCTTGCATTATGGTATAAACGTCTCCTGTCTCCAATAGGCGGGTTCGGTCATAAAAGAAAAAAACATTTTTCTTGGCAGATGTGAAGTTAAATATTCAACAAAACACGTATGTGCAAAAAAAATGAGAAAAAAAGATTGCAGCGCCTGCAATTGCCAAATTAAAATTCCGTGATAATGGTGGAGCCCACAACGGGATTGACGTCAGTGGCCTGATAAAAGCTCCGGCTCCACCCTACGCGCACGTATCCCCGCAAGCAGCGAATCACTATAATATTTAAATTTTGTGACATTTATCGGTGGTGTTTCTTAAAGTCCTAGTCGTACAATGCAACCGGGGGTACCAGAAAGCCGATTCCCGAAACTAACCACATTTAAATGTGCAGATTGTGGCATATTTTTTATTTGTATTGTATGTATTTGTATTTATTATTTAGTGAAGTTTCGGTAAAGTTTAAACAAACTAACGTTTGAATACGTATATGAAACAAACAATCTGCTAGACAGGTAACTTTTACCGTTTGTCTGTAAACTATTTTGTTTCCTGGCAATAAATTACTATTATTTATTTATTTATTTATTTATTTATTTATATTTGTTAGAATGAAAATAGGCAAAGGTACATGCAACTGACAAATATACGTCGATGCTTTCACGCTCCGATGTCTATAAGTTTACCTTGTATTTACTAGATATAAAAATAAAAAACGCCGCATGTACAAAGCAGATTTAATGGATCCGCCGGCGTCGCAGGGACTCCATTGATGGGGATTTTTTTATGACAAGTAAATATGAGGTAAACTATACCGATTTCAAACTTTAAACTTATATGAAAAGCATTAATTGCTAACAGTAGGTATATTATATATTATATAGTGTGAACCGCAAAAGCCCTTTGAATAATTGCAAATAAATTTACACTACGTACCCACTTTTTACAGATCAGGAAGATAAGATTAAGGAGAGCGCTCAGCGCTGTCGGGCCACTGACGTCACCGCAGTAGCCTCTCGCACAGGTAGGTTTCTAGCCTCGCGGCGATGGGAAGATTTTCAAGTACCAATAAAACCTTTATTTCTGGACATTTAATTTTTAAATTTTATATGGTTGTTTTTTTCTATAGTTTCTATCGATTTAAGATAAAATTGAAAATTACCGAACCCGCCTATTGGTGTAAGGGAAACTCGGCACGTGGATACGTTTTTGTTAGGTTTCACTTACGTTTAAGCTATGAGTAATATTTTGGAAAATAAAATATGATTAAGAATAATTTTTGGAATAGTCGGGAATCCTAGGAAAATCTTTGGTACGGGACCGTCCGAGAGAAGCCCAAAACCGACATCTCGTTTCACCTTTAAAGGAAGTATAGTTATAGTTTAGGAATTACATAAGGTAATGTAAAGATCCAATTACCTATTGTTTATGATATTGATACCTTCATCGGAGTCTTACATTTTTAAGTAGTAAGAGTGTTTGTTATGTTTTCGCCGTGTCCAAAAACTCCAACTCTTGCAAGCTTAACATGAAAAGATTTGTACACCGCTGTTTTTGTAGTTTGGGTATTTATTATTAATATATTTATTTATACACAAGTAAGGTCCATGTTTTTTATAAATTTGAAACTCTTATCATAAATTTTAGTTAGGGTAATATTAATATTTAAGTCACTTGGCGCCCATTAGTACTCACTATTTTTATTGATTCATTAAGATCCTCGATATCCACGACCCTTATCACGAGCAAGAATATTACTTGCCGAACAAAAACCTTAAAAAAAATATGTAAAAAAATATTTTTAAGAAAAAACTTTTGTTTTAAAAAACTGTACTTAAAAGTAAACATGTTTTTTCTTTAATTCATACACCTGGAAAACAAAAGCTTTGGGGATGGTCATATAGCACTTACTGCATAGTCACTTTGCTCAGTTGACCGCCCCCAAAGTTTTTGGTTTCCAGATGTATGAATTTTAAAATTTATTTTTTACTTTTTAGTTAAGTACTTTTTTTAAATAAAATTGTTTTCTTAAAACATTTTTAATATAAAATTTTTTTCGACATAAATGCACTTTACTCATGAACGATTTTAATATTCCTTGACCTACCGTGTGTACTATTTAACTTGAAGCCATTTTTAGTGCACCTGAAATGATTATCGGACATGTAATAACTTTTGGCGGTATTTAAACTTTGATTGTGCAACTAAAAAATTTCTTTACATTTATTGCACACTTAATCGACCACACTATATATCCTGGGTGTAGAATCACGTCATGCCTATCATAAAAATGCATTGTCATCGAGACTGAATCAACGCGTTAAATTTCAGCTCCGTAGGATAAGAGGAAGTCGTTCTAATTCATCTTGCAAGATTTGACCTAAACAAACTAACACACTAACATTGCAAGTTGATTAAAAGCTTTTTAAAAAAGCATTAACGTTAACCCCTGTAAACTAACGAACACCCAGGTGGGCGTTATAATACTTATTGCTAATTTTGTAATTTCGAGGTGTTTTGTTGATTATGAGGGCGTGTCACTGACAGTTTTTTGTTTTTTACTTCCCCCGTATAACGAAGGTACCCCCCCCCGAGATTTCTTCCGATTTTCATATTTTAGACCATGTAGATAACGAAAATGAAGGTTTTTCGATTCCACCAGTCTGTCTGCCTGTCGGTCTGTTGTGTCTGTTGGCGCTCCATTTAAACAAATATTTAACGGAGAACAGTCAAATTTGGAAGGTAGTTGAAGCTACTGCCAGCGAAGAAATGGGATAGAATTTCACTGGGTAATATACAGGGTGGACTACCTAAAGAGGATAAATAATGAGAAAATGTAACAAATGATAACAATATTTGGCATATAGTTCACACAATTGGCAAAGAAGACACCTATTATACTTCTAATGAAACACATACAGGGTAGTCATCCTAAGAAATATTTCAGCTATGATGGAAATATGCAAAGGTATTTACGCAAACCATCAATATTTAGCACCTCTTATTTATTTATTTTTTTGTCGAATGACCACTCTGTGTATTTTTTTATGAAGAGTTGTCAGGTTTTTGTTGCAGCAATAGTCATAACTACTTTCCAATTCTTATTCTCCTATGTCGATTATTAATTTATAGTTCTTTTGAGTGACCACCCTGTATAAAAAAAGAGGAGAAAAAGAGATCTTTTTTGTACTGTATTTTATTGAAACTCGTTGTCTGAACATTAAACAAAATAAGTTGTAAGTGAAAATGCCAACAGTTTCAAGAAATAGCTATTTCAATAAGTGACACCTATTTCGTTGTTACTAATTTAATAATAACAATAATACGGAGTCGTATGTCCAAAATTACTCTCTAGTACAGCCTGTCCTATTGTGGTATTAATAAATACTTTATAATTTTACTCTTTAAACTACTTGTTACAAAATTCTAAAAATTTTAGGTATTTTAATGATTAATAAATATTATACTGTAATTAAATGAAAATATGAATCGATTCATTTTAAGGAGAGGCGTCCTTAAGTTATGTAAGTTGCCACACATGCATCTGTTTAAATCGAAAGCAGTTCATTATATAGACATCATTAACTAATTAGGGCACCTTATTAGTTGTCAGCTACGGCAGTTAATGTCATTATGCACAAAGTGGGTTTCGTATCACTAAAATTATCTAGGCAATTGAACAGACTCGTGGGAATATAATGTTGGATTATTATCTTTGCTACTATAAATTATTATACTACAGTGTCCGACAGAAAAATTAAGTACTGCAGAGGGAAAGAAATTAGTTCACATCAATTCCTAGCGTATAATAAGGATTTGTTGGTTAAGTCCTTTATATATTTTAACTGTACTTGGTACGAAGCAAATTTTTCAGTCTATGGGCTAAAGTTGACAAATTCATCAAAAAATGTTGTGTTCTGTCACCAATCCTATTTAACATCTACAGGGAACACATGATATGATGTGTTCTGGACGATTGGCAGTGGTATTAAGATTACTAATTTGAGATTTGCCGATAATACTACCATAGATAGATAGATAGATACATTTTATTCGTTCAGTTGTATAAGAGATACATAATACTCAACGAGTGTTGAACATGTCAAATAAGCTAAACTTAGTCTAAAATGACAGTAAAAAATAAAACTGATTAGATATATATATAAGTAAACAATACACATTAAAAGATATATAAGTAAACAAAACACATTAAAAGTACTATATGAATAATAAAAATGTTATTTAAAATTGAAACATTAAAAGGTAACACAAAAATGTTGTGTACTAAATCGTCATATTGATAAAAAAAATTGTGCTTATCAGAAATTATTATTATCATCGAGGTATTCGTCCAGTGTATAGTAAGCTTTCTCCAAAAGAATGTATGACAAACTTCGTATATTTAGGGGTATTTTATTATATATTTTAATTACAGAAAATGGTACATTTTTTTTAATATAGGTATAGTTAGGTTTATCCGTAGTTAGGTCATTCTTGTTTCTTGTATTATACAAGTGATTTCTATCGAATTTTTCAAATAGTGAGTTATTTTCTGTTACAAATTTTATTGTCTCATAAATATAAAGGCTTGTTAGTGTAAGTATTTGATTTTTTATGAAGATTTGCAGCTCTCTGTTTGCCTCATATTTAATATGTTTCTGAGACATTTTTTTTGTAATTTAAATAGCTGCAACAGGCGAATATGTGCTCATATATCTATTCGACAGTTTCCAAACAATAAGCTCTGACTATTGTTTATGAGTTAATTTTAAACACAGTAAAGCGTCTGGTAGTAAACAATGTGCCTGGAAGCACTTATAGACAATACCGGCAACGAAAAATATGAGATTCAACGATAAACCATAAAGATCAATCATTACAGCATTACTTAGTCTTCTCCGTTTTTTCTTTAAGCCTCTGAGACTTGAACTGTTAAGAAAGCAGTCAGATGGCGTATTGATGTCTTTGGACACGTTTAGTGATGGCGACGAGATCTAGATTTGCGAGATTAGAATTTGCTGGATTATCAAATTCGACTTTTCAATGAAAATTAAACTCCGGATACTCTTCGCAGTTTTTTTTGTAAATAATATTAGTGTTAGACATTTTCTCTTTAATTATAATCATAGAAAAATGTTTTTTTTAAATTTAAATAATCAAAAACTTTTTTACATTATTTATTTATCAATTTTGTTCAAACAATAGAATTCTTCCTCTAACTAACACTAACTTACTATCTAAATTGCCATACAATTAAATTTATTATTCTTATGTTACCGTGCTTACAAGAAGCGTGACGTACGGATCGACAGACTGACAGACAGACTCACAGATACACTGATAGGCAGACAGACAGACTCACAGACACACTGATAGGCAGACAGACAGATGGACAGACGGACGGAGATTTTAAAAGCTGTTCAGAATTCGATCACCAACACAGTGATATGAATTTTTTTTTCTACGAGCTATATTACCAATTTTAGAAATTTCCCGATCACATGCAACATACTCTTCGTTTTCTGTTTGCGAAAAGTGTAATAATAGTACACTTTCCCAAGAATAAAATTCATCAAAACTTGAATTAAATTAATTAGGTAACCAAACTATTTTTTTTTGTTTCAACTATTTAGGTCATACAATGAAATAAAATAAATCTTGCCGAGATAGGAATGGCATTTTTTATATATTTTTATATATTTCAACATCAATAAGGTTTATAATACGCTTTTTACTGTAATAATGATAATGAAAACACAGAGAATCGGACAAAAGACCTAGATAAATATAGGTCCTATGAATTATTATATATGTTGATTAATACATTGTTTCTGTATTACATATATACTCATTATCAATGTTATTTTCGAGGGAAGACTCAAACAGAATGGGAAATGTTGTAATATTTTATTTCAGGTACTTTGTTATTCATGATTTTTTAATTAAGCTATAAAAGTAAAATCACGACCAATTCATCGTTTTGTTACATGATAGGGCCTCTATAGACTATAAAAATTATAATCACATCCTTACAGCGAGCGGCAAGAAGCAGTCCTTATCCAAACTCTTCCTTTGCGAGTAAAACCATTCAAAATTGAAAAATGATATCCGTTTCAACGCAGATCTATATTCGTTTCCTCACTAAGCATCCTTCCTTACTCTCCAGGTAAACTCATTAGTCACGATATCACTAAATAATGTTTTATCAGATGTGTGTCGAACGCCTTGGTAAAAGTGGCTGGGAAATGGCTGTTAAGGGTCATTCATCTTCTTTGTCTTTGTGAAATGTTAGTGGGTCGAAGAAAATTGCGATTAGTTTAGGTCAATGTTAAAATTACATATCTTAGCCTGCTTGTGCCCACATAACAAAATGATATGCAATGTACATATATTGTATAATCAATCTATAAATATGTATATCCACAAAATGGAGAATGTATATCTAATGTACATCTAATGAGTGTAGAATTAACATTCCTAGCATATACATTTGTCGTCGACTTCCATATGTATTTCATATCCAGTGAATGTACAGAAACATATGCAATATACATTCATTGGATATGAAACACACATCATATACACAATCGCATATTTTATGATTATACATTATATATCCCTGAAGTAGTTTCCACGAACATCAAAACACTTATTATGAACACTGCACTCGACGCGTGTTGCCCCAGTTATGTTGGCATCATCGGAAGATGATTAAAACGAACAATTTTAATCATCTCGATAATACCAACACGATTGGTGCAGCACGTATCGAATGAAAGTGTTCAAGTGTTTTGATGTTTGTGGGAACTACTTCAGAGGTATCCATATAAGAGGTAATAAAACACAGATAGTTTAACAAGAAATGTATTTTATATAACTATTTTAAACATATACAAACTTTACAAATCAACCTAAATTATTACACAATATTTAAAATTTTCAATATTTACGTATACTTTCTTAATTTCCGGTAGTTTAACAAATTGTAAACATATGTATAATTCTATAGTTACTCATGTCCTAGATATGTGTTTAAAACATTCTCAACCATCAGTAAATTATATATGTAATCTTCATTCACTATATTTATAAAATACTTACCCAATATGACTTAACATAACAGTAAATGTTTAGGCCTCTGCCACTGCGCCATCTTAACTAAACACACCTGCCACAATCAGTTAAATATGAAACTTGCAAATTTTCTAACCCTAAAAGAATATGTATTTATAAATTTAAAGAATTCCATTATGACAAATATACTCTTACATCATGGGATCTTCATGTAAATGTAACAGCATAATATAGCAATATACAAATATAAAATCCAGAGAATGAAAAAGAGTTAACTTCCATCACATATAAACACTATGCACGCAACACTGTAGGACTTAATGGCTGCCATCTGTTGCGAACTACAATCTGTAAACAAATGATGCGTGGTGCGCCGACGTACTATGCCATAAATTAGTAGCGCATGTTCATCAGATAATGAGATAAAATTCATGTACGTGTATAATTTAATTATACCTTAATTGACATGTTATGTATAAATCATTCTGTATATACCTCCAGCAATACACAGTGTATATGACACCGATGGATGTCAGTAGCTGAATATACATTTCATATCATATGTATATTTAACAATACATTTTCAAATTCTAATGCATATTCTATGGATGTACATATCCATGGGATGTTATGTGGGTGGGACCTAAATTAGTAATATAATTTAAGAATTTGTTATAAACGGTAAAGTGAAAAATTAAAATGCCAAAATGCATTCACACATGTTTAACTTTGTTTGACATACATGTAATTTACTCAAAACCGCTAATGTTCAAAATACGAGAATCGTGGGCTGGGAATGACGAAAGCAAGCGACTTATTTCATCTGATAGGAAGTGTAATTTACAATACTGAGCTACTTCTTGGCCAACGCAGACAAGCGTAGTTCAACCCCTGCATCCTTTCGAAGAGTGAAATATTCAACTGTTATTAACTCGGCTACACTTTGAGCTATCACATTCCTTCTGACATCGAAATTTTCATAGTTCATAGTAGAATAAAAAAGTTCATTATAGCATTTGTTGGGAACTGCATAATTACCGCAATATTTTAAATTAAGTGCAATTTCTCTAGTACTCTTACTAAATTTTTGTAAATAACTAACTTCAGGTAAAAATTATTGCCCACGATTTTAGCTTCATTCGGGTATGATTATATGTATAATTTCGATGGTCTAACGCGGGGTAAATAATTGAAACATAGAAAGAACACATTATATCAGAGATGAGTGAAGTGGCAGCATATAATATTAAAAATATAAGGTTTGTGTGCTTGGAATTATGAAAGCAAGCAATCCATTTCGCTTGTTGGGAGATCTAGTATACAATATTATATCACTTCTCGGTCAAATCAGATATACGTCTCTTACTCCTTGTACATCTTAAAAGGATGAAATTTTCAAATGTTTGACTTTTGAACTCTCAGATCCATCAAAATTCTTGTAATTTAAAAGAAAATAGAGAAGAGTTTCATTACTGTATGAATATATCGATTTTTGAGATTTTTTTTGGAGAAAGTACTTTTCTTGCATACCTTCTTGCTTGTTTACGAATAACTCTGATACTTACAAATTCTAAGAAAAACTTGTGGAAAATAAAAGTTATTACCAACATATTTAGCTCCATGGTGGTATCATCATATCTGTATTTGCAATTATCCTAAATTTCTTAAGCAATGTAAACAAGAGTGGATAACTTGTTTATGCATATAGGAAGCTGTTTACTATAATTCAGATTATAGGTGATAATAATGAATCTAAAAACGTTTCACCTGGATGCACGTTTAATTACAGGGACACAGACAAAAATGATCTGTTTTGGGACTCCATTGGGTATATTCTACGTATTTCGACGGACTGAACACGAATCCGATGTTCGCTCAGCTCCATCGTCCACACATTTTTAGTAAATCGTGAAAATAACTTTAAAAGCAGGGAATTTGGGGGCGATGGAGCTACACAAACACCGAATTCGTATTCAACGCGTCAAAATACATTGGTGTTACCCAATAAAGTGCCACTTTTTGTGTCTGTGTTGTTAAGTAACGCAAAAATAACATGAAAGATAAGATAGAGAGACCGACACAAAAATTATACTTAGATCATATTTATTCTCTTATATTGTAGAGAATTTGCATTTGTATTTAATTATGTTATATTTTATGATTATTTGTAATTTTCCGAAATTCAATTTCAATGATCCTGTTCAGTTAAATCATTATTGAGATGTACTTGCCTGAGATATAATTTTGAAGCTCATTCTAAGTTTTCAAAGTAGACACACAGATAATAAATAATAATATAATAATAAACTTTATTTTCCTTTTATGACAATATGATACAATATTGTATAGGAATAGTCAGACTTAATATCGAGATAATAAAAACAAAGAATAAAGAGGTTAATCGCAGAGCATTTTACACATTAAAATAATCTTCTAGTTTATAGAAGGTTTTGCTAATTAAAAACACTTTAAGTTTCTTTCTAAATAGTGAAAGTTTATTGCAATGCTTTATTTCCACAGGAAGATGGTCCTAGACAACTGAATGAATTTACAGAAACATTTAATTTACTGAAGGGCACATGAAGATCATGTTTTCGCCTAGTGTTTACATTATATAGTTGATTGTTACAAACAAATTTATCCTTGTTTTTAAAGACAAATAAACCTAATTCAAAAATGAAAATTGACGGAAGTGTCAATATACTATAGTTCAAAAATGTATTTTTACGGGTCTCTCTTGTTGATAAGCCTACCATACATTTTATCACACGCCTTTGGGCTAAAAACACATTATTTGATAGGATGGAAACCCCCCAGATACAAATACCATATCTTAACCGAGAATCAACCTCAGCAAAATATAAATTCCTTAGTTGAGCCATGTTTAGAATATTTTTTACATTTTTGAACTGATGAACTACTAAATGTAATTTGGCTATCAGAAATTCACAATGGCTTCCAGTTTAAGTAACTGTCAATATTTATACCCAAGAATTTTACATTAGACGTCCTTGTTGATATTGCCGTATTATCAAGTTGAATATATGGATAATCGCAATTCTTTTCTCTATTGTGAAAAACTAATGCCTGTGTTTTCTCAACATTAAATAAAGAGAAATTTCACCAAACCAATTACTAAGGTTTTCCAACAATACATTATATTTCGTCTCTAAAATATCAACGTTTTTACCTGATAGTACAATGGATGTGTCATTTGCGTAAAAAGTAATCTGCTAAAGGACTCAAACCATCCAGATCATTAATGTATATTAAGAATAATATGGGACCTAATACTGTCCCTTGTGGCACGCCCATTTTAATTTCTATAGAAGCCGAGTTAACAGAATCAATTGTATTGTGCGTGATATTGGTTAGAGACACATACTGTTTGCGACATGACAAATAACTTTCAACCCAGTCCAAGGCTAGGCCCCTTACCCATACTTAGAAAGTTTGGAGATACATTTTTTATGGTTGACGCAGTCAAATGCCCTGCTTAAATCACAAAATATACCAACAGGGCATTCACCTACTTCGACATACGTTATTACTTTTTTATAAAATGATTGCATTGCACTATGAGTTGATTCATTTATTTAAGAATCCATGTTGGTTATGTGAAAGTGTATTTTTTTTTTTAGAAAAATCAGCAATCGGTTTAAAAAGCAATATTCAACAATTTTTGAAAACCCTGAAGGCATGGTAACTGGTCTATAATTTTGCAACTCTTGTATACTTATTGTTTTTCTTATAAACAGGGATAAATTTCTCAATTTTTAAAATTTCTGGAAATGCTTCAGCAGAAAATGATAGGTTTGCAATATAAACCATAGGTTTTATTATTTCCATCATTACTCTTTTAATGATAAATGAAGGTACATCGTCATGTCCTGATGAGTGTTTATTTTTAAGTTTATTTCTTATGATATTACACATTTCTGGTTCTGAATATGGCTCTAAAAATATTGTGCTATGCTGATAGTTTACATTATTACTAAAGCGGGCATATTCACTAATCTTATGTGGTATTTTGTTAATAATATGCAATGGAGCATTCTTTAAGAAATTATTAAATGCATTAGCAACATCAGCTTGATTATCGACTATTTCACTTTTTTCTTTAATTATAATGTTTTTGTTTTATTTTAATTTGCTAGACAATTGAGAAACAATATTCCACGCCGATTTTGTGGGGTTGTCAGAGTTATAAATTTTATTTTGATATCTTTTTTTTTGTATTTTTAACTAAAATATTGTGTTCTTCATTGTAAAAAGAAGTCAATTCGGGGTACACATTTTTTAAAACATACAAGTCCTTCAGATTGAAGCTCAATATCTGAACTTCGTTATCAACCCATTTTTTATTTTTGCTTTTATTCGCATAATACTTAGGTTTATATGAGATGTTAGAACACCGAAACACGTATCTGAAAATGTTTAAAGCTTGAAACTGTTATTTTTGGTAAGTGTTTCTGTTGTAATTGTTTTTGGTTGGTATAGACTAGTATGTTGTATATATTTTATATTTCAACTACCACTTGACGTTCATTAATAGTGATGAAACTTTCAAAAAGATTTAATTTCATAAAAAACTTTCAGTATTCCCATATTTCAATCCAATATTTCACTTAAATGATAAAAATATCATGAAAGCGGGAAAGCATAATTTGTTTTCATCAAATAACGGCAATTTATTTGTATGAGTTATAGGTAGTTAGATATCCTGGAACGGAAGTAGCGTTATCGTAGTAATCAATTTAGTGTAACATTTGGAAGTGATGACTGCTAGATAAAAAATATTTCTCATAATTTTTTTGCCTCTTGATTAAAACTCTGGCGTCTAAGCTAGGAAATGCATTTAAAAATCGTGGATGATATTACATGGTATTTAATAACGATCTATATAAGATTCAGACAATCCCTAAAATATAAAGTCAAATCCTACATATCCTAAAATTTACAGATATATAAAAAGAGACAAGTACACTCTCGTCCTGAAATACAATTTTAGCTACCATCAGTTTGCTCAGACACTATAAATGGCTCAAATTTCTGGCACCAATAATAGGTGGGTAACGAGTTGTATTATCTCTGCGTAATTTCTAATTTACTGATTTTCGCTCTTGATATACAAATTGGACCATGTAACTATCAAGCATAGGAAACAAATTAAAATGTGTGGAGCCAAGAGGACCTAACACACTACTGACCCACTATTATTCTAATGGCCCTAGTAAGGCCACTCTGGCCAGCTCATCAGCCTTGTGTCCTAGTACCCACACCATGATCACTTTATTCTGACTGCCTAGGTCTATAAGCGCATTTATGCAGTCTCATAGCAGTCCCAACTCGACCTGCATGGAACCGATTGCTCTTAGCATAACTTGACTACGGGATAAAATGTTAATCATCGGATTAACAGTTTATTGCCTTAAAATTTCCTTTGCACATCAGTGTATTGCGGCCACTTCGGACTAAAGCACTGTAGCGTATCTTCATAGAATTATCGGGATATTAATTCCTGGCCATACCCATAATTCCCAGCTCCGACTCCATGTCCTATCTTGGAACCATCTGTATACCAGACTGTCTGTTTGGGGGACCATTTTTTCAGTTTTCCCTGTCTGATATTTTAATTTGGAAATTTGTATTGAAATTACCGTCGGGAATTGGTAATATTTTTATTTGAGGAAACTCCACAGTTAAGATGTCGATTTATAGAACCTGAGGAATTTAACTGGCTAATACATAAATGCTCCAGAGATCAGTTTTAACAGAAGAAAACCGTTACAACCAATTTGCATATTTGTTACCTCAAGTATTTGCTTCAAGAAATGATCTACAGCTTCTGCAAGCACTATAGATAACATTTAGTACACCTGAAGACATCTTTTCATCTTGAACGAGAGACTGCGTCATAAAGGCGGTATTGGTAAGGTAGCGGAGGATGGCGAAAAAACAGAATGTGTGTGAATATGGGAAGATGGTGGGATAATGAATAAAAGTGGTGAAAGAGAAGGGAAAAGTGAGAGGAGGTGGTGGGAAGGCAAGTATAGATAATGAGAATATGAAGAGTTCGTGAGAAAGCAGAAAAAGTAGTGAGAATGGTGGGGAAATTTAGTAAATATGATGAAAAACCGAAGAAATGTAGTGGCTGGAGCAGAAAAAGTGGCGAGAATGTGGGGAAATGTTAGTGAATATGGTGAGAAACCGATGAAATGTATTGGCTGAAGCATAAATAAAAAAATGGTGAGAATGTGGGGATATATGAGTAAATATGGTGAGAAGCTGAAGAAATGTAGTGGCTGAAGCTAAGGTAGAGGAAAGTGATAGAAAGACAGAGGAGGAAAATATCATTAAAAGTTCATGTAAGATGGTGGGATACTAGTGAGAATGCGGGAAGGTAGTGAGATGGTGAAGAAAGTGTGAGAAGATTCTGAGAAAATAGGAGCAAATGAGAAAAAATTGTGAAAAAGTACAAGAACTTCATATGAAAGTGAAGGAAAATGAAGAAAGTAGTGATACATGGGAAAAATTGAGAAAAATGGTGGATAAAGTGAGGAAATCTAGTACGGAAGTGGACGATGATGATGTGAAGGTAGAGAAAGCTGGTGAAAAGGTGAGTAGAAGGTGAAAATGTGAGGAAGGCGGTGAGAAGAAGGTGATGTAACGACGCGAGCGTCACTGTGGTCATAAACTAGTAAAACAATATATCTATCTTTTTTTATCCAATAATTTAGTAGTCGGGCCAAATAGATTTAAATTTGTAAAGTGGTAAGTAAAAGATATTTTGAGGTTATAGCTACAGTTTGCAAAGTCAATGAAATAAACCAGGCATTATTTCAGATTATTTCAGGCGTTTGCCAAAAATTTGGATACTTTATGAACAAATATCTCTGTATTTGAACGAAGGTTGTTGAGTTATGATTTCATCAAACTATAAATGTGTCTTAATAATCGCGACAATATTACTGCGCACAAAATTAAAATTGAAAGTTATTTCCAAATGTTTCATGAAGTTTGAATTCTCTTAGTTATTATTAACTACAATGAATGCCAAATATTCCGACAAAAATATTAAGAGTTAATATTTCACCATTATATTTTAAATTCTTAATTAAACCATTACTCTTGAAGTTATCAGTTTAACAAACAACACCACCGAAACACACAGATATACATCTCCCAAATTGCCAATTAAGACAATGAACCCTAATTACATTTTCCCATTTTCAAGCAGGTTACTATGTTTACTTCCACAGCCTGTCCCTTAAATTAAATTAGAAGATATCGCTTAAAAAGATTAATTAGAACTGTTGTACATTAACATTTCAACAGAAAATCTGGTGAGAAGGAATGAAATTAAATATCGTTTGATTTTAATATAACCTGAAGTATCAGATTCACTAAGAATGAACTAAGATCTAACATTTTAAAAAACCGCTGCCTAAGGAATCACTACTTCCACATCCAGATTCTTCATCCAAGTCACTTTAAAGGAAACATCTTGACTATATTTGCACTCTAGTATGTGGAAATTATTGGTCATAGAATTTGAATAATATTTGGGGCAGATGTTATAGAAAAGTTTGAGGAGTTGGTTTCTACCATATACGTTGAAAATGAAGTTTCTAGTTTACCCTACCTATTTTCCACTATTGACAATCTACCACCTCCCACCCCTTCAATGGAGTCATCTCAATCGGATGTTACTACAATACATACGTGTACTAACTTTCGAATGAATATCTCAATTTAATGTTATCAATCCCATTAATAATGAAGGGAAGGTGGGAGAGTTTGAAAAATATTAGAAAGAAATCTGAGGCCTTGGTTTCTAGTATATACACTGAATCCCAAACAAATTTCTGTACTCTTACCAGCTATTAACCCCAACCCTTCTACGGAATCATCCCAAAATATAATCTAGTTCCAGATGTCGTTATAATACATACGTCTACCAAATTACAAGTGAATATCTCAATTTTATTTTATCAACCCCTTTAATAATGTAGTAAGGGTAGTGGAAGGGTTGAAAAATATTATCAAAAAATTAGAGGCCTTGGCTTCTAGGACATACACCTAATTTCAAGTTGCAGTACTCTTACCAGCTTGCTTTACTTATTTTTCCCTATTTACCCCTATTTAACCCCCAACCCTTCAACGGAATCATCTCAAAATATAATCTAGTTCCAGATGTCGTTATAATACATATGCGTACTAAATTTCATGTGAATATCTCAATTTTATTTAATCAACCCCCTGAATAATGGAGTAGGGGTGGTGGGGGGCTGAAATATATTATTAAAAAATCTGAGGCCTTAGCTTCTAGTACATATACCGAATTTCAAGTTTCTGTAGTCTTACCAGCTTGCTTTACTTATTGTCCCCTATTTACCCCTATTTAACCCCCAACCCTTCAACGGAATCATCTCAAATTATAATCTAGTTCCAAATGTCGTTATAATACATACGTGTACCAAATTTCAAATGAATATCTCAATTTTATTTTATCAACCCTTTCATATTGTGGTGGTGGGGGTTGAAAAATATTATAAAAAAATCGGACGCTTTGGCTTCTAGTACATACATCGAATTTCAAGTTTCTGTACTCTTACCAACTTGTTTTACTTATATTTCCCTATTTACCCCAAATTAACCCCCAACACTTCAACGGAATCATCTCAAAATATAATCTAATTCCAGACGTCGTTATAACACATACGTGTATGAAATTTCAAATGAATATCTCAACTTTGTTTTATCAACCCCATTAATGGGGTAGGGGTGGTGGGGGGTTGAAAAATATTATACAAAAATCTGAGGCCTTTACTTCTAGTACATACACCAAATTTCAAGTTTCTGTACTCTTACAAACTTGCTTATTTTCCCATATTTACCCCTATTTAACCCCCAACCCTTCACCGGATATCCTCAAAAAACAATCCAGTTCCAGATCTCGTTATAATATATACGTATACAAAATTTCAAGTCAATATCTTAAACCGTTCCGGAGAAAATGTGCGGACAAAAAAAAAGTTACAGACAGACAGACCGACAGACAGACCGACAGACAGAAAATTTTTTTTCCCTCAAATTTAAAATCTCGACGTTTCATGACATTCTAAACCTATTTCACGAATAAAAATTTTTTTGCGATTACTATACTTCCAATCCACTACGTGGATGTGGAAGTAATATAGTGAAGTTATTTTCTTTCTTTCGTTTGCATGACTAGAAATCGGTTAATCTTAGTTTTATTAAATATTCATAGACTTAGATTTTCTCTGAGCTATAAACTATCATTCCTCCACCTACGTCTACTATATAAACTTCATTTTGTCCTTTCCCTCCCTACAGCACAAATAGCCTCGTTACGGCATCATATATTTGATTCAAAATAAAGAACCACATTATGTTTCTCTGACTCTAGCAACATCTTTCTCGACATTTCGACAGTAAATCATGCGAGGCTGAGCAATATTCTTTGCACCATATATTTCCATTTATTTTTGGATAACACAAAAATATAATGAGGAAAGTTCCACACGTACTAACAATAAATGTAGCAGACTAAACCTGCTATATAGAGTGTGGTCAGTAATAGTAGGAGAGCCCTCGACCAAAATTTCGTGTAGTCACGGCACGGCTAAATAAACAACTTTTTTCCTTGCAGCAAAGTCCCAAAGTGTCGTGAAAAGGGTAAAAATTCATTTTTTTACCGACCAGAAAGTACACCCTTTCTGGAAAAATTTTCGGACAGAAAGTAATGTTTTCCGGCCTAGACTGGAAAGTGGGCATCAGAGATCGGCAAAAGTTTTTCAATCCCTATTATTCTCTTTTCCGATCCATGAAAGTAAAAAAGGCGACTTTGCTTTCTTGTTGCCATGGAAACGAACTTGTGTCAGGTGTCAAATAGATAGACGGTTACTATTCACTATAGAGAGATGGTTAAATGATGATAGTTTTGAAACACTTTATGACCTTTCTAAAATACACTTCTATAAACACAACTTTTATGAGGGCCTTTATTGAAAATATACATATGGCGAAGTCCAGCCCAGAGGCTGCTCAAATAGTCAACCATAAAAATTAACAAAATAAATAATTACAAAAAGAAAAAGGATAATAAATGGAAATGAAATTGTACCAAACACAATTTGAAATAAAGAGAGAAAAATGTGCCTATATTAGATAGGCTTAAAAATGTTTTATTTTTGATTCTTTGTTCACTAATCTTGAAGAAATCCTTTGTAATGAAATTCAAGTGAGTTTACTGAAACTTGCTTAATATTAACAGAAATGGAGTTATATAACGTTGATGTGGAATACGTAAAGGGTTTTTGGAAAAAAGCTGTTGAATAATCAGGAATTGTTAAATTCTCAATGTATCTCAAATTTCGTTCGTGAATGGAGGACCTGGGAATCAAAAGCTCTTTTAGGTATGGGGGATTGCGAATTGTACCAATTTATGAGTAAAATTTGCAAGATGTAATTTATGTCTTGTGGCCATATTTAACCATCCAGGGGTTTTTAACTTATGCGATACATGATAATTTTTGTTTAAATCAAATATAAATCTAAAACAAGTATTTTGCACCTTTTGAATCCTATAAGCATTTGTTTGGTCGAGACAGAGACCATATATAATATCGCCATAGTTAAAAAGAGATAACACTAGAGATTTGCTTAAACGAGTTTTTAATTTTACTTTCAAGCTATGACGACCAAAATATAATTTTTTTAATGCGCAGTAGGACTTCTTCATAAGGTTATTAACATGTTGTTGAAATTTGAAGTTATGGTCAAAAAATAGACAAAATTTTTATACTATCCATGAATGCTAGTCCTTAATCTTCCACAATAATATTGGTGTTATCCCTAATGAATTGTCTAGTATTTTCCTTCCCAAATCCGATAACCGCAGATTTAGCTGTATTAATTTTTAGGCAATGCCGGCAAGAATAAGTTACAAGATTTTTAATATCTTGATTTATGTGCTTAATGGACTGCATAATCTGTGATGAATCAAAGGTACTATAAATCTGGGTATCATCAGCATAGAAGTGTGATCTACAGGTTTTTAAGACACCATAAAAATCAGCAGTATATAAGATAAATAACAGCGGTCCCACAATTGACCCTTGCGATACACCAGATTCAAGCATCTTTGACTCAGAAATAGGAGTATTTTTGACTAGAACTTTCTGTTTGCGATTAGTAAAATAAGAGTCAAGTGTTTTTAAAGCACTGTTAGAAAAGTTATAGTATTTTGGTTTGGAGAGCAATAAGTTGTGATTAATCGTATCAAACGCTTTAGAATAGTCAAGCAACGCAAGAGCTGTAGTTTCTCCTATACCGTAGTTTTAATTATATCATCAGAGACTTTGAGAACAACACTTGTGGTGCTATGACCAACTCTATATTATTTGACGTTTTGTCGCGTAATTAATAATTTGATCGTACATGAGCTTTTCTATTGTTTTGGACATTATTGGTAGCAAACTAATGGGACGCAAATCAGTAAAGTCAGTGGGAGATTTAACGTTGTTGAGGGGTTTTACATGCGCTTCTTTCCAGGCGTCTGGAAATACACCTTTCACAATGCATTGATTTATTATATAAGTTAAATACACCAGTAAATCTGGAAAACATAATAAAAGCATTTTTTTATATTAAGTCAGTACCAGAAGCATTTCACATGACTGAATTAAGTTCTTTATATGCTTGGTCTTTTGATACCTCTTCAAAAGAAAATTTGTCATAAATTTTAAAGACATTCTGATAAAAATAGTTTAGCAATTCATTGCAAGCAGGATTATATTTACATGTTGACGCAAAATATTCATTTAGCTCATTAGGACTTGAAAGGTGTGGAGGAATTTCGGTTGCGTTTTTTGCTTTAGTAATATTCATGTTTTCTAAAGTTTGCCATAACCTTTTGCAGTTTTTGAATTTTGGACAGAGTTTAGCTAAGCCTTTTTTCACGCCTAATTGCTGAGGTAGTAATATTACGTAAATGTCTATATATGGATTCTGATTTTGAAGCGTTAGAAGCAGAAAATATTCGAAAAAAACTGTACGTTACATGACCAAAAAACATTGTTTTGCAGGTCTCCCCAAGCTTCCAGGACTTAACTGCGGCTCGCCCTGGAATTTGCAGGGTCGACCTGCAGAACATCTCTTTACGGTCTTGTAATGTAAATTATTATATCAGTCATTTCATTGCACGCAAAATTCACTAGACGTAAAAAAGTGCCCATTTTTTTCGTTCATATCGAGCTGAATTTTCGATTTTGACCCTGCAATTTACGATATCGATATATCGTCGATTTTCCTCTTTCGATAGCGAGCTTTCACCAGAAATATTTATTTAGTTACGAACGTTTGAAAATTTCATGTTTTTAAATTTTTTAGGTTAAATTTCAACATTTTCTGAGAGGTTCAAGTAGGCCATTTTCCTTTCACTCTTGCCGAGCCGGATTTCCGGTTCCACCATTGGGACTTGGTATCAGAAGAAAATGTCAACCTTCATATTTCCATGGAGACCTAAAACGACTTTACATTCCTCGTATTCACTTAGTTACGGCTTTTTGAAAAATCCATGTTTTAAATTTTCAAATTACCGACCGGGTAAAGCAGGGTCCTGAAAAACCCTCACGTTTACCCCATATACAGGAATCGAAATATTCATGCCGCGATAAGGCTAAAATCTTGGTCGAGTGCTCCCCTACTATAAGTAATAGTCATAGAAACACAGCGAATTTCTGACATTAAAATTAAGTTGACAAAAAACAAGAAACATACCTCTTATATCTGAGTCTCAAAAATTATTGTGATTCAGCATGTTCCGATTTTCGGTAATTAACTTAAATAGTATTGTAGGTATCGGCACCTACTACACTGATGTTTCTTATAAATGCAGGGAACGGCCGTTGTATACGTCCTTGTTGGGTGATGGAATAACTCAGGACATTAATATAAATAAGGCATTGAAAAAAAGTTATCTCTTGATGTTTTAAGTCGAAAATCAAGTAATATTGTGTATTAAAAAAAATTAATGGACACGTTCGTGTAGATAGATTAATGGAGGAAATTTCAAACCATTTCACTAAAGGTTCAGATTCAACTTCCCGCGGCCAAAAATCTGAAACTTCGTGAGTCGTTCCAAAATATTCAAGTCAACACCGGAAAAATGGTTGAAAAATTCTTAGGCTCACAGGGGTAATTTCTGTAGAGGTGGAAATTAATTAATTTAATTCAAAAAAACCTGAAACTTCGTGAATTGTTCTAAAATATAACTTTTTTATCGATAATAACAATTTTTAGGCATCATATTGCCTAAAAATTGTAGCCTCGTCGGGTGTGATAAGCTACTTGGAGGGGTAGATAGAATGTATCTTGTATAGTGGTCAATAACTTGACCAGTTGCAAATGGTTGCATCTAAAATATACTGGAAAATGATATCTAATAAAGATTGAATATATTCACGTAAAAATCAATCAAAAAGTCAATTGAAATAATTGTCTGAATAATATTTGACAATATATGTTCAATACATTTCATTACCAATTTTTTGTTAAACATTGTATATCTAAGTTTTAAGTTAAATACAGCTTTACTGCACATAACAATTTTATAAATTACAGTAAGGGTGCATTTCTTCACTGTGTGTTCGCATCGTGGCTTGCAACTGAGGGCACTTTCATAAGTACCAATTCACGCCACCTGCATCCGATAGAGAAGGCGCTGAATGCAGGAAACCTGTTTTATTTCTTGTACATTTGAGTATTTTCTTTCTGCAGTAGAGCCTAGATATGCACTTTCTAAGAACTGAAAAATTGTATTATTGGTAATAAATCGCTACCAAAAACCCATGGTGCATATATCTAAATTTTAATTTGACGTCTCAGGTACATACATACATGCATTCATATAATTTTGTAGTATTAATTAGTACTATTTCTGAATGGTAGTCATTAAATTTTCATGTCGTTGAGCTACCCTATTAGGTTAATACACTCCCATATGTATTTATTTCTTCTTATGTCAACTTTCATAAAGCACTTTGCAATGTAAATTTTCAGGTTTATAGCTAATGTTTGAGGCCTCTCTCAGTGATAGCTTTTGGGGCTATGATAATATTAAAATTATTCTAAAGGTGAAGTTTTTAATACTGAGCTAGATTAATTTCAAATTTGACAGCAAAAATAATGATAATAATAATGATAAATAATTTCATACGTAATATCAAGTGATGCAAATAGCAAATAGAATTTAAATTAACCAAAAATATGTAATATACTTCACCATATAAAATAGAAGACATACAATAAAAAATGAGGAATTTATGCGCCCTTTTATGGTGAAGAATTTAAAAGCTGTTACATTGGAGAAACGGGAACCGCATTTAATGTAAGGTACACAGAACATTTAAAATAATCATGATATTTAATGCCAATGAGGTCACTACTTGTTATGTTCTTTGAACTATCCTGACTTACGTGATAGGGTATGTTTATAACTGCTTCTGTTCTATTAACTTCTATTCTTCTATTAACAACATTTTATTGGAATAAATTATTATGGATGGTAGTGTTTGAATAAGTATCACGAAATGTGTATCATCTGCATAATTTTTCATATACCAATTTACAGATTTCATAATTTCTTTGTTTACAAAAATAATCAAAAGAATCGGTTTCGTTACACTTCCTTGCGGTCTGCCATTGATTTATTAAAATAAGACCACTGTGTACTTTGTGTTACATAAGAAACAGACTTAACATTGAATTAAGACACTCTTCGTGATATTTTTCAATTTCATATGTTTGTAGATAATATATTATCAATAATACAAGAACATAAAAAGCAAGTTTACTATTTTACTCTACATGTCTTTTTCACTACACTGCCACTGCAATTCCAACACGCTTGCACGATAAGTACAAAAATAGAGTACGACAACGCGAACATCGACAGAACCGTCAAATTGAAGTAAGTTCAGTAAATATTCCACTACACTAAAAGCATGTGATCTAAAATCCTAGAGGGAATGGTAACATTTAACATTGATTTAACGCCCATACGAATTTCGTTTACTTTGCTATAGGTCGGGTTTGGTTGTAATATTAAAAGAAAATGAAAAATAGAAAAACGGTAATAAAACTGGATCGGTAAAGCCACTACTGGTGAAAATTCCTGATTTTATTTAATTTGTCTCTGTTCATAAATATACAGAGTGTAATTAGTTTCATGTCATTAAGAAAAACTGGTGGTAGGGAACGACAAGACAAACAAAAAAACCTTATATAACATGGGGTCTAAAGCTCATAGTTTTGGAGAAAAAAAATAAACAAAAATTTCGCAAATTTTCAATAAAATTTTTTGAGAATTGCTGGAATATTGAGGTAGGTTTAGATCTAGTTCTGATCTGAAGAAAACTGTAACTCTCCCTTGTGCAATATTTTAGTTACTGTGGGTGCTTCGTTATGTACACACGCCCAACCCGCCGCGCCGTTCGTTGTTTTTGTTATTTTTGAATTTCGCGTCATTGTGTATTTATAGTTAAGATTTATTTTATTGACTTACCGTTCAAGTTGTCAGATTCTTGATTATGTACAGACACAACTTACTTGTTCGTTCTTTTTGTATTCCTTTTTGGCTTTTGTACCAAGCTTTTATTTTATTTTTCTTTATTGACAACGTTAGTTGATAGTTTAGTGTTTAGTGATGAACGAAGTGCGTATGTCCTTAATGCGACATACCCGAACTGTGTATTGATGCAGATGCAGAGATTTTGAATCATTTAGGTAGGAAGTAAGCTTTTAACCCAGGACACTCATTTATGTTACAAATGTTAATAAACCACATTTAAATTTTCTAAATTATAAACAATCCAATATTTTGTTCCAAATTAAAAGACACACACGTAAAGAAACACTCTATTTACCTCTTTATACCTGCCTCAGTTCAGTTGAGGCGGTCCATCAAAGGCGGTCGATGATCCTTTGACAGAGCAGACCACCGCGTGTGCCGGCGAGCACTTTTTTATGACAATTTAAAAGTTGTGTAATTGGGAACTACAAGTCCATTGGCCAAGAAAAGCAGTGGTTCTCAATAGCTGTCTACCATAATATTAAAAATATTGACCCAGATCAGTTTTTTTCAAAGTGCCCCTAGAGGAAAAAGTTATAAAGGTTTTTTGTTTGTCTGGTCGGTCCCCATTATCATTTTTTTTTAATGACATGAAACTGATTACATCCTGTATAGCTATCAATTTATACGGGTATATTGATGTGAAAGTTAGCCATCGTTTTTTAATGTATCTGTGCATGATTGTCTATAATCTAAATTGAATATTATAGTCGTGTGACCTACTCTTCAACCGAATCTAAAAATTGAAGGGGGAAATTCTCAATTCCATCCATATACATGTTTTTATATTTTTATTCCATCTTTAATCTTGGATGGATTACGCAATTTCTATGGAAATGTCTTGCAAGTATGATTCGGCGGTAGTCCATTTCATCAATATATGTCCATTATAAGCTGAGCAAAAGTCGAATCGAACTCAAAACAAAAAAGTACACATGCCCCATCGGGTGTAGTGTCATTAGACAGGTCTCCTAAAATGCAGTGAAAAATGTTTTGGGCCCTTCTAATTTTAACAGTCATGAGATTCACTTTAAACCCCCCTCCCCTCAAATTTTTACACTATCGATGCAAAATTTTTGAAAAAGTTGCCTGATGTAGCTTTTATTTAGCACTTTCAATGAAAACAATGGCAATAGAAGTTTCTAAAATATTTTGAGGTCACTGCTTTTAGAGAACGAGCAAATTTATCAAGGTGAAATAGCTTTTAATACTTACTTACTTACTTACATATAAAGAGAATGTTAGTGAGTACGCACCCTTATAATGTGCGTGCTCAACACATTCTGGGCCGTTTCTAAAATTCAGTCAGGTAAAAACGACCATCTAAGCAAAATTTCATCGAGCCCCTATTATTTTCCTATATATGATATTGCTATTGAACTACAATGAAATCTTCCTTATTCGCATAGCCAATATTATTTTTAAAGTAGTACAATGAGATACAAACTAAAATAGAATATCAGAAAATGAAATAAATAAATAAATAAATAAATAAATAAATAAATACCACTAGGTATATGTCCACGTATGAGAAATAAATCTAGGTTGAAACCAACTTATTTGACAACGTTTCTCTTATATTTCTCCTGGATAATGACAAATAATAGAGATTACAACTCTTTAAAAATTTTAAGCGAAAACTGTCGAATATAAACTTTCATCGAACAAAAGTTAAGACTATAATATTATATTTAAATCGTGATAGGCATATCAAAATTATCTTTGAAGCAGATGTTATAACGTTTGAGCACCCTGAAATCTGACATCTTTATTCGAACATTAACATTCAGGAAACGGTTGTGTGTAATCCTAAAACTCACCTCACAGAGGTGAAACAACTGCTTCGACTATTAAGGCTCGTGCACACAGGTTTAGTTGCTGGCGCAAGTAAGTATGGAAGGTCTCTCGACTGTCTTCAGTTTCATTACAGTAACGTTCACACGTAAAAACGTTAGGATTTTACATTAGTACCTTTCTTGTGATAATTATGGATTACTCGAATGCAACTTACTACCAGCCAATGTGTTCAATGTGTTGTTGAGGGAAATATTCGTAGTAAAAGAGAAGTAAGTTAATGGATTCATAAATCAGAAACCAAAATAGTTACAAAAAATTGTATTTTCCATTCTACAGTTTCAGAGAAAACTTTTCAAGACTTTAGTCATGCAATGTATGAATGACAAATGATATGAGTTTCACGCGGATGGCTCTACTCTATATAACAGTGATCTTTTAAAAAAAAAACTATTATATCATCAGCGGAAAGCTATATCTACTTATTATTCTCTAGATCATAAACAACTCATTTTTAAAACTCCAAATATCATGATTTCATCAAACAGACATTTCTTAATTAGAATAGGAAGGTTATATGACAGTGGTCACTTACTTTCAGCCATGTTAAGCTTACTATTTTTTAATGTGGTGGATATACCAAGGGGCTGATTTTCTGAGAACTTTCAAATAATTTGTGAAATGCGAAAACATGTGTTTACGCAATAACTATCACAGCCGAATTGCAATAAGTAAACAAAATTTTTTTTCAATGTCTAGATGAAATAAATCATGCTGAGATAATCTCAACGGGCAATGCAACATATGGCGTGATGGTATGAAACGTGCTATTCAGCAAACTAAAGAGCACCATATTAGTCACAAAATGTGAATCAAAAGAAAAAGTTGAATAGCTAGGAACGTATCTGACAGAAAATAGTTCTGAATGCCTACAAAATGCTGCTAATGCATTTTCATCGCTTCACCGTAAAGTGCGTTACTAGAAACATGTACCATTCCGAAAATAGCCCGAAAGTTTAAGGTTACCTTATTGGTAATTATTTGGTAATTAATTAGTTGGTTGATCCGACCGTTTCTTACTGAATATTCATATTGCAAACAAATTCAGACAAAAGATTGCTTGCTTTCCAAAATTTTGTAATAATTTATAAAGTTGTTAAAATCAAGCAAGTAAATTTGCGTTGTGTTTGTTTTAAAAAAAAATTAAGTGTGATACCACTCACCTAACACAAGCCGACTATTCTGTACACAGCTATTGCAACCAGCCAACGAAATGTATCGTGACTAATGTATGCCAACACATAAAGTAGAGATGAAAAATACTATTAAAATTCGGACTATATTATTTATCCCACTATGAACATTTAGTAATTTCAAAATTATAGTAAATTACAACTAGTCTCTTCTTTCTCCTTATTTCCAGACGTCTTGTGCTTCTAGTTTGCCTCTCTTTGCTGTATAGCCTGTTCAAAGTTCTCACGCTATCTATCACGGCTGCCTGTAAGACGCACAGCCTCACTAAAGCTCTTTCCAAGTAGTTCATTGGTGGCATCAGCCCTACGTTTTGCTCATCTTCCTTTTCGCTTCTTGCCATCAGGTTTCCCCTCGACAATCAAACGTTCTATACTGTCATCTGTCCGGTTGGTGTGGCCAAGGAATGATACGATACAATACGATAGGATTCGAGAAAATACGATGCTGAAGAATCGCTTTGGGAGATGTTTTTCTTGGAGAATCGAGCTGCTGGTGCGCCAGGCTGTCCAAGAAACTCTCAGCGAACTAATCCAGATGTCGAAAGCATCGATACGTCACCTGTTTGCCTCCCTAATAGACCATGTCTCAGCAGCACACAGGGGGAAATATGTGCCTTTCTTGGACAAAAATCTGCCAAGTCAATTTTAATTTTTTTTAAATGGGAAATACCCTTAAGACATTTTATTCTAGAATGATGTTGCAACAAAGAGGTTTTGAGTTAACCTAACCTAAAAATCACTGATGAGAGATTAAGGTTAAAACGTGTATGACTGCTATTTAATACATAGAATTTTTCACTCATAGATTATATTGGATTTAAAGCTGTTAATTGGATTAATCTGAATGCCTAGGAGTAAAATCATGTGGATAAAAAACCATGCTTATTTTTACCTGTCAGTAAAATAATATTTACAAGTCCAAGCGCAGCTAGTGACGAGTATTTGGATTAACGTAATTTTTAGATCAACCCCTGTTTTCATTCCTTTGAAGGATTGATAGGATTCTAGTAAGATGAAAGCTGAGATCAGTATCAAAGAAACCCTGAAGAACAACTTTTGATCACTTAAGAATCTCGAATTTTCACCACCTTAAATCTTCATTTCTATTTCAACCCCTTAAAGGGCTTAGGTTAACTCAAAGCCATTTTGCCGCAGCATTACTCTAAAGTACAATGTCTTAAGGGTATTTTCCATTTTTTTTTTAATTTAAATTGATTGATATATCTACTGCAGGCAGAATTTATATCCAAATAATGCCACATTTTTCCCACTGTGCAGCATAAAGAAAGATAGAGAAATCTAGAGTGTTAGCGAGTCTTATCTTTATACGCCTCATGATATTCCTGTCACGCCAAACTTTGCCGATTTTGCCATCTGTATTCTTCGTAGAATCTCATACTCGCAGTTTGACAACCTCACAATCACCTATCCTTGACGTGCCTGGATGGCACGGTCTACGATGATAATTTTTGTTTTCTTGTAATTTACACTCAAACCGTACGCAGAGCTTATTATTTAGAGGTTTTCCAGCATGAGCTTATCCTCTCTCGCTACGACCAAGGCGGTATCAACCGCAAACCTCAAGTTAGAGGCCTTAGTCCCTTCCATAGCTACTCCACTTTACCAGTCCTCCAGTACATATCGCATCACGTGTTCACCATAGGTATTAAAGAGGAGTGGTGACAGAACGCAACTCTGCTGACGTCTTTGCCAACTTTACATTTGTCGGAGTTAGTATTGTCAATTTTCATCAAAGCACAGTTTCGCTTTAATATAAAATATAAAACACACGGTATAAACAATGTCCTAGCTATTATCATCAATAATTGTTAAACCCCATTACGACTGTGGCGTATAATGTTCTTGTAACAGGAAATGACAGTGACAGATGTGGAACGATGTTGTCTCTGCAACACTCAGACGTTAAAGTAACATAAATATTAATTATGATTCTCCATAGAGGAATGCTACTGTGGTATATGTATCGAGGAATAAATGTTCGAGAGATAAATTTCGGTAGAAAATTTCGAAGCAAGCTTATATTTACAAACACGTCTTACTACGATTTGGCGTAATATATACATGGTACCTCGTAATGGTACTTACTTCAACTGTATATTTCAGAGATCAAAATGTAAAGATTTAGTCGGCTGTGCTTTTATAAAACATTGATAATAAATTGATACCCCTCACAATCATTACAAATGCAGAAACTATACCTTTTCTTCCGAATGTAGCAATAAAAAAATTATTAAAAAACGTGCTTTTAAAAACAAACCGTTAAACCGTTAAAAAAAATGCAATAAAAAGAAGAAAATAATATTGATAATAACAACAATAATTATGTTACGAAAAGCGTGGGGCGCCTGATGAGTAAAATTTTCTGTTTTTCCAGGTATTATAGTTTTTAACTATATAAGGGTATTAACAAGCCTTTAATAGAAGAGAAAAAAATGTGCACTCGCGGCGCAGCCGAGAGTCACATTTTTTCGAGTGAATTGAAAGGCTGTTAATCCCCGAATGTAATTCAACGTTTTATCCACGATCACGGCCAAATTAAGATCGTGAAAGCTGTATGAAAGCAGGTGAAAAATTCTTATTTTGAGAAACGTCAGATTTGACAAGTTTATTTTGACTAAGAATCTTTTGATTTTGATAACAAAAATAGAAGGTCTTTGAATCGTTTTTATTACCTGAGTTTGTTTATTATAACAGAAAAAATGAGTGAAAATTCTGAAAATTTCTTCATTCCGGCTGAAATCATGCAAGAGCCTCAAGCAGCATTACCTCTGTTACCAGCGAAAAGCAAAAGTATCCACGAGAGGAAATTGGTGGAATTCGACAACTGGCGAAAAAAGAGGCATAGGAGAAGGAGCAATTAGAGAAAAGATGCTACTATCCTACTTTTTCAATGAGGAGAAACGGTTTGCTGCCTCTTCAATGTGGACAAAGTATTCAATGTTAAAATCAACGTTGAAAGTGCACAAAGGTATTGATATATCAAAAGATGGTAAACTTACGTCATATTTGAAAGCTGAATCAAGAAATATAAACCAAGGAAGGCAAAGATACTGGAAATGATACTGGAGACCAACCAAATCGAAAAATTTTTGGAAGAAGGATTAGGAATGTTTACAAGTTAAAGTAGGAAATACGCTGTGTCAATATTTCAATTTATACATTGAGCTTTTTATTTTGAACTCATTACAGGTTGCAACGAGCATGAAAGTTGCAGGTGCTTGTCGGTGTAATGAATTACCTCTTTGGATATCAACCATGTTCAAGACAAAGGTAGCTAGCTGTACGTACTCATTCCCAATACGAAAACTAATATTTCAGGAAGTTTCACGATCACGGAAGAAGCTTTTTTAGCCAATGCTGCAGAAAAGTGTCGAAAATACATCAATTTGCGACCTAAAACTGCTGATGGGAGATTTTTCTTGCAATATGTGACTGGAAAATGTAGTCATCAACATAATTTCTAATACCTTTTCAAAAGTGGCTTCATTTCTTGGGCTCATTGATCCAGAAAGTTTTACCAGACACGGAATGAGCCGATCTTCGGAAACATTGTTGGCCAATGCTGGGCGCGATATTACCACTGTCAAGCATGACGGTGGTTGGAAATCAACTATGGAAGCGGGAAGTTATATAGAAGACAATAGACTGTCCACCATCTTTGGAACGCCGTCTTATTTTAAGGCCAGTGTCTTATGTCGCATGCTTTCGCTTGAAATAGTCACTGTGTTGAATATCATAGGAAACCTATTCAACTGTAAATATTAGCCTCTAATGGCGGCTCTGCGAGATGAGGAAATTTATTGGAAAATTTCAAGAATGCATCGTATGAATAGTATTATTATAATAATAGACAAAGACCAATGATAGCAGGACAAATAGCGTATCGCGGCGCTCTAGATGAAGACAGAGCAAAAAGATCAGTAGACACAGTCGTTATGTTATTAGCGCAGGGTCGTAATAGAGAAGATGGGAGCAAGCTGTCTGTTTCGATAGAACGTAATGTTGAAATAGTTTTTTAACATTTTGAAATAATATAAAAAAAACTATTATTAGGCACAAAATGGGATAGAATTAATGTCGAGAAAACTCTCTCCTGGAGTATTATGGCTGTTTTGATAAAAAAATTATTGGGATTCAGCCCCATAGTTTGATCGCTCATTGCTTCAAAACTATTGCGCCTACCGACAAGATGTATATGACCTTATTTGAAATTAATTTTGATAGAATAGTTTCAGTGAGCATACATTTTTTATGGTTATCAACCATTTCATGTGGAAATGCAGAGAAATGTCGTTGGTAATGGTTTTCTCCATTTTGTGGTGATTCTTGAACAGAAGATACCCGGTGTGTATTGGAAACTTTTTCATTTCTTAAAATTCGCCCCTTTGCCTGTATAATACCTAAGGGTCAATAATGTATTATAATGTATTTCCTCTAAATTTAAATCTAAATTTAAATCTAACATCAATGAACTATTTGTGTAAATAATTTTACAACGTTTTTTTAATGGCCACTTTTTGTGAATGATTTTTCAAGATAGTAATACATCTTTTCGGTAAAAGATAATAAATATATCAATAAAATTATAAAGAGCTCTAGATTCCTGGCGTGAATTTTGTCAAAGCTTGCTTACAGAAAATTTAAAGCTTTAGCGCTAAGTGCTTTGACGAAATGTCAGCTTTTCTTTCAATTCATTTGAAAGATAGATGATGAAACATTTCAATCCAAAACCAACTTTAAACTCATTTAGTGAATTAATGTAGCGAAAGTAAATTTAAAATACGTGTGAAATAAAATGATCATAAAATAAATTTAAGGATGAGAGTAAATATCAACGAAATCTGTTACAGAAAACCACCAGATATTATCTACGCATTTATAAAAAATGTATATAAACATGCGTCCAATTTTATTTTAACTTTTACCCACACCGCTTGAGACTAATTTATTTTGCCAGAGATCCCGGTTTAAATTTTAAAATTGTACACAGGCCTCGGTGAGTCTATTATGGTATATAGTAAGCTGACAAGTAATTTCCGGATTACTTTGTGTCAAACTTTATACGTAGTGGCTCCTAATTTTGTCAGAGGTCCTAAATTTACCTCTCACTTACACGAAACTGCAAAACCTCATATTTGCACCTGCGTCCAAAGTTACGAGTGTAAAGTACATTATCTTGTTGAAATTAATCAAGTTTCGTCCAGGGGAAAATTAGAAATTAAATGTGCTTTTAGTATGCATAATTAAATTTCATCCTGCAGTCCGTCAATTTGGGTGCTTTAACTGTAGCTCTCGTATATATTAAATACTGGAAGAAAAAGCAGAAGTACCTAGTGAACCAGCAAAATTCGTTTGTCATAAATTCGTCATCAATTCTGCTATACAATATTTTGAAAATTATTATAAAATATTGATTGTGTGTATGAAAAAAAACTGATGTATTTAGTATGAGCACTTTATCCAATTCAAAATAAAGTCTAAAGAATCATAATGGTATATTATACAACAAGCACAAAATGGTACTCATTTTACACGAGAAAAAAAATTTGAAACTCTAACTAGTGAAATTATTCGTGACCTACAAAAATGTTTGACAGAAACTGATAGCATTTCATAATCTGTGATAAGCCGCCTTTTACTGCCTATTGATTTTACAGTAACTCGAACACGAAATATTTCATATCCCATTTGTTGCTTAGCAACCGATGCGAAATGAAATTCTGTACAAAATGTAGCTGTTTATTATTGAATTTACGCTCGTTAAATAAACAGTTTACGAAGTTGTCGTAGGAAAACATATTATTGTTTATCTTCTCTTGTTCAACAGAAAAAATATAGCCACCACACAACACAAGAGTGTCCACAAGATGAAGAGTGGAAAGTATTATTTAGTATGTGGGCTTGTATAAGGAGATCCGAATATGTTTTTCGACGATATTTTGGTGAACCCAATGTCACAACTTGGTATCAGATAAAAGTAATACGATGGACGTCGTCCTGAAGGATGTACCGACGCTGTTTATGTTTATTAACTAACACAAACATAACCAGATTTTTGTAAAAAACCAAAATATTCTATGTATATGTTTATGTACTAATCTGCTACCTACTTACAATTATAGAGCGGTACCCCGTGCGGAAACACACTATATATAAGTCAGTATCACATAAGCCCACATATACACGGTGATTCTTTAAGGACGCCCCCTCTTTGGGCCTTAATTTCGGCCTTATATAAAAAAATATTTCAATAACTATTTAATAATTTCAAAATGATTTTTTCTCAAGAATTAGATTTATATTTTCTTAAATGCGACACCCTGTATATTTTTAAATATTCTGATAGAGTGTTTTTCCTAATTTCAAAAATATATTATTTTTAACCGTTTTTGTGTTATTAATATTTAAAAATCACATTATCAAATTAAAATTATTGTTTTGAGTCATAACCTACTCACAAAAATTAATGAATTATTTTTTAACAATGTGATTTTTAAATATTAATAACTCAAAAACGGTTAAAAGTAACACATATAAGTGACATATTTTTGAAATCAGAAAAAAATACTCTATTAGAATATTTTAAAACATATAGGGTGTCCCATTTAAGAAAATATAAATTTAATCTATAACTTTTTTATTTTACTTTCAATTTTTTTTCTATAAAATTTTTGTATTCCTGAGAAAAAATCCTTTCGAAATGATTCAATAGTAATTGAAATATTTTTTTATCTAAGACCGAAATTAAGGCCCAAAAAGGGGGCGTCCTTAAAGAATCACCGTGTACTATAAGATCTGTTTTTTGTAAAACTTTAGTTTATCAGGCGATATTTAATACACCGAGACATTAAAATATATCGTATTATTCATCTGAAGTTATTAAGAACAAACTCAAAAAATTACGCATCAAACTGTTTGATATCAACGGTCAAGAAAATATAAAATATAAATTTTCATCATATAATGCGTTTTTACTGCGTTGTTCTGTTCTTTACCTAGTTACTCTCTTTACCTTTGTTAGATATTTAAATCTTTAATCACATAATCAGGTAGTTATTTATAATATAAAGTTTAATAGCATATGTTTGTATTCCTTTTCAAAATAATACCACTCAAATAAAACTGAACTAAACACAATAAAATTTGAAAATTTTTGAAAAGTTTTCTACAGCTACTAACAATATTCGGGTAAAGATACGTTCGAATATTTTTTTTGTTTATTTTTACACAGACCTAATAGTTTAGGTGCTCGCGTACAAAGAATGAATTTTATACATATCCTCTTGTAACTTCTTGTATGGCTTATTTGCGCCTAATCTACAATTTTTTTCCTTTGCGAACGTTTTCGAAAATACGGCGTTCCCTCTCCACTTCTTCCGAAAGATTTCCACGCGTCATACTGGAAAATCGGAAAATTTGTTTTGTCGGACAGTTCGGAAATTGGATTCTACATGTTACAATTAAGCAATCTTGAAAAAATCAGCTGGTTATTAATGAATTTGTAAAAGTTGTTAATTTCTAATTTTTATAAAAATTCTGGAGTCTTAGCATATCTGTAACGTGTCTGATCATGATTGTAACAAGTTTGAACGTAAATGTAAATGCAATATAATGTCTAGATGGTATCTAAAGCTTATCTAAAAATCTGCTTTGAACAGGTCTGAGCAAGCCTAAACATATAATGTTTTTACGTGTCCGTAACGTGTGTAATGCGCCCTAACCAACATAAGAGGAAGGTATACACGATAAGTGCTCTTGACTCTCATGTATGGGATACTTGATTAGTATGAGTCTCCTTGCCACTCTCAATTAATGTTTGTGTCTACCAAATATCTAAAGCTCTTTCAGCAGCATATACTTGATATGGAAGTGAAGTTGGTGGATACCTGATATTTTATGAGAACATGTACCTAAGGTCCTGGTTCTTGATATGCAAGTACAGTAATACCATTCATCGTAATTGTTTTCTCGTTCTGAATTATAAGCAATCCATTGTTGATGAATAGTTATATTTCTAGAACGTGAATGTAGTCTAAATCGTACAAAACCCAGCACTAGTGCATGTGCATCTACCAGAGAAATTTCGTCCTCCCTTAAATTATTTTGAATATATGATGGTGCTAAATGTTATTGATATACACCAACAGTTAGATCTTCTAAGTATTCAAGGGAGAATTTAGGAAAACTTTGAAGTTGGTTATACTCAAGACAATTCCACTCAGCTCCTCTTCGATGTAATAAATTTTCTGCCTCCGCCCATGCCTAGACAATATTTACCTCTTCAGATCCCTGTAATAAGGTCAGTGCTAGCTCTACATCTGTCCCTTCTACCAGTACAGGATCGTGAAATAGTTAATTAATGCTATACGGTAAGAGTCGCCAATATGAGCCGTGTGTCATTATGGCGCAAAGAAATTGGAAATACTTTTAATATGACCATTTCGAGTTATGTTGGATAGGATGCATTACAGTACTCCCAAACGTGACAGAGACATTTTAAGTCATGTTTAGGCAAGCTCAGACCTGTGCAAGTAAGCTTCAGATACCTCTTAATATTTTATTTCATCTACATTCAAATATGTTCCAAATATGTTCATACACGCTCGGTCTTTACACAGTTATTTACATAATATGGCTTGTTTTTACATGCTCAGAGCGTACCAAACATCCGTTAGAAAATATAAGATATTATATAACTCACAAAATATTCATATGTGATTAAAGAATATTTATAAGTTATATGAAAATCGTGAATCAGTGAACCATCATTTTCCATAACGTTTCTGCAGGGTCATTTTATTTCGTAATTTTTAATGAAGGCGATTCAATTCTTTTTTAATTTTCACCCTCTATTTTGATGGCAGAATTTCATATAAATCTGCAATTATGACAGTTCTATTGAGTTCGCCATTTCATATTCTTAACTCTTTAAATCAAATTTACTATCAGCTACTTCGTGAATACCGAGCCACAAATTCTAACACAATTGTAACCGCGATGTGTTCGCCATACTCTCGCATATTCTCGAATAGATGACAGTTTATCCTTATACTAGAAACAGGTTGATGAAACTAATAGAGGATCATCGCTGAGCCATTCTCTACAGTTTGCAAAAAAATTCGATAGAAATCGCCTAAGCTACTCCTAGTTCTCAGGACAAACATGAAATCATACATACAGATCGAATTGAAAACCTCCTCCTTTAAAAAGTTGGTTTATATAATGCCGTGTTTAAATTTAAACGAATATATTTGAAAATGCCTTAAATTTATACACGCTGATATATAGACAAAATATACAGAAGGTGCAAAGGGAATTATAAAGTTTGCATGCATAAAATCCCCCCATAATGCCTGGTAACTTTAGCTTTACAGTCCACTTTCAGATTATGGACCTCGATTACTATGTACCGCCTGTAAAACAAACTTTGCTTGTGAACTTTATTGATGTTCTCTATGACATCTGAAATACAGTGCACTGAAGGTATTTAAACAATAAACTAGGTCAATTCTCTACACAAAAACGAGACGAGGCGAGGTTTTGTTGGAACAATCTTAGTCTGGAACACTAATTAGTCTAGTCTTGCCAACAATGTTTTATTTATTTAATTTGTTAAATATAGATATAAAAACTATGAGAAGTAAGGCAGTTGGTATTTAACTAGTATCATCTTGAGTCGCACTTCTATAAATTACATTGCACTTTTGTATAGGATATAGTAAAAAATCGCTGACTGGAAATCACTGCATTCACATCCAGAATTCCCATCAAAGTCTCATTAAACGAAGACATCTTGATTCTATATTTGCACTCTAGTAACTGGAATAATTGCTCATAGAATTTTAAGCATTAAAATTTATGGAAATTGATGGCAACATGGTTAAAATGGCAGTTTCTTACTGTCAATGACTCTATTAGGTAATAATAAAATTGTCTCTTCCATTACAAATACAATTACAAATACAAATTACTTTATCTAATCCCATTACGAAACGTCAAATTTTAAATGCATTTTTGACGTTACGAGACGTTACATTTTTCATAACTGTCAGTTTCATTACATAACTACTGATGTAATAAATTTTTACGTAACTGATTATTATTAAACCCATCATTTAGAGAAAATACTTTAAGACCAAGACACAAAAAACACTTTATTATTAAAATGTAATAAGAACTTCCCTTCATCAGCATCTCCAATAAAACAAAATTTTCCCTTGTTAAAATGATAGATTTTTTAGAGTGATAACCTGCAGATTGTCTCTTCAAAAAGGATATTAATATGGTATATTCTTTATGCCAATGTTTCTTTTGATATTTAATTCTGATGCATTTAATATTGATACCTACTCAATATTCATATTGTAGATATTTTATAGTTTTTCATCGTTTCAAATTACGCTAAGAGTATCTTTTCACAAACGCCTTTTTATTCCTTTTTCTTGATACCCGTTTTCAAATTTCGTATATACTTCATCATATATACTTTTTGATTTACCAGGTATTATTGAATTTGCTGCTAAATTAGCCGATTCTTTTATATCAGATGAAATATCCACATCTGAATCAATTATTTTTTACTCAATTTGTTTAAAAAAATTCAGCAGATTAACAACTGAAGTTTATTTATGCAAATGTCAATCCATAGTAATGCTCAGGTAAAGTGATAAACACAAAATTTATTTGTACGATTGCAAACGTAGCTATATTTTGAAGCGCAAAATAGAATTCAAAGTAAATTACAATTTCTTTTCTATTTTAGAGCGGGATTAGACAAAATTTTGTAGTTAACACGCTATGAAAGAGTAATTTTACCTTTATCGATTTTTTTGCAGTAGATTTAGTAACGCCTGTTGACCCTTGTCTTAAAAAAAGGGTCAGTTGTGTGCCTATTAACGTCGTATATGGCCATTGGCAGCGTATCTCAACTGTCAAACTAACTTATGAGACAACATAATTATGCAGCATAATTAGTAGCCTTTATTTCGCCTGAGCACATGTATAATCCTTCATTGGCCGAAAAATATTAGGCAATGTTCGATTAACGGAATCATTGACAGTTAAAAACTGTCAATTTGGCCATGTTCCCATCAATTTTCATCAATTTTAATGCCATAATAATTATCAGCGGCCAAGAATTAGTTGAAAGACACTGGTTCTGTTCTTTTGTCAGACCATCCTGACCATGCATTGTTTTTTGTTCCACTTATGTCCCGTATATAAATGCAGTATGATTTGATTTATCAGAGAATGCGGAATCTTACGTATTTTATTAAATAGCTCATTTGTATGTTTAACATTGCTAAAGTTTGTGTCCATAATTAAGAAGTTTTATGTTTTCTACTTACGTAAAGCAGTGAAGTATATAATTTCTCACGTTAACTTTAATACAATTGACAGTTGAGATATTATAAACTTGAAGTAAAAGATACCATGCATTTATGTTCATCCAGCAATATAAACATATGATGTACTCGCAGTTATATTGCTGAGATAGTTCTAAATATCCAAAATTTCTTTGTATTCTCATAGTGCAGTAAAATAAGGAATAAGCTTCAAAATCCTTTGTAACAGGGCGGACTTGTTTCCATTATCTTCCAAATTATATCAATAATATGTGATAAAAAGTCCGCTTCCTAAAAAGTGCCGATGTAATAGTGGTTAACAAGATACGTGTAAAACTAGGGTATTTCGCGAATAACATTAAAAATTAATTTTACCGAAAAAGTGCTTGATGAACTGCTGATGCTAATCAAAAGAGAAGGAAATTTTACGTAAATTATGTGTAAGAATTTTTTGTACGGCCAAATCCCTCGGAGATGTGAATTTGTTAATTAAGGTCTAATATATGGCTGAATGGTACGGAAGCATACTGAGGCCACGACGAAAAAAAATTGAGTTGAAATTTCAACATATCAAGTCCAAATTTTAATTTATTAAGTTGAAATTTCAAGATAATAACTTGAAATTTCAACTTGTTATCTTGAAATTTCAACTTAATAAGTCAAAATATTAACTTATTAAGTTGAAATTTCAACTTATTAAGATGAAATTTCAAGATAATTAGTCGAAATTTCAACATATTAAGATGAAATTTCAAGACAAAACCGCTGCCTAAGGAATCACTACTTCCACATCCAGATTTCTCGTCCAAGTCACTTTAAGGGAAAATTTTGACTATATTTGTACTTTAGTATGTGGAAATTATTGGTTGTAGAATTTTGATATTTGGGGCAGATATCATAGAAAAATTTGAGGCAGTTGGCTTCTTCTACCATATACGTCAAAAACGAAATTTCTAGCTTGGTATACTTATTTTGCGCTATTCGCAACCTACCACCTTCCACCCCATCAGCGGAGTCATCTCAATCAGATATTATTACTATACATACGTGTACTAACTTTCAAGTGAATATCTCAATTTTATGTTATCACTCCCGTTAATAATGAAGTAGAGGTGATGGGGGTGGGGGGTTGAAAACTGTTATAAAGGAATCTGAGGCCTTGGTTTCTAGTATATACACCAAATCCCAAGTTTCTGTACTCTTACCAGCTTGCTCTCTACTTTAGCTTTATCTCTACTTTCTCCCCACTCCTTCGATGGAATCATATCAAAATATAATCTAGTTTCAGATGTCGTTATAATATATATGTGTACCAAATTTCAAGTGAAAATCTCAATTTAACTTTATCATATCTTTTAATAAGGGAGTGAGGGTGGTGGGGGGATGGAAAATATTATTTAAATGAATCTGAGGCCTTCGCTTCTAGTATATACACCATATCTCATATTTCTGTACTCTTACCAGCTTGATTTACTTATTTTCCCCTATTTATTCCTAATTTAACCCCCAAAACTTCAACGGAAAAATCTCAAAATATGATGTAGTTCCTGATGTCAATATAATACATACGTATACAAAATTTCAAGTGAATATCTCAATATTTTTTATCAACCCCTTTAATAATGAAGTGGTGGGGTGTTGGGAAAATATTATAAAAAATTTTGAGGCCTTGGCTTCTAGCACTTACAACAAATTTCAAGTTTTTGTATACTTACCAGCTTGCTTTACTTATTTCCCCCAATTTACCCCCCAACCCTTCGCCGGATATGTTAAAAAACAATCCAGTTCCAGATCTCGTTATAATATATAGATGTACAAAATTTCAAGTCAATATCTTAAACCGTTCCGGAGAAAACATGCCGACAAAAAAAGTTACAGACCGACAAACAGGCAGACAGAAGAATTTTTTTTCTCTCAAATTTAAAATCTCGACGTTCTATTATGACATTCTAAAAAAAAAATTCCGCTTACTGTACTTGCAATCCACTACGTGGAGGTGGAAGTAGTAAGTCGAAATTTCCACTTATGATCTTGAAATTTCAGTCGTAACTTATTATGTTGAAATTTCAAGATAGTAAGTTGTAATTTCAACTTAATTTTTTTTTCGCCGTGGCCTCAGTGTGTTTCCGTAGAATGGTACGTGCGTAAAAATTAAAATGAGGCGTGCTCCGTACAAAAATCGCTATAACTTTTGATTGGTAAAAGCAAAAGAAAGGAAGTACTTATTGAAGAAAAATACTTCACTTATTCATGGATTTAAATGATCAAAAGCATATCTAAACAATTGTTACTAACTAATAATTAGTATACAATCACTTATTTCAGTAAATGTTTTGTAAATTGTTTAAAGAAAAAGAATGTCTATTGAAGTTGGGGATTGGTTTCCTGAAATGGTAATTTTTAAGATGTATGTATAGAAAAAAAAATTAAATTGTTTTTTTCAATACGCACCAATAACAACAACAATAAGAAAGCGGTGGCATTTTTTAATGTGTGGACTTTTCTACGTAGAGCAGTTATAACAATTTTAAAACAATTTGGAGACGATACAACCAACCTATTGCACGGAATTCCGAAATTAAGCCAGATTTTTGTCCTATTTTACTGCACTCTATCATGTCTGTTCTCTCTCTAAACATATACATTTACAAGCTAATTGTCACATTTTCCTGGAGGCACGGTTTATTAACAATGGATGTTCTTTTATTATTCCCTTTCTTTCATTTAATAGAACAACCAGAACAACCATATATGTGAGTCATCGATGACTAGGGTGCGTCTATTGAGGGATAACCATTGATTTTATACTGGAAATTAGAAATTCCCTCGATTGCAATGAATATTGACCGCTAGAATTTCCTTTCATTTCGTAATCTTATGACTTCAAAATGTCTATAGGGTGCAAGTCTCAGGTCAGTCGTTACAGATCTACCGTGAACTGACGAGAGCCGACACCTCGAAACTGCAGTCTGCCAGTGGTACGAAACGGCCGGCACAAGAGTTTCTGTTGCAATCGAAGCGTTTTGTTGTAAAATGTATTTTTTATACTTTACGCGCCAAGCTTGCAATTCGTAATCCAGCGCTAGGCGGGACATATAGCTCGGAGAAAAGCTGAAGATTTACAATCCGGTTGTTAGCCTTACAATAATTAGGATTCGTAGAGGAGCTTAAGAGAAATGTTTCATACAGTGAAATTTAATCGACTTTATATGGACATCCCGGGTAGTTCGCATTAGACCAAACAACTTGTTGGGTCTTAGGGTTTTGTTTTACCAACAATTTCACAATGTTAAGTTTCTTATGTTATATCGAGTATTTTCAGCACCTTTTATTTATTGTACCTTTCCATTTTATGTTTTTCAACAAACATGAATGCTTTAATTATGCATATGTTACTTAGATTCCTTGTTTTAAAAATTTCGCGCAATTTGACGAAAAGTATTATGTTGACTTTCTTTGTTTTTGGAATAAGCTATTTATTTATTAGCTGACAGGAAAGTACCTAGAAGCAACATGCAATAGAATTAGCCATAGTCATTAAGGAATTTAATTAAGTCGTTTAATAAACAATTCAACTATTACCAATAAGAAAGCAAGTAAATGATTTAAAGTAATAATGATTACAGTAAAGAGAGTAAAGAACATCTGATTATTATCGTATGTACATTAACTTATTTCATAACTTAATAAAAACATCAATATACTCATACATACACGGTTATTCATTATACTTTGACTCCCATGAATCTAAAGAAAAGTTCAATACTAAAGTAGTAGGATTGCATCTCTATTTCTTTAAATACACCTAATAAAACAATAGCCGACATAGGTCACGTGATACAAAATTGAAAATGATATTTTAAACGGAACACCCTGCCTATTTTTCATTTTCATTTAGATCTCTTGTTCCTCAACTTTTATTTCTATTTATTTTTAAATTTTCGAAGTATGTTTAGTACTAATAACTCAACATCAACACATCTAGTCGGTGTTATCTCTCCTGAGCTCGAATGGTTGTTGTGTTGATGTCTATGTATATGTGTCCTGTCCAAATAAGACAATTAAATAAATAAATAAAATAAAATAGATAATATGTAAACTACATGAAATAAACACTTTGTTTTTATACTCAATATCATCAATAATAAAAGCTTTGTTTATTTGCAGAAAATATGTTCTTTAAGAGGCTGGGCTTCAGGAAGCGACCAATACAAGAAGACTTACGATAGTATGATTAAAATTTGGGAAGGTTTGAAACAGCGAGCTGACTCAAACAAAGATGGTCAAGTAAGTTATTATTGTTTAAAAATTATATTTGTTTCTTTGATAATTGTGACATTATTATTAATAGTAGAAATGTTATATTTCATGAAAGAAACGAAAATACCTTTTCTCTGCAAATGTTTTTTATTTGCTACCAGATTCGTGAATAAATATTTGCTTTACATCCTCAAGCAAAAACAGTAGTAGACTGAAGAAGACTACAAACATTCAAATTATATCAAATACAATGTGTTTAAATATTAAAAAGTTAAATAACTATTTCAATAAATGTTACTAACTATACCATGGCACGAAAATAGCTATTTGTGTATTAATAACGTTATTCAAGAAAGTTGAGGCGCGACACAAAGCAGAGCAGCAATGACACTGTGCTCGAAGTACACACATGATTTTATCTACGATCATTTTAACATCAAAATAAAATAAATGATTTAATCGAATTTTTGACTATACACCGCCATTTGACCAAAATAAACAAACAAAAAAGATACAAACGATGTATATTTGTTTAAGTATTGCTGCTAATTGAATTTATATTAAAGTTTGATTTAAAACAAACGTGTATTATCGAAAATAAAGCAGAAAATAGGGACGAATGTTTTCATCAATTGTCACTATAATAACTACATAACCCGGTCAAAATAGACCTTCAAGGTTACAATAATTCTCATAGAGCTGAAAATTGGTTCGCATGTTGGGAACACCATTATAAATGAAATGTGAAAAGTCCCCATCGATCTCACATCTGCAAAATAATTTATTCAAGGGCGAAGTTCGCAAATATGGGTTTTTTGCATTTTTCAGCCAAACGGTAAATTTTATCATAAAAATAGGTCAGACAGAAATTGTAGATCATGCAATTTATCTATAAGAATTATTTTTGCACTTTGTTCCATAAGAATCACCATTTCTGAGACACAGCGATTCAAAAAGTTAAAAAAGTTGAATTCTCCATAATATGCACACGTCTCCATGCCACCTGTGACTGTCACTACCTCACCAAGACCGCGCCAAGTACACTTACTTGGCGCGGTTTTTTTAACGTAGTTTCCCCAGTAGACCCATTCCACGATCTGCTGTGGTCCTGTTTAATTAAATAATATTGTATTAAATAAAAAAATGGGACTATTGGAAATGATGAAAGCGGTGTGAATTATAAATAATTGGGAAAAATTATTCGTCTGATTGATAATTATCTAATGGAACTTCAAGTGTAATGTCTTCTTCTTTTTCGTCTTCTCTTCCTTCTTTTTCTTCTTCCTGCTGGATACAAGTAAATTATTCAGCGGTGCATCAGATGTCTCCTCGCTGATACCGTAACAATCCTCTTCCGATGGGATCCAACATTGGAGCACGACTGGCCTTGACAACTGGTACATGCGAATGAACAAAACAATCCAACTTTTTTGCAGCCGCACTTACCCATACAGCACAAGGACATCCTCAGAACATACTGGGGACGACTTTTCAGGACATATGGGATATCCTGGGAAGATCCCATTATCACCTTAGGATGTCCGTAGGATATCCAAATGAGACAGTTCGGGCTTTGCCGATGACGTCCTCAGGACATCAGTACGGGTGTGTACAGGACATCATCAGCTCCTATATGGGTTATGCCTGGGTTTTACTATGAACAACCCGAGGACATTGATTGGACTTTATATAGGACATCCCCAGTTCTTTCAGGGTTTATTGGATATTTCCAGATACAGCAAAAAATACATAACATCATTACTTTTAAACTGAGCCAATAAGTGAAGACAAAGGAATACATGTTTATATAATAGCAGAGGTAAAATGACTAATAAAAATGTGATACATATATGTACAACTCCATACACATATTTGTATCTATCAATTGGCTTATGTCGCTTTAAAAATAAATCTACCAAACTAATATAGGTTATATATAGTCCAACGAAATAGATCGACAAATCAAAATTTTAAGGTAAATACTTGAATTTTTGATATGTTACTTTGAAGTATTTGAACCCGATTAATGAAAGAAATTTTGGGGTGAGAAAAAACATAAGTGCTTTTTTTTCAAAATTACTCAAAATGTGTAAAAGATAGTAAAATAAGTTTCAAATAAAAATTGTAAAAGCATGAAATATTACATAAAAATGATCTCTTGCTTTTTTTTGGTATTATTAAAATCAACAGAGTTTAGGGTGATTCGAAGTTATAAGGGATGATATGTACAACTTTAAAAAACCATAGCGTGCTGAAAAATTATAATGAATTTAAAAAAAATTCTATTCACTCAGAAAAATATAAAGGATTACGTATCTGACAATAACATCTGCGGAAAATAACAAATCACATTTTTCCCTTTTAGATAATATAATAAATATAAAGATATAACATAGCACCATTATATTTATGAAATATTTAACGTAATCTTATTTATCGAAAGAACTTTAAAACAAACGTGGAAAAGACATCGACGACGGGTGGATTTCTTAGAACTTTCGACTTGTCACAAAAAGGCGGCTAATTCAAAACACAGTAAATGTATTAAAACCAAATTATAAATAACTGCTATTTAAATAAGAGACATTTTTAATACATTTTTAATGAATTATTTGCACTGGAGGGGATTATCAAATAGAACAAACAAATAAGTTTTTACAAGCCAATTTTATAAACCAAAAAAAGACTATAAATAATATATATACTTTTCATTATTTTTGTTGTTGAAATCTCCTGAATAATAATACCTATAAGGACGACTCTAGGACTTGCCCGGGATATTCCCACAGTGGATATTTTGTTAGGCTCTTAATATCTTTGCAGGATATTACTAGGACATCCTGCCAGGATTTGTCTAGGATATCCCAATTTGGGATATTCTCAGGTTGTATATATTTTATTGGGATATCCTAAGGATATCCTGAGGAATCTTGTCCTCGATTGGGATATACGGGACCAAATGAGGCTATCCTAGGGATGTCATGTGCTGTGTGGGTAGCATTACATCCCTTTCTGCAATTACAAAAAATTGTATTTAGGAGTTTTTCCGGTGCAGGTGGGAGTAAAGTTCTAAATTCTAAATCGTTCTTCTTTTTCATTCGATTTTTTTTTCGTGCTAAGCTTGATTAAGAATTACATGGTGATTATCAATAATACGTATGAATGTTGATGTTCCTGATTTTTTAGTTATAATGATTTTATTGTCATACCTCAACTTTAATCGTATCTTAATAGTTCTGTTGTTTAAAGCTGAATTTTGCAAATATTTTTTTAAATTCGCCTAATGTAAACTGACAATCATCGCTATTTTCGATGTATGTAAATATTTCTTCCATTGTAAGATTCGTAGCTTGATCTTGAGGACCAACTTTACCCCCAGTGGTCGATCTCAAGAAGGAATTGTAACAATCATTGTGACACTTAGCCTCAGCAGCAACTAAATCATATTCAAACCCAATTCGAGCAGTAACAGCTTTTGCCAGATCATCAGAATGAGTCTGAGCTACTTTCAGTTCAATGAAAGTGTAGTTGAAGTAGTTTCTTCCGGGTTTTGCCGCGGTCGTCGAACTTGACTTGACGTTTCGCTGATCATGCTGTCAGCTTCTTCAGAAGGGTTCCAAAGACTGAAGTTGTTGAGTTCGGCTCCTCGTTATATACCTGGGCGCTGCTACGCTTGGTTGCACATTCGTCGTGCTCCGTTGATCATGACCGATTACATTACTGGTACTTGGCAAAGCTAGTCTCCATGTATTGCTTAGTCGATACCCATCTTCTCTGTTGAAATTGTTCTTATTTTTCATAATTTCCAGTGATTCCCTAATAATTCTTGGGTAATAACGTGCATTTCTGTCCAATATTCTAACGTTCTCGTATTTGATCTTATGGTTCTCATTATGATGAACATGTTCTGCTACAGCCGACTTATCTGTGTATCCGAGTCTAGTATATCTCTGATGTTCCTTGATTCTGCACTGGATACTTCGCCCTGTTTGTCCGATGTAACTTTTTCCGCATACACAGTCCAACTGGTAAACACCTTTCGTCAACAGTTTAGGGATGGGGTCTTTGTTTGAGGGAAGCAACTGTTGTATTTTCTTCACTGTTCGAAAACGTAAGCCTATTTTCTTTTTTGATAGAATTCTTCTTAGCCTCTCCGTGATTCCGGCGACGAATGGTAAGCACGCATATGTTGTAGGTTGTTCCTTTTCTTCAGTTATTGTTCTTATCTGTCTATTAATAATTCGTTGCATATCTCTTTGCTTGTAACCATTCTTTTCCAGTGCTTGTTGGACGTTTTTAAGTGCCTCGGGTTTGCTCTTTTCGTCACATATTGTTGCAGCTCTGTGGAACAAAGTTCTTATCAGCGACCTCTTTTATTGTGGATGGTGATGTGATGTAGCATGCAGGTAACGATCAGTATGCGTTTTCTTCCTATAAACTCCATGGGCCATTTTACCATTGTTTGAACGGTTCACCAATACATCTAAGAAAGGCAAACCTCCCTCTTGTTCGGTCTCCATCGTAAACTTGATGTTTGGATGACGATTGTTTAAATGATCGAAGAAGATAGCTAACGACGATTCTCCATGGGGCCATATAATGAAAGTGTCGTCTACGTAGCGTAACCAACATTTCGGTTTCTTCTCACTGCAGCGTATAGCTTCTTCTTCAAATTCTTCCATGAATATGTTGGCGATGACTGGTGAAAGTGGCGATCCCATAGCTGCTCCATACTTCTGCTCGTAGAAATCGCCATCCCATAGAAAATAGGTCGCCGATAGGCACAAGCGGACCAGATCCGGGATGTCTTCTCTTAGTCCTTTGGGTATAAGTTTACGCCGTATCAGGTCAACTGTTTCATCAATCGGTACGTTCGTGAACAAAGATTCTACGTCGAAGCTAACCATGATGTCTTCATTCGTTACTTCTAAACCCTCTAGAATTCCCACGAAGTGTCCTGAGTTCTTCACGTAACTACTTGTCTTGCCTACATAGGGTTGCAGTATATTAGCGACATATCTAGCCAATTCATAGGTTGGTGATCCACATGTGCTGACAATAGGTCTCAAAGGATTTCCAGGTTTGTGAATTTTCGGTAGTCCGTACAATCGTGGTGGAATGGATTTACTCGGAAGTAGGCGACGATGTTCTTTAGAACCCTTCTGAAGAAGCTGACAGCATGATCAGCGAAACGCCAAGTCAAGTTCGACGAGCGCGGCAAAACCCGGAAGAAACTGCTTCATTGGACAACGGCCGTGAAAACCTGCATTGCACGAAAGTGTAGTTACTTTAAAAATTTTACGCCGAGAATCCAGTGCTTTTTTCGCTTCATACTCTTCATTTAATTCATTGCCGCAAAATAAGCAACATTGTTTAAAACAAAAAGCTGATTCACTTACGCGTGATCTAGTACGAGCCGGACTTGTATTATTTCGAGTGTACTTTTTACGACACTGCACATGCATTGTCACAGATTTCTGGTCTTTCAGGTATTTCGATCACCTCTTTCAACACTTGCATCAATCAACGTCTTCAAACCACGATCAACAGTAACAATTTCACTTTCAGTCAAAGGTTTGCTACAAATGAAGTAAAATTGCGACATTTTATTCTAAAAACGGCACAAACTTTGTTAGGAAATATTAGCAATAACCACTACGAAGGAACCTTCAAGATTAATAGTATTTCGTTTAGACCTTTGAAAAAGGATCAGGTATACGAGCGTTGCCACGTGGACAATTGAATAGCAGACAAATGTTGCTCAACGTTATCAGGGCATATAAAATGAGGGACTGGGTTTCTTTTTATACAAGCGGTGTACTCGTGCATATTATGGAGAACACAACTTTTTCAACTTTTTGAATCGCTATATTTCAGAAACGGTGATTCTTAGGGAAAAAAGTGTAAGAACATTTTTTATGGACAATTGCATGATCTACAATTTCTCAGACCTATTTTTATGATGAAACTTACTGTTTGGCTAAAAATGCAAAAATCTCATATTTACGAACTTTGACCTTGAATAAATGTTTTGCAGATGTGAGATCGATGGGGGACTTTCACATTTTATTAATAATGGTGCTCCCAACATTCGTACCAATTTTCAACTCTATGCGAATTATTGTAAGCTTACCCCTATTTCTGGAGTTATTTTGACCGGGTTATACAACAGTTTTTGGGGATTTTTAAAATAATGTAAAAATATATTGTGTAAGGACAGCGAGCGTTAAAGTACTTTGTCGCTCGTTGTCATGAGAGACGAGCACTAAAGTGACATTTCTCATAGGTCCTCAGTAAACGTCAAGTTTGCGCTGTCAAATATGATAATAAAAAACCTGTACTTTATCTGTCTATACTAAAAAAAATATATTTTTTATACAAGATTACTTTAAAGGAAACCGTGTTTTCAATAAAGGACTATCTGAAAAAATATAGATGGAGAAGATATTTGCTTGTAAAGATTATTATAAAATCCTCCTTATTAAAAATGTTTAAAGTCGGTTAAAAGGGGTTTTCTTTCTTTAATCGTGAATTTCTACTCATATCGAATTAACTTACTTTCGTTGTTATATTTCATTATTTTTGTCCTGTAAGCTAAAATTCTCAGAAAACGTTCATTTTTCATTTATATGAAAACTATTTACTAAATGCATCTACAAAATTGCAGTCATAATTCAATCTGACATTATTAATATCATCAGGCAGTGCTCTATAATATAGAAATGGTAAACTGTTAAAGAGAACGTAAAGAAGTGACATAATTTTTCACTCTTTGCCTTTCCTCACTTGCTACCTTTTGCGTCAAAATACGGTAAATATGTAATCGATTAAGTGTACAAAGGACTGGGAACAAGTCCGTGACAATGGAGTGAAAAATTACATTTTTCATCATTTAAGGACGTCCTTTCAATAACAAAGAACAGTAATTAGTTCAAGTTTTTTGGAGCGTCAATAAGAAGTGTTTTCTGAAGCAGCAAAATATCACAGCGTACGCCGATTTTTAATGAAATGGAATTATTTCAGCATTCCTGAAAGTAAATGTCTAGCAGATGTCCTTGTGATATGATAACATTTACAGAAGGTTCATTCCTTGGTAGAACCCTTCTATATGAACTGCTAGCTTTATTATAAAAATAATTATATTAAAGGAACTTAATGCCGACTTTCGCAGTGCATTTGATTATTTAAGAATAATTTAAAAGATAATTATCATAATGATATGCGGAATTTGCGGCATAAGATTTATCCAAAGCAAAAAAAATCCCAGACACCTTGAATCATTTATAGACGGGTCTCACTATCAAGAGTGAAATTCCACAGTGTAATGATGAGGCCCAGTCAAAAAATTAAGAATTTTAAGTTTAATTGTTGACTGGAAATCGCAATTCGTCAACATTTCATGAGTGCGCTATACATGTGACCAATGTAAACAACCGAATAAGGTACAGACAGTGTTTGTACCGAATATGAATATATTAAGTTTTGGTCCTAATTGAATTTATATTGTAATTTTATTTAAGATGAAGAACCAAGTAGAGAATAGTCACGATGTCTTATCATCAACGGAACATTATGTTATTTACATTGTCATGCGTTAGTGTTTAAGCTGGTAGAAAAATATCATATCTTTGATAAGTACATACATTGATGACGTGAACGACAAGATTCGTAATTCCAACTTTGCTTATAATTATGCGTTGAAGTATTGATACCCTATCTAATTTTCTTTTATCTGAGGGAAAGAGACATAGGGACCATAGAACGTCTTCCCTGTATTTATTTTTTATTTCGTATTCAATTTGTGAATAAATCACCTAGCTAAATAAAGCTGCTATTTATTCAATGTTTACGCTCCGCAAGATTTCTTTCTGCTTCACCCCTAACGATACCTTTCATGTTGACAGGTTAGCGTAGAGGAGTGGGCATCCATGTGGGATGATTACTCGAAGAACCCAGACAACGCCCTGGAATGGCAAACGCAATACTTGCGGTTCATGTTTGACTTAGAAGATGCCAGCGGCGATGGCAGTATTGACGTTGATGAATTTACCAGTGTGTGTTCCTGCTATGGACTTGAAGCGTCTGAATGCAAAGAGGCGTTCCAAAAGATGGCCCAAGTAAGTATGACGTAAAAATGTTATTTTTGAGAAGGTGGTTTGTATTTGGTTATAGCTCAGTCATTAGATATATTTACCTCTAAACAAATCGGAGACTGATGATTTTTTTAGTGACTTCTTTTGATGACAAGCAATAACAGAAAAAATTCAGAAACTTTGTTTATCCGATGTTTCCCAAAATATCGACAATGAGTCGAGGTAGGAGAAAATAAAAAATATTCTTAGAAAGAGCATATATTTTCGCGCAAAAAAATGTATTTACAAAAATGTTGTCTAATGGTTTTCCATAAAGAATTGGTAAATTAGAGATATTGTATGAAGCGCAGTGCAAGGTTACTCGCTCCCGAACACGAGCTTTGCACTACTTGTCGCGCGAGAAACAATTTGCTTAGATAAACAAAGTTTATACAAATTAAAGGACTAAGGAATCATTTTAAAGTTAGAACTCTCATCTTTCTTATGCATATAATTGCATATTAATGTAATAGAGTAAGACCCAGAGTCGCCAGACCTGCGTCAGTTTGGCAAAGCTAATATTTTGACAATCAATAGTGTGATATGTAGTTAAGAACGTATGTATATTTGCTAACTTGAAAGGGTCCTTTTACAAATAATATGTACATAAGGTACACAAAAACCTTACTAATCTACGTTAAAGAATCATAGCTGGTTTTCATATATGTTTGACAGGATACTATTAAAAACCAACATTTATTATTTCCAGACACTTTCCGTGGGCCCTAACTTCCGCCAGACGCTTTAAAGCTAAAAAACCCAACCTAACCTAACACAATACAGTATTTGTTTTGTTTCGTTTCTTACAGAGTTGGTAGTAGGTATGATTCCATAGTCATGTTGTTTTTTTTCGAGCTTGGTTGTGTTGGTTTTTAACAGTATTCTCTCAAACATATATGAAAACCAGCTATCATACTTTAACGTAGTTAGTAAGGTTTTTGTGTACTTTTTGCATCTGTTATCAGCTTTCAAGCTAGCAAATATGCATACGTTCTTAACTACATGTCACACTGTTTATTTCCAAAATATTAGCTTTCTTAAAATGATGTAGGTCTGACGGCTCTGGGATCTTGGTCTATAAGGCTAATATATACAGTGTGAGCCTAAAGAAACGCACAAAATTCATATCTTTGCTTTGTGTCATTTTTCAAAAAAATCCTCGAACAGGTCGACTTTAGTTTTGTAAATGCTACATTTTGCCACTATACCAAATTTTATGACGTCATTGGTTTTTGAGTCATGATAATTTTTTTTTAACGGAAACAGATATTTTTGTTTACTGTTTTTGGTGGTATACTCCTTTAGCTTTCTGGTGATATAAAAAAATGATATTACCTGAGCCATTCTTTTGGGAAAAATTACATTTTATGAAAAAATGGCTTACCTTTCGCAAATTCACGAGTAATGTTCCACTTTCTCATGGACTGATAAATCTTGTTGCCTACATTGAAAACTTTTAACATAAAAACAAAACAAAGAAAATAATAAAAAAACAATCACCTTAACAACAGAGAGATATAGGCCTTTTTGTGTAAAGCATCGATAACTTTTTTATTCCTGGCACGTGTGGAACCTCAGTTTTGTGAAACTTCTGAGACAGTGTAAAACCAGTGAATGCAATGCCACGTTTAAATGAAAAGAACGCGTAGAATGATGGCGGTTGGATATGGTGATAGGCTGAGAACTCATCAGCAAGCATGTGATGTTTTCAATGCCAAGTATCCCGAAAAGCAAATTTCTAGATCCACTGTAAGTAGATTGGTGGCTAGATATGATCTGGCAGTGTAGCTAACCTCCCTCGATCTGGTCGCTCTAGCAGAAGCAACGAAACCAACTTAAATGTTCTTCTAGAAAGTGAAGAAAACCACCATCTTTCGATAAGGCAGCTGGCTTTAATTCATAACGTGAGTCAAACTTCTGTTGTACTGTTGCAGGGCTCCCAGATAAAAGGGGAATATGTAAAAAAAAAATTACTTTAGAGGCTGATGTATCAGCAATACAGCAGGGTAGGGTGGTCACCCTGTGCCCTGAACAACATTTTTATGTTTTACGTGCAGTCCCCTCTCTGCATTTAATTGGTGGCGAAAGAGGCTCACACGGACGACTAGACAAGTCCCTGGGGAGTGAATTCGACAAATTGGAGCCTTAAATGTATGCTGGTGAAAACAAATACGCGTCTTACTATAACAGATTTAATGATTATATTTAGGTACGCTTACAGTCAAATCCCACAGAAGTAACATTACACACAATCGGTATACTTAGATGTGTGGCCCACATTTAACCTAACACAAAATATACGACAACTTAAAATTAATAAAATCTTAACTAATAATAGGCAAAATATGACCCCCCAAAATATACTGGCTTAGACGGTTACATTAAAATACTGAATAATAACATAAAATGAACAAAATAATGTGAATTAGGTAGTGACGATAGGTTAAATTGACTAATGTCAAAAATTTGCAAGCGTGGTGTTCAAAACTACTAAAATTTAATTGGTCATATGCAAAATATTTACTGACAATTTATATTTAATGTGTAATTAGTACCGTAAGAAAACTGACGGGCTCTCTATGCCTCACGTAGAAGGTGGAATGTGATATTAGGTCCCTCGTTAGGCTATTTAAAGACGCTTACCTCCAGCAGGTTTCACAATGTAACCACTAGGCCTACCAGGGGAGCGTAGCTTCCAATGGAACCAGACAGGAGAGTCTCACCGGTACAACTCTGGATTCCAAATTCGACGAACAGCTTGCCAACCAAGTTTCAGTAAAACCAAAGTTCACATACAGATGTACAAATCCAACAGGTAAGATGTGGGGTCAAACATACATGATGCGATACCAGTAAAAGTCCAAGATAAAATGAAAATGAACCCAAAATAACAAAAAGAACAAAAAGAACAAAAAGAACAAAAGAACAAAAAGAACGAAAAGAACGAAAAGAACGAAAAGAACGAAAAGAACGAAAAGAACGAAAAGAACGAAAAGAACGAAAAGAACGAAAAGAACGAAAAGAACGAAAAGAACGAAAAGAACGAAAAGAACGAAAAGAACGAAAAGAACGAAAAGAACGAAAGAACGAAAAGAACGAAAAGAACGAAAAGAACGAAAAGAACGAAAAGAACGAAAAGAACAAAGAGAACAAAGAGAACAAAGAGAACAAAAAGAACAAAAAGAACAAAAAAACAAAAAGAACAAAAAGAACAAAAAGAACAAAAAGAACAAAAAGAACAAAATGAACAAAAAGAACAAAGAGAACAAAAAGAACAAAAAGAACAAAAAGAACAAAAAGAACAAAAAGAACAAAAAGAACAAAAAGAACAAAAAGAACAAAAAGAACAAAAAGAACAAAAAGAACAAAAAGAACAAAAAGAACAAAAAGAACAAAAAGAACAAAAAGAACAAAAGAACAAAAAGAACAAAAAGAACAAAAAGAACAAAAAGAACAAAAATAACAAAAAGAACAAAAAGAACAAAAAGCCCTTAGATGTTGAGTGGGCTTAAAGAATTCCTTTGCCATGTGCTTCCAGCAAGTTGATTTATCCGGAAAATTCCGTAGCAGTACTTCCCAACAGAAAATAATAAAAATATCAAAATAAAATACTGCTAAATGTCACTTCAGCACCATATCCCATTAAAGAAGCAAATCCACAAAATGCTATCCACGTGCTCAGTGACACAACTTCTCTTTGGCAGGCAAACGGAAAAATCCCCAAAAATAGCCAAGACGGAAACCTCTGTCAAATCCGAGAATGACTAAAACTCTGTCCATGGGTACGTTCCGAATTAACACTATACAACATAACCCACAAATCTGATAAATCTCCCTTAATGACGTCTATATTTCACACATAATACAGTATTTCGTAATTCCATTAGCAAAACAATAAGTTTAATTGATAATAACGGTCTTGAAAAGGTTATAATCGAGACGTTCGAAACTCGCTTCCTAAGAAATTAGGTACAGTTACGGTGCGTTGCTAGCAATGCGTTGCCAGCAATGCGTTGCCAGCAATGCGTTGCCAGCAACGCGCTGTCAGGACCAGCAACACTGTGCGTGGCTCACATGGAGCACAAACGGTAGGCAACCAGTTATACTCTATATAGCTTCGACTAAAACGACAACATATTACGATATTTAAATTTAATTGTACAGATACGAAAATAGACTGTAACAGTACGTCTATTGAAAAAAGAAAAATACCATCCATACAAAGTGCAATTAATTCACGAACTGAATGAGGATGATCCAGATCGGCGCATATAGTTTTGTGAACAGTTGATGACCTTGTGCGATGAAAACCCAAATGTTTTAAATAACATTGTTTTTTCTGATGTAGCTATATTTTCTTTAAAGGGAACTGTACATCGGCATAACTGTAGGTATTGGTCACGCGAAAATCCTCATTGGACTCAAGAAGCCCATACACAGCGACGAGGCAAAGTAAATGTATCGGCAGGTATGATTGGTGATCGTTTATTGGGACATTTTTTTTTAAGAAAATCTTACGGCCGCAAGATATTTACAGTTTTTGCGAGCTGAGTTAGTGCCAGCCTTAGCAGTTATGTTTCCGAACAATAAAGGTGAAAATAACCCTGCTGAAAACGTCTGGTTTCAACAAGACGGGGCCCCACCTCATTTTGGGATAGCTATGCATCAGTTATTAGATGACACTTTCACTGGAAGGTGGATAGGTCATCGAGGTCCGATTGAGTCGTTCCCGCGTTCACCAGATTTAACCCCCTTAGACTTTTTTCTTTGGGGTTACTTAAAGTCAAGGGTGTATTTTAACAGACCGGATACCATAGAAGAATTGAAAGACAGAATTGGCTTGGAGATGAGACGAATTGCCCATGAGATTATTCAGAACAGCGTGCAAAGTGTCTACACCCGTCTTGGACAATGCCAAATGGTTGGAGGGTCGCAATTTGTGCAATGGAGATGATTTTTTTCTCACAATTACTTATGTAAGGTATCAATCAATAAAAATATTTTTTTCCAAAAGAATGGCTTAGGTAATATAAATTTTGTTCATATCACCAGAAATCTAAAGGAATATACCACCAAAAACCGTGAACAAAAATGTCTGTTTTCATTAGAAAAAATGTATGATAACGTCATAACTCGAAAACCAATGACGTCATAAATTTTGGTACAGTGACAATACTAAAATCGACCTGTTCGAGAATTTTTTTGACAAATAACACATACCGAAAATATGAATTTTGTGCGTTTCTTTAGGTTCATACTGTATAAGCAAATCATAAATATATATATTACATTTCGAAAATGACATTTTGCTATATTGTATGATAATCCGTAGGAAATGTTCGAATTTTTTTTTGGTCTACGGGACACTTTCGAAAAATACATCAGTTTGAATTTCTTTAATTTACATTTGCTTAAGTTAATGTAGTAAATAAACACTACTTCTGTAATTATTATAATTTCAGAATTTGTGGAACAAATATATATACATGTTATCGGATCTTAGAGAAGAAATGACTTAATTAGGTAATACAAATTTAATTATAAAGTAAGAAATACCAACTTTCCAAATATTCAAAAGAAAAAATATAATTCTGCATATTTTTCTCAATCTTCAAAAATACCGATATTTAGAGTCTCGGAAATGCAGTTCGCTAATAAATATAATATAAATTCTTATACTTACAGAATAATTACATAAAAAAGTGTCACATATACATAGAATATAGTAAAAGGCACATTTATCTACCTGTATATAATACAAATTACTGTATTCAGGTACCGGCGCGGGAGCTTCGGCTTCGCTCGACTCCGGTTTTACCGTTATTATGTTGTGTATGACTTTTTATAAAATAAGCAGTATTTATAGTAATTATTTTCTGTTATTTCCTTTCAAATAATGCAATTTTCATAATATATTTCGTACCCGATTTTGCAAATATAGCTCGACGCAGATTCAGACCTCGCTTGCTCCACTACTTCTACTTACAATAATTTTTTATGGAAATCATGTGGCTTTTATAAAAACATTTATAGTGGCATTTTCTGCTTAAAGATGTATGCTCCTTACAAAAAAAAAATTATTTTTCCGTACATCGACTCATATTAAAAATTTTGAAAGAATACTGAAAAGAGAAATTTTTGATTTTTTTTTTAAGGTTACCGATCTGGAAATCACGCAAACTTTAGATGATCTTGATAACTGCACTTGAGAGAACTCGTAAGAAAATAAATCATCTACCCCCGAAAATGTTTAAGATTTATAGACAAAATTAGCTACACCGCCTGAGCTATTATGCGTGATTTACAGAGATTTACACTGGGAACGTGTTATCTTAACCAACACAAATGATAGGATTCAAGTACAGTGTATTTTGTTTACAATAAGCCAAATAAATATACACAATGAACATAAAAATCTAACGGAATTAAACTAAGTACAAAAATATTGTTTATATAAAATTATGCATTCTATGCACACATTATAGGTCTCTTGCTAACCTCGAAATGGCGTCCTCCACAACGTCAGCTCGGCTGTCCCAAACAAAAACACAGTAATTGACAAATTTATAAAAATTGAGTTTTCTAAAGTATTGGACTTACTGTGTCCCAACACGTCTTGTGGAACACTTATAATTGACTAAATAATGAACATTTAAGAGTTATTATGTGCACAAAACACAGTAAGTGACTCTGAATGAGTAGTTCTACCGGAACAAAACACAGTATTAGCCAAATACCATTGGAAAACACAGTAAGTACTTTGACATTACTGTGTTTTTGCATGGTCTGAGCAGTTACTTTGTTTTGAAAATGGTGGTCAGATCACCCTTTCCATAATTACCACCACTTACTGTGTCAAGTCCAATGACGGGCAGCATTTGATTCATTTATTTAAGAGACCTTCATTTCTATTTAAATACCTACGTGTGTCTCAATTGTCAATTTCCTACACCCAAACACACTTGCTGTATATCTAATGTTTACTTTTTGAGTATCTACCAGTTACAAATACAGTAAATGCAGTTACTGTATTTTGCGTATAAATAAGGATGTATACAGGGTCCTGCAGCTCACCTCCCGTCTTCTACTACACCTAAACGATTTACTTTAGAAAAATGATTCAAACGGGACAATAGACTGTTTGTTAGAGAGCACATTTTAAAAATATTTTTGAATATACAGGGTGTTCCAGAAATTGGTGGTGCATCAAAGTTGTATCTTTTTAAATGGAACACCCTGTAGTTTTATTGATTTTTGGGACCCCTTCGAGCTACTGTACATATCCCTAGAATATTATCAAATTTGATTTGATAGTTCCAGAGGAATAAATTAAAATCGAAAAAAAAATTTTTTTTCGTCATATTTTAAAAAATTTATAAAAAATAGAAGAAACATCTTCAAACCAAAACAGGTTGCTTATAATAAAAGGTTAGTTTATCCTACTATGAATATCGTAAAAATAACTTATACAGGATGTTCAAAATTCAATGCCAAACTTTTCAAAATGTAATGCTATTTTTCTCCATTTTTTCAAATGGGACACCCTGTATATCTTTATCTCATCGGATGCAGAATTAAAAAATGAGCATATTTTTTAATTACAATTATCTCGACTATCTTAAAGGTTTCACAGATATTCGTCAAAAACTACTACAAATCGTAAAATTATTATCTAATAGTTTTACTTAACATTTTTCAAATCAATAACTAGAACTTATGTTCAATATGTGTTCCGTTTTATCATTTAGCTCCTCTAATGTTATTAAATAAGCAAATACCTAAATTAGACAGTTTCTCATATAACTGTCTATGCAGTTCTCCTCTTGAAGGCGTAAATGAAGGGGAGTAAACAGAAATCATATTCCTGTTGTCTCTTAACCATAATAAGGTAATTTAGTAGATAGCCATGGAAACAAATTTGCTTACAAACTGTCATACAAATAGACATGTCAATATTTTAAATTACGTATTAGTAATTTACAAGTTTTAAGCATTTTTTGTGATGGAGTACAGCAGAGAAGAGCTAGTAGATATGATTTTCATATTAGGAGAATCAGAAAGAAACTGTTTTTTGGCAAGTCGAGTTTACGCACAGCGTTATCCGGAACGGAGACATCCAGACAAAAGAAGCCTGAACAACTTATTAGAGAGATTTGTACAAACGGGACATGTAGACTATACAAAACCAGTTAGAAATAGACCCGCTCGAAATGAAGAAAATGAATTGTCTGTGCTATTATCTGTTACGGAAAACCCTTTCGTTAGTCAAAAAGCAGTCGGTGATGCCGTAGGTGTAAGTGAGAGAACCGTTCAACGAATTTTAAAGGACAACCGTTTTCATCCCTACCATATCCAGTTTCATCAACAACTCTTCGATGCAGATTTTGAGCAACGTGTCGAATTTTGCAATTGGGCCCAAGCTAAAATTAGGATAAATTGTGAGTTTTTTGATAAGGTTTTGTTTTCTGATGAGGCCACATTTCATAAAAACGGATTTGTGAATCGCCATAACTTTCATTACTATTCCGACCACAACCCAAGGATTTTTAGGCAGGTTGACCAACAACACAGATGGTCAATAAATGTGTGGGGGGAATTATTGGTGAACATGTTATTGGTCCTCACTTTTTTTACGGACATTTGAATGGTGCTATGTATCTTGATTTTTTGCAAAATCAATTGCCAAATTTATGTCAAAATTTACCAATACCTTTGAGAGATGCAATGTGACGAATATCTGTGAAACCTTTAAGATAGTCGAGATAATTGTAATTAAAAAATATGCTCATTTTTTAATTCTGCATCCGATGAGATAAAAATATACAGGGTGTCCCATTTGAAAAAATGGAGAAAAATAGCATTACATTTTGAAAAGTTTGGCATTGAATTTTGAACATCCTGTATAAGTTATTTTAACGATATTCATAGTAGGATAAACTAACCTTTTATTATAAGCAGCCTGTTCCTTAGTTTTGGTTTGAAGATGTTTTTTCTATTTTTTATAAATTTTTTAAAATATGACGAAACATTTTTTTTTTTTCGATTTTAATTTATTCCTCTGGAACTATCAAATCAAATTTGATAATATTCTAGGGATATGTACAGTAGCTCGAAGGGGTCCCAAAAATCAATAAAACTACAGGGTGTTCCATTTAAAAAGATACAACTTTGATGCACCACCAATTTCTGGAACACCCTGTATATTCAAAAATATTTTTAAAATGTGCTCTCTAACAAACAGTCTATTGTCCCGTTTGAATAATTTTTCTAAAATAAATCGTTTAGGTGTAGTAGAAGACGGGAGGTGAGCTGCAGGACCCTGTATATAGATTTCGAAGCTACTTAAAAACAATGTATAAGCTGCTAATCAAACATTTTTAAATATATTTTTACTCTGATAATGGAGAATGACAAATCAAGTCATTTACGAAACTTCTGTGAAAATGTATGACAATATCTCTTCAAATGTTGTGAGGCTAACATAATTCATTAAAAATCAATTTTCCCGATATTTAGCCCGACTACAATTACTGTGTTTCTACTTGGGACAGCCGAGCTCTCGCTTGGCGGTTGTGATACTTAAGAGATCAAAAAAAATCGTTGAGTTTTGTTACTGTTTGTTCATTTTTACCCCACCTCAAAAATCAATATTAGGTAATAAGTTTTAATTAAACGAAAGACGATGAAATTTTATTTTATAGTTTTGAGTGGTAGTCTTTTTAAAGGTGGTTCTATTTTTTTTAACTTTTTACCCCTTTTGATAAAAAAAGTGGTCAAATTTCATGTAGATTTGTAAAATGTATGCAATTATGACAGCTCTATTAGATTCGTCATTTTGAATCTTTCACCGCTGACATAGTTTCAGTGTAACTACACTGAAAATACATATTTACCTTTAACCGACGCCTCCGCCATATCTTCAAATTATCTCAATGCCTAAAATACTTCTTTCCGATTTTTGCTCACTTTTTACGAAGCACAGCTTAATGAAACAATACTGGACACCGCCGTCATACTCTATAGTTTCCGAAAAATTTCGTAAAAATCGCTTAAGTTATCCCAGATAAATCAATACACAAACATAAAAGAGACTTACGTACAGGTCGAATTAAGTCCCTCTTCCTTTTTATTTTCAAGTCGATTAAAAAAGGCACAACTGATAAGCTTTTACGGCTGCCATTGTCTCATAAATAGGAATCCGTTGCGCCTGTTTTCGACCACTTCTTAAAACTGAAAAAAATTGGTTTGAAATGTATTCGACAATTCATCAATTAAATAAATGGACACATTGTACCTAGAAAATCTCGAATTATAACGTTAAGACTGTGTTACCAATGTTAAATACCGCGTTTACAATTGTCAATCTTTCAAATATTGTTCTTAAAACAAACCAACAGAATTCAGATTTGATTTAATTATTAAAACTAGTTAACTTCTACTCTGTATAATATTTTATATTTGAATATTGAATACTAAATGAAATTAAGTTTCCAAAGCTTTCTTCTTTGGATTAATATACGCTAATGTACCACTCAATCGTCCGTAGTTCATCATACATTTTTTACATTCTTTAATGGGACTCAAATATTCAAATAAAATATGATACATAAAATAAAAAATAAATATATTAAATGTGAAAAAAGTTAAAAATCATCATCATCATATGCATGCAACTTATTTGTTTTTGAGATTCTACCCACAGGCCATCTACTTATTCCTACTAATGAGCTCACTTCTCTTTGACTAACATGGGGATCCTCAACCGTTGCCAGCACCACAGAAAACTCATTTTCTTTGTTTTATTCTTCCACTTTTTTTATGTTCGACATTTCCAGTTTCCAGAAATCTATCAAGAAAGTTTTGGAAGCTGCTAACATCAGGAATCCTTCCTTCAGGATAACGTTGGTGATAAATTCTATTGGCAAGTAAACAATTTCTGTCTGACTCGCCGAAAACAAAAGTCATGTCTACAGGTTTCGCTTTATTAAAATTCATATTGTACAATTCCAAATATTTTAAATTCTATGCAAATTGTAACTAACGACCGATAAGTGTGATAAATGCTCCGTTGTACACAACAATTTATACCAAACTGAGGTTTTATTGCTTATCGAATAACAAAAACGGCAAAAGAATGTACAAAAAAACATTACAGTAAAGGACCTGTTAAATACTATTTACTCATTTCAATGGAGTGGAATGAGTGAAATGGTCCCACTAAATGGCACGTTTCAAAATTTCATAAAGACGTGTGTCAATGGGCTTGTTCAGCATTTTTTTTTTATTTCACAAATCGAAAGTGCAAGTATAAATTAATGGATCTGCAAAATATCAGAATCTTATTCGCACGTTTAGTATCTTAAAAACTATTACAAATTTCCATCTCGCGAAAATGGGGCGTGGCCAGGCGCTACGTCACTATACGCATAGACTCGGCGATCTCAATAGACTTGATGCTCCTTATTGGTTATAATTAATTATAAGTGTTTTCGAAGTATTGTTTGTTTTGCTTACTACTTGACAGTAGGGGAGTACAATTTGGTGAAATGTCAAAAAATTACAATTTTCTCTCGCTCCTGCCAGAACAAATTTTCGATTTCGACCCTGCAATTTACGATTATAATTCATCGCCGACCTTCTCCTTTCCGTAGACACATAGAACGAACTTCCACTCGACGTATTTATTTAGTTACCAGCGTTTAAAAATTCCATGTATTTCGACTTTTCAGGTTAAATTTGAAAGGTCCCAGAAAGCCATTTTTCTTACGTCACTTGCGTATAGTGACGTCACAAATGAGCGCTCGTTTTTTGCAACTATTACTAAATTCAACTCCTTATATCTCGAGAACGGAAAAAGTTAATTATACGAAATTTTAAGTATATAATGAGAATATCGAGTACTATATGAAAAAGTATAAAAACCATATAAAAAGAATATCATGGAACAAGCCCATTAAAATGGGCAACACGTCGAACACCTATTATAAATTTTTCTAATGAATTATTTGAGGAACCCTCTTTTTTAAAGTTTATTCTTGAATTTGACACTTACTTATTTATAAAACGGAAATGGTTGCAATTAGCCACAGGGAAGTAGTTACAAAGATGTTAGTTTTCTATTTCTATATCACATCATTGAAAAATATACAGGGTGTTGTTCCATTTGAAAAAATTAATTTAAAAATTCTTAATTGGAAAATAATGTTTGGCCACCCTATACGCCCGGATATGAAAATGATTCAAAAACATTAATTAGATGTCTCGTAACTGGCATTCACATAAGTTTTTCTTAAAACCCATAATTGTCACTGTGGTGATTTTTTTAATATCCATCTGCAGATTGCATTATTTCAACAAAAAAATTCATTACATCCAAGTGGTTGGAGGATATTCAATGCTAATATAGGAATAAATAGAGCCTAGAAAGAGGCTTCAAAAAATGTACTGGTATACATAGCACTCCATTTTAAAAAAAGGTCCTGTAATTTCTTCTTGGCTCGCCCTGTATGTTCGAAAATAATTTCCAGTTATAGAATTTTTTATCCAGATTACTTGCAAATTTTTTTAAAATGTCTAGCTATAGTAGAACTCGAGATATCGAGGTACGACGCATTATTACCGCACCCTGTATATCTTCCTAACAGTGGTCTTGTGTTGTGCGTCAGAAAAATGTACTGATAGACTCTGGACGAGAAGTTTGTGACCCATGTACATTCTTTGTTTTGTGGCTGATATATGGCATGGCTCTTATTGATTAGGTTAGTCCATTTTTTTATTGATTTTTATTTATTAAATTGAGCTGGCTGTATGGCTCTAGACCTTTATGCCTAAAAAAATACTGCACCGTTTTTTTAATAACCATAATTTTAGAGGATTTTCTGATCTATTAAAAAGATACCTATAATGATTTACCCTATCTTACTTAACTCTCAAGATATAGACACAAAGCATAGAAAGTTTCGCTAATTTGTTTCTATCGCTCTTAATAACTTTTGAATCCGGAAAAATATTTCACAACAACTTTACTATAAGAAATATCTATATTTAAACAAGTCATGCAATATTCAGCGCTTTTTCATTATATTTTATTTTTCATTTGAGTAAGAACTTTCTACGCATTCCATATATATTTAACCCCTTTGATAACCTTAACCTAGTTTGATTGAAGCTGTTTACCTTGTCTGCGTAAAAAACCGCATATTCCTCAAATGTTCTTTGATGAATGTCAGCCTAAACCAATATTGACATTGTTACGATAGAAAAGTTAACATATGGAAGTAAATAAATCACATGCTTGAGTGGATCATATTTTTTTTGTAAAACTTAATTCAAGACGATATTTCAGTAGCGAATATTATTTTGTAAAGAAATATATTAATGAAATACGTTTTTTATTTAATTCTTGTAGTGTACTAAAATTACTAAGGTGTAACTACTTTCAGTTCTTACATTACTAATTCATCGAATGATATTCAAAGAGACTAAAGTACACAAAGGAAATAAGGGTACACTAGTAAAGTTCAGACCATTAGCAAAATGTGATAAAAGTGTCCTCTTGTCTGCAGTTTAAAAATTGCTACTACAGCGGAGGCAATTAATGTTATTTTCCGCGTCAGATGATATTTTTATGAGATATCTTTCGAACTGTTTTTACGATATGAAAGAGTAATGGCCACATTGTAGCACTGTTGTTGCATATAGAGAGTTTCAATTTTATTAAACCATGACAATGCGCGATATTATGCAACTTTTCGAAAATTATGGTTTCAGTATAAGGGTGAGGTGGAATATAACGCTGAGCTAACGAAAGCTGTGTGTTTCTAACCGCCTTTAACATTTTTTTAAAAATCAGTGAAGATATTTACACCGACCTTTCCTCTTTGTTTTTACAATGTGGTCACTCTAAAAACTATTAGTTAAGAAACAACATAGGAAAGTAAGAATCAGAATACAGTTGTCGCTATTGCTACAAACATAACCTGATAACTTTTTGTTAAAAAAATGTACATATTAGTCATCCTAGAGAGAAAATAAACTGTTAATAAGAGGTGCCAAGTATAGATGATTTTTCTGAAGAAGACGTTCTAAAAGCATTAAAAAAATAAAACCGAAGCTCTCCATGGGGCCGGATGGCATTCCTGCATTTTTGTTGAAAGATTGTGCTATTATATTCACCCATCCACCTAAAATCTTATTTAATTTGGCTATAAAATGCTGTTCTTGTGATATCTGGAACTATGCTAAAGTGTGTTCAGTTTATAAAAAGGACAACAAAAATGATATAACAAATTTTCGACCAATCACTATCATTTGTAACTTTGGCAATGCTTTTGAAATTTCGCTGCATAATTGCAAATATCCACATGTCAAAAACAGTACCTCCTCTCAACAGCATGGATTTATGAAAGGCTGATCTACTACCACCAATTTAATAAGTGCTATTCAATATATATCTGAATCCTTTGAGATACAAGTTCAAACAGATGTAATATATTTTGATTTCACAAATGCTTTCGATAGGCTTAATCATAACATTCTTATTAAAAAACTGTCTAACATTGGAGTTTCACAGAATCTTACACATTTTTAAAACCATACTTGTCAGATAGAAAACAGTGCGTTACGTATTACTGGATTGAGGCTACTGATTACTTATCTTCTTCAGGCGTGCCTCAAGGGTCTGTTCTTGGACCACTTTTGTTTAATAAATTTATCAATCATATATCATATGAACTAGTTGTTCATTCCTTAATGTATGCAGATGACATCAAGCTATTACATAGAATCTCTAACATAACTCACTACATTAAATTACAAAATAATGTATCTAAACTCAATGTGGTGTGTTGAGAATAGTCTCACATTAAACGTACGAAAATGTAACGTAATAGCATTTTCCACGAAGGATTATACATTTAACTACCCTCTAGAAAATGAACCTTTAACTCTACTGTCTTCGTTTAAAGAACTTAGAGTAATTTTTGACAAAAAGCTCAGCTTTGTCAATCATATAGACACATTAATTTGCGATATAAATAGGTTCTCTTTGTAGAAATAGTGATATCTGCATTCCGATTATTACTGTCCTCTGTCATTTCTTAATAAATTATTTTGTAGAGTGACCACCCTGTATAGACTAAGAGGGAAGTTCTGTGTATATACCTATTTACCGATTTTTCTGAACTTATTGCTCCTATCTAGCGTTTTGGAAAAATTCTCATGTTGTTGACGTTTGTCTCTTTACGCATTAATATTTTTCAAGACATAAAAGTAATTTACGGTTCTTCGACCTCGATCGAGTTGTACCTTAAGAGTACTGCCTTTAACAATTCAACAAAAATATTTATTAATTACAAACTACTTCGACATCCAGATTTTTCATCCAAGTTACTTTAAAGGAAAGATTCTGAACATACTTGCACTCTAGTATGAGGAAATTATTGGTCATAGAATTTTAATAGTAGTTGGTGCAGATGTCATAGAAAAATTTGAGGCGTTTGTTTTCTACTATATACATTAAAATTGAAGTTTCTAGACTCTTAGCTTGCTCTACTTATTTTCCTCTATTCACAACCTCCCACTTCCCACCTTTTCAACGGAATCATCTCGATAGATGGCATTGCAATACATATAGGCCAATCAAATTATCGAAAACATCTCGTTTTTTGCCAACCGTGCCATCCGAAAAGTAAAATATGAATAAGATAGGAAAAATTCCGCAGGATTTGATGAACTAGTTTTGGACCAGCAGTCCATTGCAGAAGTCATTCAAAATGGGGTCAAGAGAGGTGCAAAAACAGTTTTTCGCGTTAAAAAAAGAAAATTTAGACTTTGTACAAAAAGAAGTTTGGTACCTTTATAGTCATAAAATAGGCGTCCAGTTCGATATCAATAAGTATGCAAATACATTATTTATTTTTAAAAAAACGATAAACATTGTGTTGTTTTCAATTGCTTGAATCTAAATAAAAATTAAAAACTATCTAATGAAAGTCGCTGAACGTATAGTCCTCGGCGGGTACAATAAGAGCGTGTTTAAAATATAGCAAGAAATTGATCAGTGCTTGCAATAATCGATTTTTTCGAAAAAAAAAGACGATTTTATAGAATTCCGTTTTCTCAGCTTCCTGAAAATTTACTGAAACGTTTTCGGACTTAAAGTTTTCTTGAAGTGTACTAACATACACTAACATGTGCATTCGGTCCGCGAATTGTTAAATAATATGCAAATATGCGAAAAAATGACCAAAATATTGAAAAAAAAATGTTAACCACAAAAACTTCGATTATCTTTTCAGTGTGAAATTGTATCGGAATGCCATCAGCGCCAATCAATAGCTGCTAATTTTCTACAGGTTTAAAGAAACAAGATTATTCCACGGCCTTTTGGAGCTGAGATATGTTTTTTATTTTTTTTTTTTTCGAATAATCGGTACTCCTTCAAATGCCGATTTTAAGAGCTGAAATTTGCACATACACTAGTTAAAGACTTATAATTTAATATAAAAAATATTTTGAAATCATTGACCCCACTATAAGCCAAACTATGTTGGGCTCCATAAAATCATGTTCCGTTCGACGTAGCAATGCGTGTAGTGGGCGAGGACTTCGACTCAGTGGCCTTACTACTGGACTCTACATACCCTTCTCCTTTTATATTACTTGTCCAATAGACTTAAAAACGTAGTGATTATTACATAAATTATCAATCATAACTTAATGATCATTAAAACTAGATAAATCATATTAATAATTATATCATATATTTTAATTTGAAAATAATACGATTTTTAGCGATTTTTTTTAAATAAATAATTTATTTGTAAATTTATTGATATCGAACTGAGCTTATTTTGTTGCTATTAAGAAGTTCTACAAATTTTGCGCAAAACTTTTTTTTCAAAGTCTAGATTTGTTTTTAAATACGAAAAACTATTTCTGGGCCTCTTTTGAGCCCATTTTGAATATCCTCTGCAACGGACTGCTGGTCCAAAACGGGTTCATCAAATTCTACGAAATTTTTCCGCTATTTGCCATATTTGATCTTGCAGATGGCTCGGTTGGCACCAAAAAATCTAATTTGATTAGACTAATACGTATACTAACCTTCAAGCGAATATCTCAATTTTAACTCATCAACCCCTCTAATAATGAAATGAAGGTGGTGGGGGTGGGGGTTGAAATATTTTTCAACCCCCACCCTCATATTAGAAAGAAATCTGAGGCTTTGGTTTCTAGTATATACACCAAATCCCAAGTTTCTGTACTCTTACCAACTTGCTTTACTTATTGTTCCCTATTTATCTCTACTCCCCCCCTCCCCACTCTTTCCACGGAATCATCTCAAAATATAATCTAATTTCAGATGTCGTTATAATACATACGTATACCAAATTTCAAGTGAATATCTCAATTTTATTTTATCAACCCTTTTAATAAGGGGAGACGGATAATATTATAGAAAAACCAGAGGCCTTCGCTTCTAGTATATACACCAAATTTTAAGTTACTATACTCTCCAGCTAACTTCACTTTATTTTCCCTTAATTACCCCTATTTAACACCCAACCCTTCACCGGAATTAGCGCAAAATATAATCTAGTTCTAGATCTCGTCATGATACACATGTGTACCAAATTTCAAATCAATATCTTAAACGGTTGCTGAGAAAATGTGCGCACAAAAAAGTTACACAGACCGACAGACAAACAGAATATTTTCTTTCGCTCTTTAAATTCTCGACGTTTTATGACATTCTAAGCCTATTTCAACCAAAAAAATTTTTGAAAATTTATTACGATTACTATACTTCCACTCCAGTACGTGGATGTGGAAGTTAGGCCTTTATTAAAAATATTACAAAGTCTAATGCCTAACAAGCCGAAACACATGTAGAGTATTTATAATATATTATTTGATTCATCGAAAAGCAGTGTTCAGTTTATAATTAACAATTATTTTCAAAATGTTTCACAAGGTATAATCTACCACAATTTCAGTTTAATGTATTAAAAATGTTTAATCTCTCATTTCATTTTACAGGGCAACAAGGAAGTAAACTACGACCAGTTTGTAGCCCTTTGGAAGCAGTTCTTCACTTCCGAGAACCCCTCCGATCCAGGCAACTACATCTTTGGAAAAACTAAATTTTAAATTATGTATAAGTATGTAGAACCAAACGAAACCAATGAAAATTTTTGTATCTTCTATTACTCCATTCTATAATATACATAAATAAAAAAATGAAATATATTATAAGTACTATATAATTAATATATAAAGAATGTAAAATTTGTTATATTTAATTATGTTATTCTTACATATCCTATGATAAGAAAACTATTAGAATTTTACTTTTATAACTGTAAGAAAAAATGCAACATTTCACGTAACGTTTCTTTTCAACTTGAAATCAGTTTACATAATGTATTAGTGTATATCTATATTAACACACACTATACCTATAATACACCTAAAATTTTGTTATATGTAAGTACCACTAGATTCTGTAGCTAGTCAATTATGAGTTACAATGTCACTATTGATAACTCGTTTAGAATTTTCTAAAACATCTTAAAATTACCCAGTCATAATACTATTCTGAAGCATGTGGGGGGTTACTAATTAAAATTGCAGAACACAATTTCGGAAATGGAGGATTTAATTAATTTAAATTAATATAATTACTTCATATATGTATGTGTTTTTCTCTCAAGTTTCAAAGCCCTTTCAAAAGCATTATCTATTCTATGATTCTATTAATGTTGCAATATTTTCTTGTCTCTCAATGAATGTATTTCTCACAAAGAGCTTAAAATTATACCGGTGATTTTACGACAAACAACTGAAGTATTAGATCTAGATTAATATTAATTAATACCTTATGAGAATATCGACAATATTTGTAAGACCGGTAGGTTTTAAGACCTTTTTAATGTTTTATATTTGCCTCTAGAGTATACTCTTATATTTGGTAAATGTGAATATGTGTAAGTACGGTGGAAGTTAAAATATATTAATAAATGGGTTAAAAATGTTGTAAACTACTGAATTTTATTTCATTTCCTCGTACAAATAGCAACACTGCTGATGAATGGTCTGCTTTGTTGTCGCGTTTACCACTTTATTAATACATTATTTTCCCAACACTCGCAGAACAATTCTTAACTCTACGTTCTTTTTATTGAAAATGTCTTGGCAAGTATACCAAATGTTGGTGTATTTTTCCAACCGCATCCGATAACTTTCTTGTATTACGATATACTTGTAGTCCTATCAATAACCTAGTTAGCCTATTGTCGATTCTGGAATCGGGAGCAAAATGACATAATGCCCATTTATTAAATTGAATTCTTCCATATCTGATAACCTTCTTGCACCAAGAAATTATTTTCGCCAAGTGGATTCGCGTTATACACATACAAGAAGTTTTATTGGCAACGGGCCCCCCGCTGCCTATAAAACTGTAGAGAAAAGAAAATAGGAAAAATTAAAATAAAACAAAAACAAAGAACTTTGATAACTCATTGAAAATAATTTTAATGGATTGAATTCAACTTTAATCACAGAGGAAGTAGTATGCAAGATGATGTTTTGCATATTAATTAACCAGTAATAATTAAATTGTAGTCTTGGTGGTTAAAAAAGTCATTTTTCAACACTTAATCAACTTCAAGAATCTTGGCTTGTAGAGTAGTGTACAAGCTCTTATTATAAACTTGTTGTGACTCATGCAGTTCTTTAGTTAGCTTAATTTGCTACGTGGTACGTCTAACAGCATCACGCCATTGCCTGTTAGGAGTACAGTCTCAGCAAAGGTTTTCCCGTTAGTAGCTTGACAACGTACCGGCCTACTGCTTCAGATGTTGTTCTCTTTGCCGCCACGTTTTCAAAGAACCACTAACAGTTCTATATTGTCCTCTAAATTTGATGTGACCAAAAGCAGTAATGCATGAAGGAACACGATGCTATAGAGTCATTTTCGGTATATTTTTTATAGAATACTTTCTGCTTTTAGTAACCAAGAAATTTATATCAAATATCTCGATACCTACAACACGAAGCATCAAGCCATATTTCTGCCTATAGACAATTTTATTGTTAATTTTAAACTGTATACCATTGTCTTTAAGTCTAACCGGTCGCTATGTGCCTAGTCCTGCATTCACCACGACGTCACAATCCGCCAAGAGTGAGGGTTTTCATCAGCCGGCAGCCCTCTATCGGTTAAAAACTGAAGTTAACTTCAAGCGTTCGGTTTTTTTCATTATCAGAACGGTTCTGGCATAATTCAGCATTCTTAGATGAAAGCCAAAGGGTTCTGCGCAAGTGAAGAATCGTTCTAGAACTGTTTATAAGTTTGAACTCGAACAAACCTTATATCAAATGTATTACTAGAAATAAAAATCAATCGGTATGGAATCGTTAAGAAAAAAACAGCCTTCTCCACTAATTGTTTAAATTCTAAGACAGGTAACGTTTTGTAATAATCAAGTATTCAAGAGCCAACTCTGTCTGATCCTTTTGGCGTAGAGGTTCTTTCAATAAAATGTTTAAATATTTTTCAATGGAAAAATAAGTAAGAAAATTTGAATATGCCACACTAGTCCATTGATATGTTACAAGATTTTGGCCGAACCTTGCATTTTGGGTAGGACAAGATTTTTTCTTTTGATGTTTATGAGGGTCAGTGTGAGTATATATAGAACTCGATCTTCGGGGTTGAAAGTCCTCACATTTGGCCGCCATCTCAAAAAAGGGAGCGTTAACAATTTTTCCGCGATATCTTGAGAGCCGGAAGTCAAAAAAAAAGAACTAAGACTTTATTGGTAAAAAATGTAATTCTCTACCATCTTGGTCTGGATACTTCTTACCGTAAAATTGAAAATGAATAGGTTGTAATTAAAAATAGACTTAAATTTTCAAGACACATATCATTTGAGGGTTATGACTTTTTTTCTAGATTACCAAGGGGAACGATAACAAAGGACCTGTAACTGTATGTTTTAAAAATTACGATGATAAACGTTCTATAATAAAAAATAAAAAACTTCTAAAAAATTCAGGATTATTTTTCGTAGATGATCTAACATTTATGAATTCAAGATTACTTAAGAAAGCTCAAGAAATATATGGAAAAAATAAAGCGTGGACCATTGATGACAATGTTTTCTGCAACAATGGAAATGGTGAACAAAAACTATTAGGTCTCGAAGATATTGTAGAAGAGGAAAATGAAAATTTGGAGAATTAGTTAGTTGTTTTCATGGGAATTTAAGATTTAGAATATTGCAGGATAGCTAACTATTATACACATATAACAGTTCTTCTTTTCACTTTGCTAATTTTTTAAATAAAATGTAATAAATTATTAATTTAGAGATTGTTATTATTATTTAGCAGTAGCATTTATATTATTAATTAGTATTTTGGTAAGACTTATTGAAATATGGTGCTTTTCACGGATTTAATATTGCATAAAAAATGTTCAATAGTGGCAGATTCTGAAACTTGGCTAAATAATGATATTCATGACGATGTAATAATTTTAAATAATTATAAGGTATACCGGAGAGATATGAGTGGCAAGGGAGGAGGAGTTATCTTATATGTACAATTTAATAAGCAAATTGGTGAGAACGTATTAAGTAGGTGAAACAGATCATGTATGGGTAGAAATTTGTCATGAAAATAAAAAAATTGCATTCGGTGCTATTTATACCAAATTTTCCAATCAACCAGTTTCTTTCAGAAGGATCCATTAAATTTTTTAATACCTAGATATGACCATTTACTATGTGGTGGGGATTTTAACATTGATTATTTTCAAATTGAGAGCAGGGCAAATATATTTTTGACTGATATTTTAGATACCTATGAACTAACTCAAATTATAGATCAACCAACCAACCATCCAACACGTGTAACTGGAACCAGTTCTTCTTTACTCGATTACATAATTTGTTCAAAAAATTTAAAACTAATTTCAGTTATTGCTTGTGAAATTTCTGAAATATCAGATCACCATCTAGTATCTTGTACACTGGATGACAATAAAATTCAAGCCAGGGCTTTCATGTACACTTTTCGTGATTTAAAAAATATTAATCATATCGAGAACATCTGTTAAATGGTTTTTGTACTATGCCAACTGCAGATGTGTATCATTTAGTCGATATTAATGATAAAATCAGTTCGCTCAATAATCGTATAATTGACATAATTGACAAACATGCTCCTGTTAAAACTGTTCTTATTAGTAAAAAACGTCACCTTGGCTTACAGATACCATAAAACAAATGATTAAGTTAAGAAATAGAGCACAAGTCAGATATAAGGGAACAAAATCACCAGCACATTAGGATTATTACAAACAGCTACAGAACATAACAAATTCTGTTATTGTTAGAGAGAGAAAGGCTTATCTTGAATATTCGTTAAGAACAAAAAATAACAAGAATATGTGGCGGGAATTAAAGGCGTTAAGCATTTACAAGGGAAAACCAATCCAGCACATTCCAGATATAGTTGGTGATGCCAATGCTATCAACAAGTATTTTATAAATTCTAGCAAAAGTGATTTTGTTGTTAGTGAGGAATCTGTTCAATTTTATAATTATCGTATTAAACATAATACTGATACATTTTCCTGTAAAATGGTCACCGAATATCAAATACATCTAGCATTAAAAAACATCAAATATAACATTGTACAATGATCGAACAATGAGGCTACAGTCTTAGAATTATTAGATTACAGTAACGCGTTTGATCGTATAGATCGTCTACTACTTCTGGCAGTTTTACATTATTTTGAATTTTGTCCCAGATCTAAAAAATTAATGAAGCAGTATATAACTGGCAGACACCAGAGAGTCACCATTAAAGGAGAAAATTGTAACATGCTACCAATAAATCAAGGTGTTCCACAAGGTTCAATACTGGAGCCTCTTATGTTTACGTTGTATACAGCTGAATTTCAAGATATTCTTAAAAACTGTAAATCACATTTTTATGCTAATGACACCCAGCATTCTTTTAAAGAGACTAATATTGAAAATGCTTGTAGACTCATTAACCATGACACAACATCTCTTATTAAAATATGTAATGCTTTTTGCCTTTCCATAAATGCAACAAAATCCAAAGTAATGTTATTTGGTAGGAGGGACACCAAAGGTAAGTGTGTGGAAAACGTCAACATACTTACAAATTAACAACGAGCATCTTGAGCTCATAAACGTGTCAAAGAATTTAGGTTTGTATATTGATTCAGGTCTAAAATTTACTGAGCATACTAACTATATTATTAAGAAATCTTTTGCTAACTTAAAATTAATTTATGTAAGTAAAGTTATTTTGACAAAAAAAACGAAACAATTTTATGTGAAGCTCTGGTTCTCTCTCATATAAACTATGCTTCAGTTGTATATTTTTCCATCTTGCGCCAAGTCGATGCCCAGCGATTACAACGGTTACAAAATAGTTGTGTTAGACTAATTTGTAGTATAAGTACGATCCGGTATCCTTGAGTTTGAAAGAAATTGGTTGGCTTAATATTAAGAACAGAAATATTCTCCATAGCTGCTCATTTTTTCACAATATAATATTTACTAAGGCACCTCCTTATTTGTATAATAAAATTACATGTAGAACAGACGTACATAACTTAAACATAAGACACAAATCAACTATTACCATCCCAGGACATAAAACTACCGAATTTCGGTACGGATTCTCATATCGTATGGTTTCTCTTTACAATGACATTCCTGAGGATTTTATAGTTACCATGTAAGAAATTTAAGACACATATTTCTAAAAAATTCTTAGTAAAACTTCTAACGCTAGGCTTGTTGTCTATTTTTTGTTAAGATACTGTGGTATGCAAAAATTAGTAAATTATGTGGCTACTTACTATTATTTTCTCTCTAAGTTGAATGGGAGAGCAGAATTTGTCTATTATTTTATACTATTGTAATACTTTTTTCTTGATTATAATAAAAACTATTATTATTATTTTATTGAAAATGCACATCAGATATTTCTTGTACACCATTTTATTGCGAACAATTTTCTCGGGTGATTTCTTTAACCTGAAGCTTTCAAATATCTCGAGTAATAAGCACTCGACGAAAAAATGTTTCAAACAAAAGTTGTAGAAGGACTGTCCAGCGCTATATGTCACTGGTGGAAGCGTTAAGGTCATTCAAAGCAAGGAGTTTCCATTTAAAGATCCGAAATCTTTAAATGGGAACCCCTATATTCTGTTGCAAATTCATATTGTCTGACTAAAAATAGACTACTTTTTTTCGAAACATTTTTTCTGAAATTGAAATTTTTCAGTTATTCGGCGAGGAAAAATCAAAATTTTAGAAATTTCTTTACTTGAAAAAGAAGAGGTTTAGATAAGAATTTCCGAAAGCAAAAAGAGTTTGGAATCATTCCAGGAATTTTCTCAAATTTTTCAGAATTGTCCAATGCCCTTTTTGATGCACTTGATCCATTTTCACCCACCTAATGCCTCTCGAAAGCAGAGAAATTTAAAAAATGAGTAGAGAAAATTGTTCGTAATAAAATGATCTACAAGAAACATCTGATGTGTATTTTCAATAAAATCAATAGAAAGAAACTTATAACCCTTAAATGACATTTTTCTTGAAAATTTAAGTCTATTTTTAATTATAACTTTTTCATTTTAATTTTAAATATTTAGATCAAGATTGTAGAGATTTCAGTTCTCTACAAAAGCTGTCTTAATTTTTTTTTATGAGACTTACGGTTCTCAAGATATCGCTGAAAAACTGTTTACTAAATCTTGTCCTACCCAAAATGCAAGACCAATGTAACATTTCAATGGACTATAAATAAACAATGGGCTTGTTCACCTTTTTTTTTTATTTCACAAATCGAAAGTGCAAGTATAAATTAATGGATCTGCAAAATATCAGAATCTTATTCGCACGTTTAGTATCTTAAAAACTATTACAAATTTCCATATCACGAAAATGGGGCGTGGCCAGGCGCTACGTCACTCTACGCATAGACTCGGTGATCTCAATAGACTTGATGCACCTTATTGGTTATAATTATGTGTTTTCGAAGTATTGTTTGTTTTGCTTACTACTTGACAGTAGGGGAGTACAATTTAGCGAAATGTCAAAAAATTACAATTTTCTCTCGCTCCTGCCAGAACTAATTTTCAATTTCCACCCTGCAATTTACGATTATAATTCATCGCCGACCTTCTCCTTTCCGTAGACACATAGAACGAACTTCCACTCGACGTATTTATTTAGTTACCAGCGTTTAAAAATTCCATGTTTTTCGACTTTTCAGGTTAAATTTGAAAGGTCCCAGAAAGCCATTTTTCTTACGTTACTTACGTATAGTGACGTCACATATGAGCGCTCGGTTTTTGCAACTATTACCAATTTCAACTCCTTATATCTCGAGAACGGAAAAAGTTAATAATACGAAATTTTAAGTGTATAATGAGAATATCGAGTACTATATGAAAAAGTATAAAAACCATATAAAAAGAATATCATGGAACAAGCCCATTAGACAATATCTATGAAAAGTAAGTTTGAGAAATTCATAATCAAGTCACCGTTAGAGAAAATAGTTTAGAAAACCACCAACTGACAAAAGTAATTAATGTCATTGTCAGAGTAAGGTTACATATAAGAATTAACAGTGGTGCATTAATAACACATGTCATTTACAACAAAGATGGTTCTCAGTAGACAAATTTTCAAAAAATTATATCTACCGTCTATCTTGTTTCAAGAGTCTAAGGTCTATGCTTCGTACGACTCTACGCGTAGAAATCTGATACTCAAAAAGGAGAGTAAAGTGATAGTTCAAGGGTTTACTGGAGGGCAGGGCACTTTACACAGCAAGTTATGCATAAAGTATGGAACCAGAATTGTAGGAGGTGTCAACCCGAAAAAAGGAGGCCAAAAACATATTGATTTGCCGGTGTTTGCTTCAGTCGCCGAAGCCAAAGAAGCTCTGCATCCGCATGCAACTGTCATATTTGTACCGCCTCCAGGTGCAGCAAAGGTATTTACTTTTTGAACGGTTATAAATTTAAATTAAAATATAAAATCGGAACTCAATGCATTAGTCGCATTTGTATATTTTGTGTCTTTTCACTGTATGTCTTCCATGTGTATTTCAGTCATCCATAAAATATAGTAAATTTAAAGCCACCTGCAGTGAATTTGGTACATCTTATCTCCTACTAAAAGTCAAACTGAGAAATCAAGTAATCATGATTTGGTCACAGAAGACCTATACCAGCAGAGCCTCTCTGGCTTCCTGCCAATGTTGAATTTCTGTCCTCCTGTCTAAGGTATCCATCTTATTGGTAATATTATTGTTGTCAACCAATAATTATTTGTCGTGATCGCGTGTCTCAAGTTTGCAATTTACTTAAAGATTATTGTGTTCTATACATAAAAAGGATTTGGTTTATCAATGAAACATAAACGATTTGATTTTAAGTGTATTTTAATTATAAAATTTTCGCCATCTATCGTCCTGTCTGATACTATAACCCGTTTTTCCATTAGGAGCAACCCCCCCTACAATAACGGGATAAATGAATCCCATATTTTACAAAACACGTATACGAAAAAATTTAAATTTCTTTGGCTCGAAATGTTGTGCATGTATGTTCAAATCTGATGATCGAATTTTAACCACTTTCCGATATCCAATCATGTTGTAATTTTGCATACAACTTTGGTTCTGGAGACAATACAATATAGTATATTCAATATCATGGTAGATCCAATATGGCGGTCACCACAAAATAGCAAAATAGAACTGCTCATTTCGAGCAAGAGGAGCAGCAGTAGGCAGCTTTTGGAGAGATCCTGATGATAGCAGATGAGATTCTGCCAAAACATCGTTTATACAGTCATGGCTCCCAGAGGAGCCTATCAACTACGTGGGAAAACACCCGGAAGCACGACAACACTTCATCCAACATCCGTGAAAACCTAAGAAACACCATGATTTCTTCGTAGTTCTTCGTATTTCCAAATACTAAACTGGTCAAGTACAATGCGACAAGAATGTGCTACATGGTCCGTGCCGGAGCATATTACGTTCAGTGGAAAATTCGAGTAAAGGTTGGGGAGTCAGAAGCGAGCAGATTCACTAAAAATAACATTACAACACATATTTTATTCAGACATAACAATTTAACTAAGGAATGTTTGAATACATCTCGACTGACGAGCGTCATTGCACAAGCACATTAACGAAACTGTACAAATAGTGTATTCCATGTCCAATGGAATACACTATCTGTACAGAGTCTCTACCTGCTCCTGGCGAGAAATAGCAGACGAAGCCCACCAAATAAAGGATTGGTCTATATTGTGTTGTAGTGACGCCGCGACGTTGTCAAAATATAACACCACTAGCGGATTACAACCAGCAAATCCCTAATAAATTGTATGCATTAGAACTTGGTGATAGTACGTTAATAAACAACATTACCCAGATCAGACAGCATAATAGCCAATTTAGATTAATACACAGCCTGCCATACAAGGGGTTGCATCTTTATATGGATAAATGTGACTATGGTTAAACTGGAAATTCAAAAAGGAATCATTTTTCTGAATTGAGACTGAATATTTATGCTATTCCGAAATTAATTATTTTTTCTCATTAATTAAAATTTGCATATGACTTTCCTAAATAAAATTTATTAAATGTTAAAATCTTGTAATTTAGGCGATAATGGAAGCCATAACTGCAGAGATCCCCCTTATAGTATGCATCACCGAAGGGATACCACAACATGACATGGTAAAGGTAAAACGGGCGCTTCTAATGCAGAGCAAATCGAGATTAGTCGGACCGAATTGTCCAGGAATAATTGCCTCTGGAAAATGCAAAATTGGAATTATGCCAAACCAAATTCATCAAGAAGGTATATAATATCTTACTTTTCTGTTCTTATATCTATTTGACTTCCTTAAATAGGTATATTATCACCGGAAAACCATTTTTTGTGCTAGTTGTTTGAGCCACTTTAGCATTTCCATGAAATCACTTTAGAAAGTTTATAAAGGTCTAGGACGTCTTGTCAAGAAGAAGAAGAATGCTTCAGATAGTTACGGGTTCTTTTTTGAGAAGTAAAAACCGCTGCCTAAGGAATCACTACTTCCACATCCAGATTTTTGGTCCAAGTCTCTTTAAAGGAAAACGTCTTGGCTATATTTGCACTCTAGTATGTGGAAATAGTTCAAAAGAATTTTAGTAATGCTTGAGGCAGATGTCAGAAAAAAATTTGAGTCGTTGGTTTTTAGCATATACGCCAATAATGAAGTTTTTGTAGCTTGATCTACTTATTTTTCCCAATTTACACTCCCTCACTCCGCCCCTTCAACGAAATCATTTCAATCAGATGTCATTATAACACATACGTGTACCAAATGTCAAGTGAATATCTCAATTTTATTTTATCAGCCCCTTTAATAATAGCCTGGAGGTGGTGGGGGGTTTCAAAAATATGATAAAGAAATCTGAGACCTTGGCTTCTAATATGTATACCAAATCTCTTACCAGCTTGCCTTACTCATTTTCCCCTATTTACTTCTAGTTACTCCCCACCCCTTCAACGGAGTCATCAAAATATAGATTAGACTATTATAAATCAGCATTATAAATCAGACCTGTACCAAGTCTCAAGTGAATATCTTAATTTAATTTTATCAGCCCCTTTATTAATGGAATGGGGGTGGTGGAAGAGTTGAAAAATGTTATAAAAAATATGAGGCTTTGGCTTCTAGTGTATACACCAAATCCCAATTTTCTGTACTCTTACCAGTTTGATTTACTTATTTTCCCCTATTCATACCTATTTACCCCCAAACCCTTCACCGGAATCATCACAAAATATAATCTAGTTCCAGGTGCCGTTATAATACGTACGAATACCAAGTTTCAAGTGAATATCTCGATTTTTATCTATCAATTCCTTTAATAATGAAGTGGGGGTTGTAGAGGGTATAGAAAATATTATTAAAAATCTGAGCCCTTGGCTGCTAGTATATACAGAAAATCTCAAGCTTCTGTAATCTTATCAGCTTGCTTTACGTATTTTTCCCTATTTACCCCTATTTAATCCCCAACCGTTCAAAGGAATAATCTCCCAGATGTCGTTATAACATATACGTGTACCAAATTTTACGTGAATATCTCAATTTTATTTTATCAAACCCCTCTAATAATAGAGGGGGGATGGTGGAGGGGTTCAAAAATGTTATAAAAAATCGTAGGCTTTCACTTCTAGTATATAAAACAAATCTATAGTTTCCTTATTCTTACCAACTTGCTTTACTTATCTTTCCCTATTTACCCCCCAACCCCCCATCGGATATGTTTAAGAGACAATCCAGTCCCAGATTTCGTCATAATACATACGTGTACAAAATTTCAAGTCAATATTGTCGAGTATTTTCACCCCTAAACTACCCTTCAGGATCCGTGGGTTCCAAAATAATTTAAACAAGGGGTGTAACCACTAACACTTTATTTAATAACTTACTTTTACTAAAATAACCATCAACAATGTTTACTACTTTGTATTTCTATCACCTCGGATTTCTAACCTCTCACTTGTCACTTTCCAACTTCTTCTTCTTCTTCCGCCAGAAATCTCGCCTTAATATCCAAAATTGCATCTAGAGTTATCTAGAACACAATCGAGAATCTTCTTCCGCCACACTCCAGAAAACTCGATCCCTCTACAAATTTCTAGGACAGTCACTATTAGTCATGGGCATGTCAATCTCCATTTCTTAGGAGTGTAATGCATAACAATGTCTTATACCGTTCCAGAGAAAACATAAACACAAAACAAGTTACAGACCAACAGACAGACAGACAGACAGACCAATCGACAGAGAGACAGAAAAGGTTTTTTCGCTCAAATTTAAAATCTCGACGTTTCATGACAGTCTAAACGTATTTCAACAAAAATATTTGAATTATTTTTTACGATTACTATACTTTCAATCCAGTACGTGAATGTGAAAGTAAAGTATAGAAAAAGATATAGAATATTATTTAGTTACGCAAACATTGCGTTTTGTGTTTCATGGTTGAAAAATATTGGGTTGAATTAAAAGAACAAAAAAAGACACAAAAACATTTTTTCGCTCAAATTTAAAATCTCGACGTTTTATGACATTTTAAGCCTATTTCAACGAAAAAAATTCTTTTTGTTTACGATTACTATACCTACTTCCACTACGTGGAAATGGAAGTAAAATAGGACATGATGAATAGCAGAGATGGAGGTAGAACTCTTTGAAATCATCATATTTATGATAATTTAAATTATATTCTGATATCGTTGTAGGAATGATCGGAATCGTTTCAAGATCTGGTACTTTAACCTACGAAGCAGTTGATCAGACTACAAAACACGGTTTAGGTCAATCTCTGGTTGTAGGAATAGGGGGAGACCCGTTCAATGGTACCAGTTTCATAGATTGCTTGGATATTTTTCTAAAAGATAAAACCACTAAAGGAATAATTATTATAGGTGAGTGTGATAAATCTTAAGGGAATCTTACACAATATTGCCATTTTAAACAATCTCTCCAAAGGTCTCATCGATATAAGTATAATTTTTGACAGAGGTTGAAAGAGAGTGAAACACGGTGTTTTATGAATATCACAAAATAGTAATCGTTATACAACAGTCGACAGTCGTTAAGATGTAACTTTTAATATTGAAAAGGATATAGTACAGTCAATGAAGGTAAAAAATAAGCTATTACTTCCGAAATCTTTCAACCGTCATCGATTATTCTGAAAATTTGGAACCAGGCTTGTTTTACCCTTATCTTCAAAGGTGACATTGTGCAGAATTGCGTTTTTTGCGTTTTAGGGGTGAAATCAACCCCTTTTTTGAAAAATTGAAAAAAGTGCTAATTTAAGCATTCTATCAATGGAATCTTACTTAGCTATGTAGAATAAATATTCTTTAACATTTTGAAGCATGATTTATGATTTTCATAAAGTTTTCAACCCTTAAAAACTACCCCGTAATGTCGTAAATCAGGAAAAAATCGTTTTTTTTTGTCTCTCTGTCATGTGAAATCGCACATTAACGAAACATAGAATTGTTTAGTGCTCATTATATATAATTTATTTATGAATTGTAAATTGTCAACCCTTAAAAACTACCCCTTCTCCTAAAATTAAAGAAAAAAATATTTTTTAGCAGATTTAACTGTTTCAATTTTGGGTTTCCAATAAAAAATAAATAAAAGTGGATTCTACTGAATATTTACAAGTTTATTAATTTATTTATTTATCAATTTATTGTTCAATTTCAACCCCTAGAAACCACCCCTAACTTTAGAATCAATTAAAAACAATTTTTTAGCAGGTTTATTGGCTTCAGTTTTCCAGAATCGTTTTCACTGCTCATGATATATTTTATTTTATTTATTTATTTCTAATTTTCAACCCCCAAAATTACGCTTTATGTATAAATTGGTGAAAAATAATTTTTTTAAGATTTTAAAACATTTTACTAGTGCATCCCTGGCTTATAATAGATCAAATTATTAGTTTAGATTTAGATTTAGATTAAAATAAGCATTGCAATATATAACATTTCAAAGTTTTTTTATTTTTTATCAAATATTAATGTATAAAAATTACAACATCCTGTTTTTCAAACTAGTCTTCATCACAGCTATTATCACGTTCGATTTCTTGTTCCTGGTCAAATGGAGGACAATTCTGACAACTTTCACCACTGCATGTTCCACATGTAGCATTGCAAAATATACCAACTCTTCGGCAACTGCAAGAGGCGCCGCAACCTTTTTTGCAGTTGCAAAATATCATTTTGATTAGTTCTTCAGGTATTTTATCTTTAAATGTGTGTGTCTGCGAGCGCTTGTATGCGTGTGAGCGTGTATGCGTACGTATACACGATATTAATAGGTACAACTTGCTTACTCCAAAAATTTCTCTGAAAAAATTAAATTGGTTTTTTGACGATATCTCCGTCAATTTTCATGCTATTGAGCCCACCTAAAAACCATTTTAAAGGTAATTTGATGGACTACAAGACTAAGGGCTTTTCGGAGGTTCGGCGCCCTTAGATTTTTAAAGCTAAAAGGTTAAAGGGCTCAGAACAGCTGTTACTAACACGTCGGTATCAATCTCAATCGCCTATATCTTCATTATTTTTCATCGTATAAAAATGTAAAAAAAAACGAAATTTTTATTGAAAAAAAATCTATATTTTTGTTTTGTACTACTTTTACGTATCTATCACCCTTTCAAAATTAATTTTAAGAAAAGAAAATTTTTTAGTGAAATTCAAAAAACACGTTAAAATTAAAATTAACGTTTTTCAAAAAGCATGCATTTTAAATCAGTTGAACTTTTTCAGCATATAAATAACACTAAAATAAAACATACTGTAGGAGGAAAATGATGCATTTCAATTCTGGTGGTCGTGAGGTTAATTTTACTGTTCATTTTTTCTTTAAAAAGTTGAGTAGTCAATCTTTTTGGCATTGTATCTCGCTTAATTTAAATGCAATCGACTTTTTACGCTCATTTTAAAGGTCTTTTCAAGCACTACAAAAATTGTTATTAACATTATACCCCTAAAGTCGATTATTTTTCCGTTATTTCAAGTTGAATGCACCGATTCGAGCACTCACAAAAAAAAGGTTTCCTTTCGTCAACCATATCTCCCTTTATATTGCACCTGGGATATTTCTAACAAAAACGAATCTCTTTGTTTTTTTATAAGCTAAAATTATGTCCCTTACACTTTTTTTCATTAGACGCATAATTTTCGAGTAATTCGTAAAAAACCGTTAAAAAAAGTGTCATTTTTTAATGAGAATGGAGAGTATTCAATCACGAATAACTTAAAAAGTATGGAGTTTTCAAAAAAAATTCATAGAAAATTTTTTGCTTAGAGTTAGGTTCTCTATCGACTCCCGGGGTTATTTTGGCCATAAAAATTTCAACCCCCAGGGTAACAGCGCAAGTTGGCACTATGTCACTTTTGATATCTGAGGCATACACTAACTTTTCCCAAATTTTCATGCAAATCGATGACGGTTGAAAGATTTCGGAAGCAAAAGCCTTCATTTACTGTACTAATACAATAGATGAGTATATCGATTCAAGAGTTTCTCATATAGAAAGCGACAATAAGATGTAGAAAAATTAACAGCATGGTTTAGAACCTGTGATCACTTTCCACACATAAATCATATACCTAACAATAAATATATTTGGCATTTTTCATTATTAGAATTCTTGCTACTAATATCATTATTTCATTTGTTTCTATTTTAAAGAGCTTTTACATTGTAGGAAATTTGCATTTCAATTTAATCATGTGTTGTTTACTTTTATTCATGATTTAAATGTAACTCTTAACTTGACTATTTCCGACAGGTGAAATAGGGGGAGAAGCTGAAGAGAAAGCAGCAGAATACCTCATAGAGCATAATTCCGGACACGAATATAAGCCAACAGTTGGTTACATAGCAGGAGTTTCAGCACCACCAGGAAGACGAATGGGCCACGCTGGCGCCATCATCTCGGGTGGTAAGGGAAAGGCAATAGATAAAATCAAGGCCTTTGAAAACGCTGGTATAGGTGTTGCGAGAGCTCTAACTCAAATGGGAGAAATCTTATATGGCAAAATGAAGAGAATGAGACTTGTTAAACCTAATGCTTTATTACACTCTTGTCCTCTCAAACCATAGCAAATTTAAAATGTATTAATAAACAATAAAGTTCTTTCTCCGATTTCCTGATTTGGACTGACCTGCCGGATAGTTGACATCACATGGTATAGGTGAGTTAATTAATAAACTACAGCCACCTACACGTCTCATAGTGTTAACGTCTGTAAACGTCAGAATCGTGTGCCCAAAGAAACAAAAAGTATCCACAGGATGACTGTTTTCGAATCATTTCTACCAATATTGCTACGCGGTAGATACCCTGATATCAAGAATTATCTTGAACAAATATAGACATAGAATAAAAAATGGCTGTTTTAGCTGGAAGTTAATGGAATTGGGGCCAAACCGAACTTTTTCAAACAAATTAACTTTCTGAATGCACTTTATGGCTAAACGAGCTGTTTTTTTTTTCTAAATACTCAGAACCAAATTCCTAATCGATCCCGTAAGGTGGAATTTTAATTTTGACGGTTAGCAGCTGTCTACCTGCTGTCAAAACACAAAATCTATATATTTCTCTAACAATGGTATCTGAGTTAGGAGCGAAAACCTTTTTAAGGGGTTCCTGAGAATTCTGACCAAGAATTGAGTGTCGTCAGTATAAAATATTAAGACTGTCAACTGTCAACTGTCAAATCTGCTGTCAAAATACAAAATCACGGAATTTCTCCACGAAAAAACTGATTTAACGGAAAATCCTCTGTTTAGGGATTTGAAGAGTGCGGACCACGAATCTAATGTCATAATGCAACCTTGGAACCTAAAAGATCTTTGAATTTCTCGCCAGAAGTGGCCGTTTTAAAAGAACAACCTTTATTTAAGTTTTTTCGCAATTAACGTTTTATTATTATAATTTTAGAACATCATATCTCAAGAACCGTAGGTCCCTCTACCTTGAAATGTACAGGAATGATGAAGGTCAATTAGTATCATATCAGTATTGCTCAAAATTTCAAGTCAAAATATTAAACATTACCTGAGAAAATCTATTTTTTGGAAAAAAAAATAAACACTTTATACTCTGAAGATTTTAATGAAAATTAAAATTCAGCCTGGAGGGCTCGATTAGGAATTCGGTTCTGAATATTCAAAATCAAAAACAGCTCGTTTGGCCTTAGTACCTTGAGAAAGTTAATTTGTCTGCAAAAGTTCGGTTTGGTACGGCGCGGCGTCTATATATATTTGGACGATTTCGGGAGCATTTCCTAAACTTAGCAATAGTATACCTACAAAGAATTTTTATGTGTGTTACTAAATGTGTTGGTGTGTTTAGCAAAATTGGCTGTGTAATTCATAAAAAAAGGTGCTAGTAGTCACGCCGTTTGTACAGTAAAAGTTGTTACTGATGATCTTCAACGTATGGAACAAGAGGTTGTAAAACCTTTAAAACATCTTTCTCATGGAATTGGACTTTCTTATGGAATATGCCAAGGGTTGTGAAGAAGGACTTATAGGTAAAGAGTCCTAGGAATAAGATACATGAAAAACTTCGTATGAGTGAGTAAGTACTACCACAGTCCTACAGGGAGCCACTTTTCAGGTATACTTTTGCCCGCGTCATGGAATATTACCGGAAGTGACGTCAAAATTGGAGGAGAATAGGCAGCCTATTTTTTTAATAACTTTAACTTTAAAAAAATAATTCATGTATTCGATGACTTAAGAAAACAGAAAAAAATACTTTAATCGAGGGTTTCTCAGAGTTGCATGAAAATTAAGCCTGGCAGCGTACTACAATCTCATTCTACATTTTGACGTAAGTTTTATTCATGTATTCGATGACACAAAAAATCGTGACCGGAAGTGACGTCAGAATTTCATGACGCAGGCAAAATTTGCAAAAATGAAAAGTGGCCCCCTATATGTAAATAACCAAAGAGTTCTACTACATAATATGTTCTACTAGAGGAGACAAGCCGTTGATTTGCTGCGAGATGCGGGTCTCTTCCCACTAAACATGAAACATAACTAAAATATTAAAAAACATTTTTTTAAAGTTACTTTGTCAATATTCTTTTGTAATATTGTTTTTACGTAATTATAATTTTATTTTAATATATCCAAAGAACATTATTTATTAAAACAGCTATGTTACAGGAAATCAATATTATTTATGTGTTTAAAATATAACATATATGCCATATTGTTCATAAACACTCTGATAATATTACTGGAATGTAACGTAATGCAATATTATTCTATAACAGCTCCATAATGTTATTATGTAATATTTATAAAATTATATTAAAAACACTTGTCATTAACATTGTTGTTAAATTAAAGTTACATTTATGGGTTATAATTATAAATGTTATTAAACCAACATTCATCTATAGTCACGTGATACGCCTAAATGCTATTTATTGGCCATTCCAGACCGAACGTAACGGACGCATCCGAGACCGAGACGGCTAAACAAGAAGAAAAGGAAAATCGTCAGATGATCGTCAGTCACACGCCATTTTGCCTCGAATTTGTTTGCAAAGATAGCATTATAATACCTAATAGTTAATAGTGTTCAATATGTCCGAAAACAAAAGAGTAAGCATATTTTGTCCTGATTTCGTCATTAACAAATTGATTGTTGACGTCCTGTTCGCAAAGACGACTTTATATAATAGTTTAGTTATAGTGTTCAATATGTCCGAAAACAAAGGGTAAGTAAATAAGTTCAGTAATATTTAACATTTTTTCGAAAGTTCGGTTTTCTTAAAAATCAAAGCTCACATTGACAAATTACATTGAGAAGAGATGAAAAATAATTTGGTACTTATCTAGCTAACGGTTCACACTCATTGAAAATGTAAAAATGTGTTTTTATGTAGGTATATTTGAAATTAATGAACTAATGTTTTAAATCCCTATTTTAGGAAGCAATTAATCTAGATCAAGCAACTCTTATATAAATTCCAACTCTTACTTGATCTTGGCAATTAAAGCTACGATGCAGCGGATCTTAGAAGCAGTAAATGCAAGTGGTGAAACTACTGAAAAGGACTTGTTGAAAGACAACAAAATTCGATGAATTTCTGCTATTAAAAGAACTAGAAACAGATAATAACATGGAGAATCGGTAAGTGAAACTATATAGGGTATTTAATATTTAAAAATAAATTTTGGTTTTATATAATATATAAGTATACATGGAACAATCATTTAAAGTTTTTATATTGGAAAATTGTCGGTCAAAATAATTTTTTCTTGGTGTTTTGCTTTCCCATTAGTTCTACTCTGAAATTAGTTATTACCAATATTGTAGGAAATAAAGGTTGCATTTTTTTCTCTATTAATATTTTGAGATTTACGACTACAAAGGTGAAAATATGTGCTTCACTGTAGTTTTGTTTTGCTTCATTGCTCCTGCGTATAATAATTAGTTCGGATCGACTGACAAATTGATTGTTAATATTTACTAAAACAAATTTGATAAAAGTTTTTTGATTGCAAGAATGGTATTCCACATTTTTTTAATATACCTACCTACTCCATTAGTTCAGTATTATTATTGCATGGTTTAATTTTAAATATTCAATTTGTTAATAAGTATATGCCAAACTTATAGGTTGTGTTGTGATAAATGTTACATTTAAGAGGCTATAAAAAAAAACATGTTTGCAAAAAGCAATCCCCCCTTCTAGCTCCCTTGTAACATTTATGGAAGCCCCCCCCCCTAAACGAGCGTTCGTTTCTAAACTTCCTCTTTCCCATATGACACCGAATTTAGAATGTTCCATATACTATCAATAATTTTAACAATTTTCTCTGTTTTAATTTCAGATGCGGTTTAGAGTTGCTTCCTGAATACCACCAAAGAATGTTTCGAAATTTCGAGTGTCTACGATTTTCAAAACAAAGAATGTCTACATAAAATATTTTATGCTATTTTCACACAATTTGTAAATCAATGTTTATTTTTTGTATATTAAATAATGCACATTATCTCAAAATACATAATACAAATCAAATTGATTATGATAAACTCCATCAGAAAAAAATATTGTGTGGTGAATACTATATCATCCGTACTAATAATTTAACCGGGTTTGAATAATAAAGAACATTTATACATTTCTGCTGGTTTTATTCATAAGCTGGTTCAGAACAGGTAATACACTATGTATAAACACATAATGGTGCATTTTCAAATTTTTATTTTATTTTCAATACAAAAACCTCTAGATAATTCTGTTTAGTTGTCCCACAAGTAAGTGATCTCTAAGATGTTTGTTTCTAATACATGCACTTTATTTGGTTTTAAAATTCGAAATATAACTAAATATATTAAATAATTCTGGGTTTCAAGTAATTAACTAATTTTTTAAATTCACCTATTCTAAACAACATTGAAAGGCACAAAAGTTATATTTGGTGCTTTGTTATTAATAATTAGTGAACAATTTGTAAAACGCAAGCGGTTTTGAAATGTTAAGTGTATTGTGTCATACATGCACATATAATAATTGTGATTATGTTTTATAAATTCTCAAATTAATTTTTATGATTCTATGATACAATTTTTTATTTTATAATTATTTACAGGATGGTCTTTAAATGATAGGTACAAGGTTCTTTCACATAATACGTTTCTTCTGCTTTTTCACTTTTTGTTTGGAAATGATTGAATGACATTTGCACAATTCTAAAATTGAAGGGATGAAAAGTGAAAATATAAGATCACATTTAAAAATCTAACAGCACAAAGTGCAAGGAATGTAACGGCGACTACACTGTACAGTAGCATATTATATTCCTTGCATTTTGAGCTATTATATTTTTAAATATGAGCCTATATTTCAACTTGATCCATTCAATTTTAGAGTTGTGTAAATGTCATTCAATCATCTCCAAACCAAAAGTAAGAACATAGAGGGGAAGCATCATTAAAGAATCTTGTAGCTATCATTTAAAGATCACCCTGTAAATATTTATAAAATATAAAATTGTATAAATGTTAACAAACAGTACATCAAAAGAACATTATTTAAATATAATTTTCATAATTAAATTATGTTTCTTTTAATATTACTGAAATATTATTGTAGTAATCAAATTAAAACATTTATTTTGTTACATTTAAAAAATGTAGTCATAATGTAGTATTTAAAATATAACATTAAAACATTAATGTAGATATATTGAGAGGATATTGCCTTAATGTTGTTTTTAATAATATAACTTTGTAACATTGCTGACTGGGACATAATCTATAACATACTTGTTATATAAACGTTAAAATTATCTATTGAATAATGTTACAAAGTAACGATAATACATTATTGTTTTATTTCGGTAATGTTTTCATGTTTAGCGGGTTCATCCTTGTCGCACACCTCGTACCCTCTCCACTCGATTTTACAAAGCAAGCTACTGCCAAAGATCTTTAATATCTTTGGCTACTGTGCGACAAAGCTGACTGACAAAGAGAGAATGAACTGTGTGAGAAGGATGAGAACACTCGTGCCGCTTGCTGCTTATACACTACGCATGATTACGCTTGTGCAGCTCGTCTCCTCTAGTTATAGAACTCTTTTGATTTAAACGCAGGATAACTTCATTGTTGCATTAATAAACCGGTCCTTAATAACAGAATGAGGATCCCAAGTCTCTGGACTCTTATTAGCTTGTTTCACTTATTTATCCCCATTTCACCCAGAACCCTCCAACAGAATAAGCTCCAAAAGACCCCGCACCAAATGCATGGGTAATTTTATTGTCGACGTAATCGACGCAAATTCAAGGCATAGAATCCTCAGGTCATTCTCAATGACAACTCAATGAAAATGCAGCAAGTCGAAGCTCCAAAATTCAGTATTTTAAAAACGCGATTTTGCGTATTCTTTGTCGAAACAGACTTATGTATTGATTTATATGAAGCAGTTACACGATTAATGTATTGTGTACTTGTGTAAATAAATATATAATTACTTTTGCCCTTATTTATATACCACTAGGATACAATAGGCGCAAAAGTTATTAGTATGCAAAAGCTCACTTTTGCTTTTATTATTTAGTTTGCATTAAGAATAAAATACTTACTGATATTTAGTGCAACACACGAAAAACATTATTATATTACTCTTATAAAAAGGGCACTTATAAAAATTAATACAATACAACTGCTTGCTAAACCAATTCTTTGAATCTAATGTTGATGCAGTAGTATACTTATGATAAACAAAACCTGGTTTTAGAAATCTTATTTTATTTTAAAAATAAATAATACGGACAGATACGGAAATACTATAGTCTGTTTTTAAACCAGGAGGAGTAAACATGAAAGTTCCATTTACACCATAAAAGTAACTAGAAAATACACCAAAACCTTTTTGGCGTTTTGGGCAACCAACAATACACGACTACAGTGTTTTCGTGTGTATTTTATTAGATTATATAATGCATCGACCTCTATTTGACCTCTAGATATTTCATGTAGCATTCATACCATTTACGCAATATAAAGGCGCCAAGTAATTAGCCACTTTTACCTTCAGGTTTATACAAAAGGGATTAAAAAGTGATATATAATGTGCAAACGATAAAATAGAAATTATAACCAAATAATTTATGACATGGAATTAAAATTTTTATAATATGTCAAAATTTACGACTATTGTCTTGTGTAAAACTGGCGACGGCCTGTCCAATCACGGATGTATAATTTAGCGCGTTAAATTTAAAACGCTCCTCCTGGTTTAAAAACAGACTATAAATAAATAATAAATAACACATATAATAAAGTTATTTACTGTCTTTGTCCAGCATCACTAACATTTTTAAGTAGTGTCAGTTGGATATTTAATATTTTGTTCATACCTAGCAACTCCTAAAAACCACAGTATACTAGCTACGTGACCGCAGCAACTATATAACAGTGCGTGCACCACAATAGCAGGTGCAATAATGGCCAAAAATTATTTCGTCCAATACAATATTGGCTTCCTCATTGAATTCTTATTCATCACTGAATGAGCTTCAGTATTACATTCTTAAGGCAAATTAAATATTAAAAGTACCTATTTAGTTTCGATAAATATGTAAAATCGCGTTTAATTTTGAATTTTCGAGCTTCGACCTACTGTATTTTTAAAATAGGCATTTTGAAACTTTATCCATAACAGTTTTCATTGAGAATGACCTTAGGTTTATATGCCTTCAATTTGCAACGATTCCGTCGACAACAAAAGTACCCATCCCATGCATTTGGTGGGAACTCCTTGAATTTACTTACCAGATCTCGTTATAATACAAACCTGTATCAAATTTCAAGCCGATGTCTTCAACCATTCCAAAGAAAACGTGTGCACAAAAAAGTTAGAGACCATCCGACAGACAGAAAATTTCTTTTCACTCAAATTTAAAATCTCGAAGTTTCACGACATTCTAAACCCATTTCATCAAAACAAACTTTCAATTTTTTTTTTTACGATACTACTATATTTCCACTCCACTACGTGAATGCGGAAGTGGAAGTCTACTTCATTTTAAGGTCCTACAAATTCTTTTCTTTTTAACCATTTTGCGTAATTTTAAATTTCTCTCACTGTTTAAATAATTATCTCCGTGCCAAGTCCCAAAGGTTTAGTAAAAAATGAAAAGCATTATTAAAATTTTGGATACCAATAAAAACTGCCTCTTCCCCCATTTACTAACCTACGATGTCAAAGAGAGTGAAGTGCTTAGATGAGACAATGGTTAGTAAAATAAAAACAAGCATTATACTGCTATGAACAAAATTTATTTAAATTCAAATTTAAAATAAAAATAATACAGGTACATCATTTTTCTTTTCCTTTTCTTTTTCAAAGATAAACCTTATTACAATTCCATTACATGGATATAACAAAATAATATACAGTAAGTAGTTCACAAATACATATATGTAGTTAAATAGTAATCTTATTATAAGATTACTTCTCTATAAGGAAAACAACAATCAATAAACAAAATTATTTTAGAACAAAAATCCACTATAAGAATTGAACTAATAATTCTCTCTAAATAATGTGGATATTGGAGAAAATGGTATAAAAAGTAAAAAAAATATATAAAAAAACAATATATACACAATGTAGTTTACAATGCTAGTTTCGTACTTTTGCAAAGTGAATGGGATCGACTTACAAAAATAATTATACTATCATGCATATAATAGGGTCAAACATGCGTAAAAAACATTTTTTTGTTTAAAATTCTCAGGAATAGAACATATAATATACATTTGTCTTTCACTCGGTTATTACAAAAAAATTCTGTGCTAAGGTACCTTACTTACTTACTTCTAATTTTCCCATTTCTTTGCAAAAATAGCCAAAATCTTAAAAGTATCACTAGATCTACTTCTTAATCATAATTTTAAAGAGATTATCTCTGAAATTAGTTACCATTTTCTCCAGTTCTTCTACTTGTGCTTTAAGTTTAATATTTTTACGAAGAAGTTCATCAGACTCCTTTTCAAACTCGAGTTCTTTAATTTTTCGTTTCAACCTTGACTTTCTCGACGCTTCATTATTTTTGTCCCGCAGTTCCCTATATTTTGAGGCGTCGCTGTCTTTGGAGCAGTCTGACGAAACGGATTCTGTCCTTTTTGGGGGGCGTCCTCTCGGTTTACTCTTTGGTTTAACTGTAAATTCTGTATCGCTGTCGTATTCTGATTCGGAATCTTCTTTGATGATTTTTCTCCTTTGCAGAACATTCTTTTTGGTTGGTGGGACGTAGTCCTCGTCATCGTCACTAGTTGCTCGCCGTTTACGCGGTCTTTTTTGCGGGATATATTGACTATTTTGTACTGTTGGAATTCTGATATCTTCTGCAGGTGGTAGTACTACAGTGGAGGGGGTACCAAATATGTCTTCGGAATCTACATACGTTATATCCTAAAACAAAAAAGAAAATTGATAAACATTACCACACTTGTACTTGTATAGAAAATAAAGGGTGCAGGGTTATATTGAGCCAATAGGTGATATGTCAGCACTTTACTGGTTATTTTCATATGGAATTCTAAGATATATATCGAGTGTTGAAAATTTTGAAGATTTGAAGTCCGATTTAAAAAAATGAATGGTGAATTGAAATTCTCTTCCGCAGGATTTATAAACTATGTTAAAATCGGTAGAAAATTGAGAGGCATACCTCATTTGCCACCAGATCCAATATGTTAAAATTGCTGGATTCCAAGTCAACCACTTCTTCAATAATACTAGGTGTATTTAAATTGTCTCCGGCGGCCAATGGTCTCAAGTTGGTGTTGAGTAAGAGCTTTGAGGGTTTACTTTCAATCGACTCATTGGAGGTACAGCTGTTGCTATCTTCGGGGGTTTCTAGGCCAGTCTGAAATTGCTGAAATCCTTCGTCTACAGTTTCAACATTAGAGAATTGTTTATTAGTATTAACACTTAGAGCACTATTATCGTCCACATTAAATATAGTTGTGTTTGTATTTTCGTAAGATGGTGATATTTTACAATTATATGCACTTCCATTTTCCGACTGAGGTGAAAATACGTTAACGTCGGAACTTTGTAGTATGATATTGTTACCTACATCACTATTGATATTTCCATTTCGATGCACATTTTCTGTAGTTAATGAATAGTTCTTAAACTTATTGTTGTCGGTTATTATACAACTGTTTCCGTAGTATGCATCGCATTCAAGCTTAACAAATAATTCTTCGGATTGACTATCTTTTTGATAAACGTTTACGTTAAAGTCGAAAGCGTCCTTATCTGAAAGAGATATTTAATATATTAACACTAAATAATCGAGGAGAGTAAGCCAATCAATGGTCGCCTCAACTGTTCAACGAATTAAAAAACTTCTGAAACCAGTGGGAATCTATAGGCCTGAATAGGTGGAACCTTCAGTCTGAAGTAATTTCACAAGTATTTTGATGTTTGTGGAAACTATTAAAGAGGCAGAATCTACAGGTAATGCTAAAAGACTGAAGGCGTGGCATACATATTTGTTGAAGAGAATAAGAAATGTTTGTCAATTGTTTTCACAGAAGAAATACAGACATATTTGACTGTCATATAAAATTGGCAAGACTGGTTTCATTGAATAAATATTAATTAGTTTGACGGTTTGTGTATTTTGATTGGCCTATAGGCATGGTGTAGCAACCCCTAGATCTTTGGGAGAAGATCTTGTAAAATAAAGCATAAATCAATGGTTTTAGAGATATTTCCTAAAATTAGACAACATCCCAACCGCCAGTATGGCGGCCATTACTTGCATTTATAGCAATTCCTGAACCCAACGATATAGGGATATTTTACAGACCATACCTGTCTCCTGGCATATACAAGAAATAAACAAATGCAAAAACATTATTAAATAGTTAACTTTCGGTGGCATAGCCCAGGGAAAAGAAGGATTTTGAGTATAATTTTACTCTCAAATCTGTTCAACACGACTCTTCTGGCTAGCTGCGTGCCTATCAATATTTTTAAAGAAATATAGTTTTTACTGCAAAATTCTAAAATTGTAACAAAAATTCCTTTAGAAAAAATTGCCCGAGGTAATGATTAATTTATGACATACAGAGTGACCTAATATTTGTACCGTATTTAAAAACTACTTTCGTTAAAAGAAATTGTTTGGGAACTACGGGAAAAAAGTAAAATAATATGTGAATATTTCTTAGTCTATGTGAGTTAAATTTCAATTTTTTGTTTTTCGACTAAGAACTCCATAACATGAAATGCACATATTTTAATTCAAACTGTACCTACTCAGGCACACAGACAGAAGTTTTGCCAAGTATCGTTAAGAAAACAAATAATATTTGCTCCTTTATAATTATTAACCAAAAGAAATGTAAATTTTGTTTTGCAAATATATATAAAACATTTTAGAATGCAAAATTATTGGTTGCAATTATTGTTATAGAAAAAATTGTGACATACAAACTATAAAATTTAACAGTCTGAAACATTTCACTAGTTTTGCATTCTTTCAAATAACTCTAAATCTAAAGGTAAAACTTAAAGAACTAATGTACCTGCTATTAATGAACTATGCCCAAGTATGTCACATGGATACAATTTTATATAATTTATACAACCATAATTTATTTATCTGAAAAAAAAATCGTAATCGAATACAAACAGAAAAAACGGCAAACGATGAAGCAATTAATAAAAAATACAGTGTATGTAGAGAAACATTTGTTTAAATTTGAATCAAAAACTTTTGCTGCACCCAGAATGAAAAAATGTTTCTCTTAGATGGCTAAAAATAATTCTTGAAAAGTTATTATGCAAAACGTTTATACAGAAAAAGAAACCTGCTCTAGGACTATACTATTGACTATGCCACTCTCTTTCCTACAGACACATAAAAAACATATAAACCGAGAAAATGAGTCGTACGTTTTTTTGTATTTATATTTACCAAATATTGGAGTATTGAGTTCATCTATAGAATTTGCTGACATGGGCTTTTGAAGGACGAATGAAGATAGGTCGCTGAATTCTTCCATCTCCAATTTGACTTTCCTTTGAGGCCCGTAAAACACGCCACCATATGACGTGTCCCAATTTTTTTGTGGTGTAACACTGAGGTCTCCCTAAAAAGAAAAATGATTGTTAATGTGTGTAAATACAGTACTGAGAAATACAGTTTTGATTAAAAGGTAATATAAGACTTAAACGAAATAGTAAAAAAATATATAAATTGGCCTGAAAAAAATGATACTTTAAAAATTAAATTTGCAAATCACACGTAAATCCCTAAAAATACAAAAAATATCACATAGTTATTACAGAATTGTAATAGACAGTGAAGTAGAAATAAATTTCTTAAAAGTGTTTGGGGAGGAGATTTTTTTACTGGAATCTGTAATATACAGAGACCAATTTTCAAACAATTTAATATAGCTTTAACAACAATGTATCCATTTAGATAAACTTTTTTTAAAATATGCTCTTTTGTGGACGTTAACTATCACAGAAAATTTCAATTCAAAATATATATTTAAACGGCCAAATAACAACCATAAGTTTTTTTAAGTTCTACAGTCTTGTAACATAATGCCTCCAAATTTCAATTCAAGATATATATTTAAACGGCCAAACAACAACCATAAGTTTTTTTAAGTTCTACAGTCTTGTAACATAATGCCTCCAAATTTCAATTCAAGATATATATTTAAACGGCCAAACAACAACCATAAGTTTTTTTAAGTTTTACAGTCTTATAACATAATGCCTCCATTCAAATCATTGAAGAAACAACCTTTTTTCTTCTTCAATCGTACTTTTGAAAAAAATTATTATGTATTTTATTTTTTTGTATTTTGAAATTTATACCTGTATTTAGATTCTTTTGCATTTTTGTTGCTTCCAATCAATAGAGCTTTTTTATTCAATTCTGAACTATGTTGAGTGTTTCTAATTTCTAGTTTTGAAAAAAGAATTGCAAAAGTATTTAAGTATTTTTAAAAACATTTTAAAAATTTTTAAATGCAGAAAAAATTATTATATAAACCAAAAAAACTTTTTGTAAGAGCCAATGACTCCATTCTTGATTTTTGGAATACAACCTATTCGCAAAAAACCGAAACTTCTAATTGTTTAAACTTATGTGTACCTCAGATTTCAGCCAAGAAAATCCCCTCCCCATGCGTTTCCTATTTCGATTTTTAACTTTTTTTTAACTCCGAAATATCTACATACTGTTTTATCTGTTAAAGATTTTATAAAAGATCAAGAACGTGCCGATAGCTTTAAGAAAATATATGCCATACAATGTTTAAATGAAAGTAATCGTTATAGTTCTAACCAAATTAATTAAAAATTATTTATTTTTAATGAACACTTATTCAAATTATACAAGGGTTTGTCGTACTTCTATGCCCCCAAATTTCAAGGCAAATTTCAAAAGTTAGAAAACAGTTTTCGGACTTTCAATTAATTCAATTTAAATATTATATATTTCTATTAAATAGTCTTATCAAACTTTATAAAACAGCTAAATAATAAAATTGAACGTGTTTTAAAAAATTAATTTATTCGACTTTTAAACATATTAAATTTTTTTTATAAAATCTTTTTAACCAAAAAAATATTCATCCACTAGATGTTTTTTCAATGTTCTCCTTGTGAAAAGAAAATCATAATTGCCAATAATATTGCTAATATACTACGACACAAAAGTGATAAGTTATTTTAAGAAACTTCACAGTTATGACTGATTACTATATCATGAGTATCTAGCCAAAAATAAATTAAAATATTTTCTTTTCTATTTCGAATAAAAAAATTCCATTTAGTGTAATATTCATTGGAAAAGGCAGTTATTTTGTCACTTTAAAGAATTCATTTGTCTACTTAATAAATTACATCCAATATCTATGATCAATTAATTTTTTAATGAAGAAATTCAATCCACAAAATTTATCAGTAGATTATTAAAATATCAATCAATTATTTACATTTTATGAGCAATTTCTTCAGGTTACTGCATATCAGGGAGATAACTAAATTTATAAAATAAAACAATATATACATTAAGATTCCTCCTCCTCGCGAGTCCATGAGTTGCAGTTCTTGATGACTTTTTCATCATTTATCCGGTCCGAAGTCTGTGCACTCCTGATCACAGTAAGCACAAAACTAAGTTAATACTTAATAACGTTCATTCAATAACCCTACTATTACAACGTGAACAAGTCCCGACAAGTCTTAAAACATAACACTGCCGACTTAGTCACAACAATTCTGGGAAGTTCCTCCGGTAGTCATCTGGCACGAAGTGATAACAGCAGGTATGGAAGGGATATATTTATTACAATGTGAATCCCCACCACGTCTAAAGAATAATTACAATTAAGTTCGATTTATTTTATAGAAGTTTCTAATAATAAATGTCTTAGGCGTTAGGGATGTTGAGATTGTTTCTTATAATTTACGTTTCAAGAAAAATTTGGAAAATTAAAATTTAGAAAAATTGTTTCTCCAATGACGACATACTATCTCGTAGTACCCCAGTTTTTCAATGTTTCCCTACCTCCTTAGACTTTTTTCGTCATTCAGTCGAACACATTTTTTTTTCTTATTCTACTTACTGTTCGCATTTTGCGACTCTCATTAATAACATCCAGCCACAATTTTGCGTTCTGCTCTTCTGATTTTTCGTTCACTCTACGTTCAATGGATTTGTGGTTCCACCTTAGCTCATCCCCTTCACATAACTCAAGCTTAAATCCCATATTGTCTCATCTACTAGATAAACCACAAATACATTTCATCAATATTTACATCTATGCAAATACAGATATCTATGAACACACGTAGTTATCCATGTATTCTTTTCATTTTCTCAGCTTTCACATGTTCTGTGTATTTTTTTACACACCCTGTCAACCTTACAACCTCCCAGATTCTACACAATTAACCTTATATTCATGGGGATATAATTATGATTGACTTTTACTTCTATCGTATCGCATTTTTAACAGAAAGTTCCTTTTCGTTCATTTTCTTAAATATTCTGTGAATTTATACCCTAACAATGGCAAAGTTTACTAAAACTGTTTGCCGCTAGTGCGATTCATTTCGCCATCTTGAAAAAATGGACGGCGATTCCAGCAAATTTTTTAAAAATCTGTTTAAACGGTTCTTTTGTGAAATAGCAAGGCATGCGATATCCTGCCTTAATGATCTTCCCATAAAATTTAATTTAATGAGAAATAAGTCAACACTGATTGGATTCGGTATTCTAATTAGATGTTTATTTCTGAAAAAAGCCCCAGTCGCTCAAATTGTGAGAGCGAACATATTCTTAAAAGTAAAAGAAATACTGATTCAAAAGTTTACCTTATTAAACCGTTTGCTTCTTAGTTTATTAAACAAATCTCAATAAACAGAGTTTTTAAAAAATATGTCTCAAAAAATCTATTGGGCGAAAAACATCAAGAGAAATTATTTTAAATATAAGTTGAAAGCTATTTATTTAGTTTTAATTAGTTAGTTTTTATAATTACTGTACTACATCAAATCATTTAAACAACGAAATAAATATTTTTAAGAAAAAAAATCAGTTTTTACCAAGAATCAAGTTTCTTGGACACTTTATTATTGGAAAAAATCTTAAATGAATCAAATGTAAAAACTGAAAATTTTGAAAATTATTAAATTTAATTAAAATGATGCCAGGATTCACCCATTTGCCCTCATTTTTAGAGCAATTTAAATTGTAACGCCATACATTTCGACATTTTATACGTGTTGCAAGAAACGAGGTTTTTAGTAACATTTCTGAAATATTTTGAAACACGGCGGTATTACTTTTTTATTTTGATGAAATTCATATTTTTAACAATTTTTCTGGAAATTTAAGAATGCTTTATTTCATTTAAGAATATTGTAAAATATCACAATTCTCATGTAAAAGAAAAAATAATCGAACCTCAAATGCAAACAAAACGAAATTTTAAAAATAGAATTTACTACATCACGTTGAAGCTGGAAAATTTGTTTTTTTAAAGAAATGAAAAAATGTAATTATACAAGAGGAAATTTTGGTTTTCTTCACTTATGATCAATTTTCAAAAACAATTAACTGGAACCTTTCGTATCAAATTTTCACGACTAAGTTACTCGAATTCTGAAAATTATTTTTTATAGGCTTGCTCGATTTTAAAAAATAATTTTCAGAAACCCAGTTATATCAAATTCATTTCCAAGAATTCTGAATTTTTTAGACAGTCCCAGTACAAAATTTTCACGACAAAATTATATATGGATAATTTTCTCTGAAATATATCACATCAAAAATTTTTATCGAAAAAAATAGTTATTTTGAAGTTTTTGAAATATCCAAAAAGCAGTCGTTTTAATAGGTATACTTTGAACTATATTGTTACAGTTGTTACATTTGAAACATATAAAATTTTTCAGGCTGAGGATTTATTAAAAAATATGAAGCAATTATTACAACCCACTAATGTTATAAAGTATAATTTCTAACTTAAATTGCATCAAACATTTATTACCAATACTTGGAAATAATGCTCTTTTCAATAGAAATAAACAAATTTAAAAAACTAATACATTTTTACTTTAAGGCTACTTGGTACCTAATAGTCAATCGTAAACGCCTTATATAATATATAAAACAGCTTTAAAAAAATATAACTGGAAAAGGTTAAACATTTTTTTTTTTACTAAAATTCTTTGTGTATCTTTTCTAAATTAATTTTACAAAGCAATTTTCGCAACCAAAAATATCCTGTTGACCTGAACAAACCAGTATGGAGCACAATTACACATAAAAAAGTAATAATTACCTTGAGGGGTACGTCGACACTTAGTGTTGCGGTGGGTAATATATTTCTTTCCATAATAATTGGATTTACTTCGTAGGGATTGACACAAACGAGTGTTGTGGGGTCCGTGTCCATTTCTAAGAATTGTTTTTCCATAGCCAGATTTGAACCGTATAAGTTTGCCAGTGTTTCCAGATTTGGATTTGTTGCTGAGGATTTCTCGCCATGATGCGCAAAGGGCAGCAGATACGCTTGCGGGTACCATTGTGACAGGGACTAGAAGGAAAAATGTTATGTTAATTTTTGTACGTAAACTGAAAGAGAAATAGCGACCGAGGAAGCTAAAAACTTATATATTTTTTGATTTCATGTATTTCGGAAAAAACCTTAACCAAGCTAAAAGTACAAGAAAGTTCGTCAGGAATTTGAAAATAAATAATTAAATACACACTACGGAAAATTTAAAGGAACCGAGATAAAATGGCATTATTTTCTATATATTTCTTTTTCTCCTAAGAAATTTTAAATTCAAGTCCAGACTAGAAGCCATGGATTTCTTACTTACAATTCGCTCGATGTGAAGGTTGTTGCATTATATTTAAAACACACATTTTCTCTACCTTAAAGTTTGTTATGTTTTCGTAAGCAATCGTTTAGATTTGTTTTGTTATTGCTTAGGTACTATCATCCCCTCGATTGTGAAACAGTCAATATAATGGGAGATTTAGCATCAACTGAAACCGCTAAAGCTGAAAACGGTCGATTTTAGTGATGCTGCCGATAAGGAGCCGTCTCGCTTAGGGGGGGGGGGTCTGAACGTTGTGACATGGAAGGAGGGGGTTCAAGCATCTGTGATGTCAGAATACAAGAAAATAATTTAATGCATAATATTTTGATTATTTATTATCAGCATATTTGATATTATTAATTCACATAAAAGTTAGAGTGACATGACAGACAGGGGGTGGGGGAGAAGCGTGGGAATGTGTGACACGGGGGGGGGGTACAAAAATTGGCAAGAGAAGCGTAACATCATTTATGAACGGCTCCTAAGTTTTGTAAATCAATCAAAGTATATGGGAAGATGAAGTTAATGCAGAAAACGCTCAACCACGGCTGATATCGATTTACAACATTACAAATGCTCCGCAATAAGCGTCGAATAGAAGTTCAAACAAGAAACGAACTGGAAGAAGTTCGAGGAACCAGAATGAGTGAGGGTTTGATTAGAAGAAGACTGGAAGATGATGACTTGAAAGCGTATGGGTCAAAAAAGACCCAAAACTCTAAAGATGTCATCGAGTAGCCCGACTAGCCTGTACTGGAGAACACCAAAACTGGAATCATGATCAGTGGGATGAAGTTTTATTCATGAAGAGAGTCGTTTATGCCTAAATTCAATTAATGGTAGGCACAGACGTCCAGAGGAATGAAATGAATTCAATTTAAATTCTCTATCTCATTCGGTGGAGGCTCAATTATGGTGTGGGGTGGCATGTGTTTAGGGGCACGCACAAATTTCGTGGTGGTTAATGGTGATACATTCACTGCAAATAGGAACATAAGGGATATTCTTCAAGATCATGATATACCTGTCGTCCCACATATAGGAGAAAACTTCTTCTTAATTCAAGACAATGCTCGCCCGCACACCCCTCGGTTAACTGACTTTTTAAACTAAGTGGAAACACCATCAATGATTTGGCCTGCATACTCCCCAGACTTGAATACAATTAACACGTATGGGATATGCTAGGCAGACGACTTAGGTAAAAAATTCGTGGTGTCAAAACACAGAAAATGCGAGAGCTACTCTAACTGAAATATAGGAGATGAAATGATAGAAAACGTCATCATAAGTATGGGAAGATGGATGACTGCAGTCATAAGGGCTCGTGGGGATACACAAGTTACTGAAAAAATAATCTTGTAGTTTTACTTGATTGGTAAATGTTTAAAAAAAAAGTAAAAATGTATGATTCATTTTTCTCAAAAACGATATTTTAGTATATTTTTTAAAAAGGCTTGTCATGTAAGATATTTCATCAAATTTGTTGGGAAAAAGAAATAAGTAGAAGAAATGCCAATTAATCTCTGTTCCTATAAGGCCGTGTGTGAGATAAAATCATAAACTAAGGTAATAATTTGGCACGATGAAAACTATAAAACTGCAAATGTTACCACTATTTATAAAATTATTATTCTAGGTTACGTTACGTTTGGAATTATGTTATCTGGAGAATCTGTCTCTGACATAATTCTGTGCAATTTTATTTGAAAAAGTACGTTTCACCGACGCGTCTTCTGGACACGTGCTACTTATATAAATTATACCTATATACACTCTAGATTTTTTATTTTTACCATTTCCAGACGTATCTTCTTCGAGCATTTCCTAAAATGTCAATAAAAAACTTGCATCATTAATAGTTTTTACTCTGTAATTGTAGTCTGATTGTGCACCTTGACTTTGGAGACTTAGTCTTAATCTAGCAAAAGCACATCTTTCTAAAGATGAGCTTATTAAACCGCGAACCACACACACTCTACAAATCAATTATACGACCAAATCCCGAAAGCCTAGATTAACAAATACCTTAACACTGTAATATATCACGTATCTAAGAGAACATTGAAAGCATAATTATTAAATTAAGAGTAATATATGTATATCATTACAATTATTATTCAAAAACTGGACGCAATGAAAATGTGTTTTCCAGCTAATTAAAAAATGCCACTGGTTTTCCTGTATGCGTTGTAGCTTATAGCAGTCATTAAATTTTTCAATTCGTCTTTTGCAGCTTTTCTTTGTTATAATTTACTGTTAAGTTAACAAAGACGTTTTTGGGCTGACTCGATATTTTACTGAATATGTCTTATCATTTAGTAGTAATAAAGATAAAATATCAGACTTGTTTAACTTATTTCCAAAGATATCTATACAATTTTTCAATCAGAATTAATTGATTATCAAACCAATTACTCGGTAAGCACATTATATCGATAAAATAATTGTTCTGACATCAAAATAAAACGATTTAGTCGACATAATAAAGTATCGAGCAACATATTAGTGCCCCGTATGTTCTTTCAAAATCTACTTGCTTAGTAAAATTGGGTATTGCGGAGAAAAATAGGTAACTGATTGGTCATCAAAAATATAAGTAGAGCAGTGAAGAAAATCTTCAACGTCCAATATTAATATGCACTTTTTGCAGCATTTTAAGAGTTACGAATTAATAACTCGATCAGGCGAAATAAGACAAATGATCGCCATTATATCTATTTTGTCGAATTTTTACCGATTTAAACAAAAAAATTGATTGCAGGAGTCGTTACTCTGTGGTAGTTAATCATTTTGCACAAATAACTAAATAAAAAACACTACTATGTTTTCTACCACTACGTATTTATAAAAAGCCATTGTCAAGCAGCGATTCAAAAATGCAAAATTGCAATTGTAAATCAGTCATTTTTGGTAGAAAACATAGTAGCGTGTTTTATTTAGCGATTTAAATAAACCCTATTTTAGCAGTTGGTAAGTTGCACTACCACATTGCATATGATTTGTGATCATATACTGATTATAACTTTTTATGATTGACTTTTTCAAAATCTTTATTGTGGCAAAGTTCTCGTTCGCACTAGCTATTTAAAGATATTTGGAAATTATTAAGTATTAAACTATTGTTCAATTTATTATTTATAAAACTTAAGGCAGCTAGGGGCTTTATCTCATCTGCTCTGTATCTAATCAACTTTATTTACTGATACCGTATTTTAGTGGTAGTTTCAGTTTGGAAGCTGGCCAAAGAGTCTCTGATCAAGTTTCTATGAGCACTTTTTTGTTTTGATAATGACTTGCACAGCTAACCAAAAGAATATTAGCAACTGAACCAAATATATCGATCAAATGCGTTTTTAGTTTCACATTTGTTATGTTTTATGGTTTTGGAGCTGCTCATACCATAAAAACATTAAGTGATAACCTTCTTCACTTAATTTGCTGATAACATTTGGATGATCAATCAGTGTCATTGTATTTTACTTCCCAATGAAAATCAAATATTTTGCTAAATATTCTAATCATACCATTTTTTAATTGTGGTAGATACCTAATACATATTTCTTCATTTGACACAGATCAAAGTGGAGAATACAAAGATTCAGTGAAATGATTTCAGTTATGGCACGAGCCATTTTCATGCACTGTGTATGGAATTTTATGTGGCTAAATCAGAATAAATACACTGAAAATTTGTGGTATTCATTCACCATTAATAGCTTCGCACGAGGGGACTGCGTGATCGCAGATCGCTGCGTGATCGCAGATCGTACAGGTATTTAGTTATTGTGGTTAGATTACTCAGCCTCGTTATATTAAAATTGAAAATGTATTAATGCAAACAAAATTATTAAGCAAATTCTATTTATAGGTTATCTGTGATCTTTCTAAGAAACTGAAAGCAGATTGTATAACTTTCATAATGCTTTAACTAAATTTAAATTTGATTTTAATTTTAAAAAGTCATCGACATTTAAGATGACTACATAGATATGTTTGAAAATATCTTATGTAAAGCTCCATATTTTATCTTTATTGCTACAATGTTGTGCAATTATTTAACATCCAATGAGGCGGCAAAAGTTGTTAAATAGACTTGAGCCGACGCTAGACAAAATTTACATTGCAAACTTACATTTCCAAGAAACAAAGCATTAACATTTACATATTCAATATTACTACTTTTCTTTTGCCTATGGATTCAAGTTATTATAAGTATTATTAGGAAAATAGCCATAAACTAGGTATAAATATTATAATCTTCGCAATTTTTTTGTTAGTTTTTACGTATAATTTCTATATTTTAATAATTTAATGATGATTGGCAAACCGCTTGCCAGTATGCCATGCAATATGTACTTATATAGCTAATACCTATGTCGGAATGCTACATGGTAGCAGACTAGAGCCTCTATTATATATTTTTTATTTATAATGTATTTGTGTGATTTTTTAAAAGGAAAATTATCATTTTAAAATGAATGAAATATTAGAGAAGGTGCGTTACTGGATTAAGTATATAAATAACTTAAAAATTAATGTTACAGAAACAAAATGCAAATCACACAGGGACATATTTAAAATTTAAATTAAATGGAGAAACTGTTAAAGTAGTTAGATCAACTTAAGTATCTGGTAGTTATTTGAAAGCGACATAATATTTTAAAAAAATATTAATTATATGCAAAAAGTTTGACAAAAGAAGTTCTAGAAGGGTTAGTTCGCATTTATCCATAAAAACCAGAAAATTAGTGGACAACACTATATGATCTGTAGACTTATTTTAATATGATTTTGATTTAATCTCGAAATTCAAAAGTGGCAAGTTTGAGACAAACAGATTGAATGTAGTTATTTTTTTTAGTTTTATTTCATACTGACGAATCTATCAACCTAATCATTTAATTTTCCAAAATTAACATTATTTACAAAGAAACTGTGAAGGTTATACCCGTTTACTCTAGTTTTTAAATGTTAGGTAATAAAAATGAAACAAAGATGAAATTATTTAAACCCAGGCACATCAATAATCTAAACTTGACCGTTAGTTCCTCGTAGAAATAAAATAAATTTAAATAAGAAAGTAATTACATTCGACGTTCCAAGAAATTAAGAAAGCTTTGACGTTCGTATTAAAACTGGCAACAAGCGGCGATACTGAGTTCGGAAATACCTGATGGATTTAAAATAATTGATAATTTATAGCAGGATAGCAACACGATATTCCTGCTGGTTTAGTTTCCAAGATTCTGATAATCGTCATATAACCAATCCGATAAACCAGAATAAAATCTGTATAATACAATAAAATACCAACGTATTTTCCTCCGAGCTGTTACTAGGAAATTTATTTTGCTTTATCATTTATGCTTATCTCATCTTTATTTTCACAACACTGGTGGAAGCGGAGCAAAATTAGCAGATTTTTTTTAACAAATTATTAAATTGAAGTAAATAAATTTCATGCCAAATAATTATTAAATTAAAATTAAATTAACAACTGATATGTTTGCCTTGCAAATATTTTGTTTATTTAATGTAATAAAATAAAACATTTGCTGTTAATTATTTGCTTAATGATATTTACATTTAGAGATAAGGCAATCAACCATGGATTTTAATTTACTGAAACCATTTTAAAATCATAATAGGTTTACTATACCGGATATTTAAATCAATTTATTTAACTTTTATTGTTGTCTTCTGTTAGAAAACAAGTAACTGTTAGTGAAAGTACCTAGCAATTCAGTTGATATCAGGTTAGCATTATTAGCACTCAACTATTGACCTTATTTACGTAGCAGGAACTAATCAATGTGTTTTTATTCGTGATATTAGATTCAAATCGTGATATCTCTTATCACACGCTGATGGAATCAATCAATCCCAATTTTTCAGTCAAATGATTGCTAATACTATTATACCCTTAAAAATGATGTATGATAAAATATATTTTTTGATGTGTATTTCAACCATGGTTTTTTTCACTCGAAAGCAGTTGTTAAAAATTTTTGCCCAAGAGAACAAACACGTAGCAAGTCAGCAAAATAATTACGCAAAAGTGTCTGAAAAAACTTTAACTAAAAAACCTTGAAAAGAAATTGTTTTGTAAGAAAATTTAAAATAAAGAAATTACGAAGCAGCAAAGTCATAAGAGGACAGCTGCCACTGTATTTGTTTCAATGAACTTTTGGAGACTTTTTCGTACATAAAAGACAAATTCTGTGACCTCTTCATTCATTAGATTTTGGGAAAAAAATATTTTGACTCTAATTGGAACTGGTTTGAAACAAGTTAGAGTTATTTGCAGCGACAGAATCACTTGACAAAAACATTTACCATGGTTTTTTAAAATGAGAATATTCTGTGAGCAGAATACAAAACTGTTTCTGCATCATATTTAAGAGACTTTCTATTACATTTTTCTTTGCCAAAGTGTACGGCGTACCTCCGTAGTAAAAAGCAAAATCTATTTTTGTTATTTTATTCCCCAATTTAACTGACGAAAACATATTAATTATTAAAAATATACTATTTTAGGTTTGAATAAAATATATTAATTATGACAGTACTGCTTTTAATAGATACCATTTTTTCATAGTTTTCCATCCAAATAAGTGGAAAAGTAATTGGGGGAGTTTTTAGTAGAGAGTACACTGAACTGTGGTTTCAATACCTTGACAAAGGTTTGATATTTTGTTTAATTTTTCTAAATTCATTATCATGAAGAAAATTAACCAAAAAATTATATCTACATTCACAGTCATGTAAAAATATTCCCAAAAATATTTTTCGTCAGTTGTTAAATTGGAAAAGAAATTGAAAAATGATTCAATTTTTTTACCACGTACCTCCTAGATCGCTTTGGCAAAAAAGTATATTACAGAAAGATTCTTAAACATGCTATTGAAAAAGTTTCTTATTTGTGCTAGCATAACATATTCATTAAAAAAAATCTAGATAAAATGAATCGGCTGAGTCCATTAAAAAAATGTTTTTTGAAAATTTTATAAATACCTCTGTTTACCAAAAACTAATGAATGAAGACCAATATTTTCAGAAAAAATATCTTTATATGCACAAACAAGTTTCCAAAATGTTTGTTAAGATTAAAAGTTTTTTAAAAACAGTTTAAATAATGAAATTTGGAAAACAATTGAATTCAAACAATTTAAAACAATTAAGTTGTTTTGTATAAGAAATGAATTTTCTGCACAGCCATGCCAGAAGAAAAGAAGTTAACAAACACTTCAAAGGCGGTGTGATGAAATAAAAAATTGCACCCTACGTCTATGGTTTAGTGGGCAGTTGCAAAGTCACCTGTTGTCGCTGTACTTTTTTATACTGCGCTAGTAATACACACCAAAATGAGATATTTAACAATTCATTTATCTACGTTATTCAATCTGAACTGAATTTATCCATCAATTATTATTAAGAACAGTTACTAGATACACACAAAAAATCAGATAACACATTTTTTAAAAGCAGTTTCGTGTTCGTGGGTTGTCACTAGGTATAATTCGATAAAAATATTAAAGAAAATCCTATATTCTCTAAGATGAACACCTCTTAAATTTTTAATACAAGTTATACAAGCGCCTGCCGTTAACGAGAAGGTATGTGACAATTTTTTAAAATGTATGTTAAAGAATATTGCAAGACGTTATATATTTTTAAATGTTGGTAAGGTCACTTGGAGTATTTGGGCCATGATTTTACAACCTAAGCGAGATTATACTTTGAACTTGCCTGAGAACCACTAATAAGTTATATTAATATCTAAAATATTTTTTTACATATAATACAATATACAGTCTTTAAATATATAATATTCAAATCCCGAGTCAAATTTAATTTTCTTTATAATTATAATTAAATAATATAAAGTCTGATGGGCCCAGTTACCCCTAGAAATAGGGGCAACTGGACCATACGGGTCTTAGTTTCATACAAACGGTTGTTATTTGAACTGGGGTAAGTGGGCGTGTTGGTAAACATGTAAACTTCGTACAAAAATTACCACAAGTCATTTAAACCACACCATAGTCGAGTTGTCGACGATGTAAGAGAACTACTACATAATAATTAGGTGGAAATTTATTCAAATTTAGGAATAACACAACTTCTGTAAAAGTAAAAAGGGCAAAATTAAATGTAAAATCATCCAATTTCAAGTAAGCATAAATAACACAGGCCCACAAAAAAGAGTGATCTACACCAGGGACCTGACATAGTAATCCTATGTATTTCGACGTGCTGAACACGAATCCAATGTCCGTTTAGCTCCGTTACCCACCAACTTTTTGTAAATCGCGAAAATAATCTAAAGAAATAAGGTTGCTTAGGCTATTTTCGCGATTTACAAAAAAATGGTGGGTGATGGAGCTAAACGGACATCAGATTCGTGTTCAACAAAATACATAGGGATTAATATGTCGGGTCCCGGGTCCAGATCGCTATTTTTTGTGTGACTGTGCGCAGTGATCTACATCTACCTAATAAATAAAAACAAAAACAACATACTTAATGTGCTTGGGGTAACTTGGTCCTAGCCGTGCCCAGATGCCCCAATTAACTGGCCCACTTACCCCATTTTTGAAAAATTGTGGGGGTAACTGGGCCACCCACTCAAGCTTGTGACCTAACGCAGAATACATTAATAACATTTTAGGGATATATCATGTTTCTAATTTATGCTAAATTAACTGTGAAGTTGATAATATATACAGTAAATCTGTAGTATTTCATAAAAATCAAGATTACATCACGTTGCTATGAAAATTTTGCACTACAAAATTTAAAAAATTGCTACATGAAAGCAACAACACTCAGAAACATGAGACTAATTGTTGTAGTGAGATGACATTGTCCTTCAGTGCTGCCAACTGCTTGAAGTGAAATTACCCCCACAAATTCTACGGAAAAAAACCATGGCCCAGTTACCCCCTGGGCCCAGATACCCCAACTGACCTTAGTGGTCTTTCGAGAAAAATATTAGAAAAAAAAAAGAAAATTTTGAAATGTTAAAAGTAGGAAGAAGTTTAAAAAAAGCGAATGAGTATTATTTTAAAATACAAACAATTTTAGAAATTTTGTGTTTTGGAAAATCATAATTTCGAAAATTAAAAATAAAAAGCCCAACCATTACGAATATGGTTAATATTAACAAAGTCCCTATTTCTGCCAAATTATATATCAGGGTTCGGACTTTGCCAAGCTGAAAAAATTCCCTGAATTTTACAGGTTCTCCATAACCAAAAATATTAATTTCCATATATTTTTTAGTGAAGTAATTTTTTGTTTGACATAACATGATACCTTGGGTTGAATTGAATCAGTGAAAATTCTTCAAAACTCTATGGTTTTCCATACGGAGACACAGAATTCCCTGATTTTTTATACGATTTACAAAATTCCCTGATATTTCCAGGTTTTTTTAAGGATTTTTAAATTCCCTGAATTTTCCAGGTTCTCCAGGTTTTCCATATGAGTCTGAACCCTGTATATACCTTATCCTCAATTGCCTATCAATGTGACCAAGTAATATTAATTAAAACTGTTAATTATCGTTCACGCATTGATACTGAAAATTTTTACTAATTGCTATTAAAGCTTTCCAGCATTTTCCTAATAATATTTATGAAATTAATTAAGTATCATTAAAGATTATTATTAAACACATTTAATCATAGCATCCTAGATTTCATAATAGTCATAATATGGATTATATAATAGACAATAATTTAATTCCAGGAAAATATAATTGAGACTGCTATAGCACTGTTATCATCGGGTCTATTCAGAGATAGGTAAACAGTCGCCAAATTATTCACGTCCACTATCTCACCTTAATCAAACAGTTGTTTAATCTATTATTAAAATAGACTCATTATGAACAAAATAAAATTTTATCTAATACTTAATACTGCTGTAATAGGATAGTAAAAAAATATGCTCGTCTTCTTAGAATACATACGAGTCTAAACACTTCAAATTTAAGTGATAACATTTTAATGAAATAATATAACAAATAATAAATCCCTGTCGAAATGACATACTTATTTATTTGCAAAAGATATAAGTGTCTATATATAAATTATGTATTAGCAACAGTTATCTACATCTGAAATTTGATCAGTTACTGATACAGAGTATTCCGCCAAAATATTTTGCATAAACACATGTTACACAATATTGTGTAATATGCTGCAATACCACTTTTTACATTTACAAAATATATTTATACTAAAATAGATTACGGGAAACCGACAGTAAAATAATTAAAGCAAAAAATGTCTTATACGGTTTTTAAGTACCTAAGATATTACATTTTCTTGAAAATTTACTTACATTATATTCGCCTTGTCCTCTTTTGAGAATGTTGACTCCCGGTGGGGCCTCACCAATTGAAGAGTTGAGAGTTAGAAACGCTCAACCTGAAAAAGAAAAAAATAGTTATGGTAGAAAATTCTATAACAATAATAATGTGTTAAACTTAAGCACGATTACAAAAATTGACATAACACTAACTAGAGAATAGTTGTAAATTATTTTCTGGATTTGAAAGCTTGGATTATTTCCGACTTAGATGTTTCTCATATATTATAAAATATGATTTAGAATATAGCAAATAGAACACCTATTATAATGTAATTAAGTCGTAAGTTGTAGGTATATAGACTTAATTTGTTTGTTAATTATTACTAAGAATACGAATGAAGTAATAACAAATACTGATAGTTCGACAACCAACACACAGTAGGAACATTGAATCTTAAAATTGTGTTAATATAATTAATACATTTATAATATTGCAATTTAAAATGGAACTAGAAAAATATTGGAAATCTCTTTTTACGTATTTAAATTACTAATCTATATCCTAATATTGATTGCAGATCACACAATAAATTATTTAAGTGACATGCGGAAAAACGTGCCAACATTGTAAATATGTTCTGGAATTTTCAGAATGTTCACAAATTTAAATCGCTTGCCAATTATTGTACAGGGCTTCTGGTGTTTTGAGATCTATTTTTATAGTTCCAAAAAAATTATAATATGTATTTCGTTTATTTTTATGAGCATTCTAAATATGAAAAGGGAAAACAACTGAGAATCAATTTAAAAACATGTTTTCTTCCCGACTTTACGGGTACCTATGTATTATGTTGATTGGTTAACTTTGATTGTGATATTTTTTGAAAATGTTTAAGAATGAAAAATGAGGTGTGTGATTTTTGCATTTATATATTAAATATACTAGTCAGCTGTTGATGTGGCGTAAAATCGTAATATAAGTCCTGAATCGTATATATATTGGTCCATTTTTACTTTTACACATATTTAAAAAAAACTATAAGACTACCTAAGTAGAACCATAACAAGACTATTACCAAGAATTTTCACTCAATTATTTCACTGGTTTGCAAAATAGCTCGATTTAAAACTACGAAATAGGAAGATCACGCTATTTTGCAAACCACTATAATTATTGAGCGAAAATTCATAGCAATAGTCTTGTTATGGTTCTACTTAGGTACTGTTATAGTTTTTTTTAAATATACTTACTAAGAAAAAGAAGTTATGGTCAATAATAATAAATATTTCCCTATCAGATGTCTCTTTCAAGGGAAGGGCCACCTTAAAACAAATATAGAGTGGTCATCCGACAGAAAAAATAAATAGTAATTAAAAGGTGACAAATATGGATATGCGTAAATAACCTTTATAAATTTAAATCACAGTTGAATTATTTTCTAGATTGACCACCGTGTATATTTTTCACTAAAAGTATTAGTATGTGTTTCTCGTCTGCTAATTATGTTGACTATTGCCATTTGTCACATTTTTTTCATAATTTGTTCTCTTTACACGGGCCACCCTATATATTTTTTATTGAAAGTCTTCCCATTTCTTCGCTGACAGTAATGTCAGGTACCTACCAAAGACGGAGTTCTTTTTAGCTATAGCGCCAACAGACAGACCGACAGACAAACTGACGTAATCGAAAGACCTTCATTTTCGTAACCTATACACGGTCTGAAACGTGAAAATTTGAAGAAATCTCGGAGGCTGATTTTTTTCACGAATACAACACTTCCCTCTTCGGTAAGCGAGAGAAGTAAAAATCATTTAGATTGTCTCACAAAAAAAATACTCTGAACCAGAAACCAGATCAAGTGCTAAAAATGAATATGATGTCCAAATCTCCAGATTTTCTATGTTTTTCATAAATCAAAAAAGTATCGTAGATAAATGACGAATGATATTTTTCATGATTTACGAAAAACTATGACGAAATCAAGCCATTTGGACATGAGATTCGTTTTTTCGTACGTCAAAAAATTGTATAGGAAATAATTTCTGGTAGAGCATTTTCTTATGTTGCTGTGCTAATATTGAATTGTTTTTCTTTCCATATTTATAATGCACAAGAAATATACATCATTCCATATATTCATTTTCCTTTATAACTATAAAAATAAACTACCAGCACTGTGATCTAAATATTTGGAAACCCTGTATAACAGTACTCCTACCAGTAGCAATTGGCAGTGTCCATTTTTGAAGTGTATGTGATAGATAATATTCCGAAATAAATGTCAATCAGAACAACGCTAATTAGTTAATTAACATAATGACCGACATTTTTCCTACTGACATCTATTTCGGCTGGTTTTAATCTAGATTTCCATAAGGCTCTAGACAAATCTAGAAATTTCTACAGCAAATAGTTTTGGATAAATTACATTAAAATACTGATTTAAATTATCGATCAAAAATATAATAAAAAGGTATTATTTAAAAACTGACCATAAATTACAATCAAAATTATATTTCATTATTTTCCTGCAAAAACAATTTCCTGCGACCGCACGCCCATGCTAAAATATTCATATGCTTGAGATAACAACATAATTATCAGAGTTAGACAAACAAAAATAATCGCCTTTCCACGAAAAACCAATTCGAGCTAATGCTGAATGACGTCAAAGCTCACAGACAAGTTTTAACAAGTCGGCTGTACGCTCACCGTTCCGTCTCAAGGTCAGACCCCGACAATACAAAAGGTTGTGGATCAATAGAAAAAATAATACGAACACAATACCATTATTTTACAACCACTTAGCAAGCAATATAGAGGAACTCGAATATTATGCTTAGAAAAACCAGCTTAAATTACGTACGAAAATGTCAGCAGGAAAATCATATTTCAACAGGAAAAGTATAATCGAAATTTCGAGATCAGAATAATTTAATATTTAATATTCATAATAATAACCAACTCAATTATTAGCTCTAACGAACCCTAGTATTTTTAAAACTATTTGTTACATCATGCATTACAAACAAAATATTAAAATTTGAACGTCTCACAATAAAGTTAATGTGCAAGAAAATTAAATCTTTTTTTAACATTTATTGCAACACGCATAAAATACATATTTTTTTAATTCTTACTCAGAGTTTTCCAGTGTAGCTCTTCTCTCTATAGCCGGCGAATTTAATCACAGTTTAAGAAAAGAAGACTTTACTTTGAAAAACTAAAACAATGTTACACGATACTTTTACGACAGTGAAAGATCACTCCTAGATTTTGAACTCAGAGCTCGTAACAGTACGTGTTCACCGTTTAACAGCAGCAAGGATTCTGACGGCATCAAAAATGGCTACCGGTGCTTTCACCACAGCAGGAATACACTCGAGAGTGGAGATATGTATATCTTTTCTCGTCACACTCATGCAGTGTTCGTATTGGAACGATTTCCGTATTTCTCACTGGCGTCGGTTTGGTCACGAGGAACCAATCAGAGCGTTCTGTATCACGAGACGGGAGATGTGGTTGTGAATGTGAGTCATTGGAATTACGAAGCAGAATTAGGTATTTTTTCGGTGTACAGTCCCGTGTAAAGTAGCGCGCGCTTGATAAACTAGCAACAATTATCTGTCAAAATGAATTTGTTGAAATTCTGTTTGTAAAAACAAAAACGTATTCAAATGATACTCGATAATATGATAAGCTCGCAATTTTTAATACAATAACTTTATTACTTAGAATTTGTCTTCAAATGCTACTTTTGGAGGGGACTGTATCAGTAGGAAATTTCTTGGAATACGCTTATTATTATGTTTTGCCATCGGCGCCTCAGCCTACTTTGTGACTCTGCTATAATGGATTAATGGGGATACCCGCACCAGCAAATTTATATAATAACGGCTTTTAATTTGTTTGTTACTTCATTTTTATGGCAACAGTGCCTGATATTTAAGGCCAAAGTCCATTTTTATATTTAAGCTACTTCCTTTCACCAATGGATTCCGAGTATTTAGAGAAATTAGAGTTGTTGTTGTGAAACAGCACGAATTGTTTCTGAAAACTGGGCGGTGAGAGTATCATTGAATTATTTATTACTAAGGGATATTGATTGCAGCGCCTTCACCATTTTCGCTCTAGATACCGATACTTATAAAAAGGGGACGCATTGCCAGTAACCAGAGGGGACTTTTTTTTTTTAAACAATTGAACCACCTTTAAAGTCACTAAAAATTATGAAATAAAATTAAAAAAAAATTTTATCGACTGTTTTCTAAAGATGGTTCAATGTTTTTTTATTTTTCACCATTTTTAGTGGCCCAATTTTATGTAAATCTGCAAAAGTTATGCAATTATGCAGCCCTATTGAATTCATCATTTTGAATGTTTCAGCTAGTGCAAGAATACCTCACTGTTTACTTACAACCGCGCCTCCGCCATAACTTAGAATGCTTCCTAGAATATTTTCTAGAAGACAATATTTTTATAACCCGGCACCTTCGCCATAACTTAGAATACTATTAATAAAAGCCGATTAAGAAATAATTTCTTTCCGATTTTGCCCGCCTTCTACTGGAGTTGGACATGGCTTGATGAAAGAATATGGTACCACCGCCGAGCCATATTCTACAGTATAAAAAAATCGTAGAAATCGCTAAAGCCATTCCAGAGAAACCGCTGAACAAACAAGAAAAAACATTCAATGGGCTCGAATCTGATGAAAAAAAAATACCGAGTGAAATTCAGCACTTAGCATTTTTAAAGCGTTTTATTTAAATTTCTGTCTATCTCTCTATCTCTATATATAATGCACTGTAGGTATGGCGTTTTTTTTTTTCTGAAATAAGTATTTGATAAAAACTAAACGACCCAAAACTCCGTTTTTAAAATAATACTTCTTTCGGTAGAGCTTTAAATTACTTTTCCAATGTAATTTTTAAATTTAAAATCGATTTATAAATTGGTGTGGAATACTACAATTTGAAGTTGAAGATGACACAATCAGGATTAACACTTTTGTCAGTAATTAACTACAAGCATAGTATTTTAGGTTACTTCTGATTCGATTTTGACTGAAAAGACTATTGTAAAGGTAATTCGAACCGCTAGAATAAGATAAAGAAATATATAGAATGCTATTGGAAATAAAAAAGTTACTGACACTTCCGGCTAAACCGGAAGTAAATTTTTGGGTCTGGTTAGGTCAAAAATGTATTTTTGTGTCAAAGACCCTAAACCCTCATCAAATTTTTATCTAAAAAATAAAAAAAAAGTGAGGGTGTAGATCTCGTGGATTCCCGGTATAATTTATTGTTCTCAAACGCATACCAGCAGTCCTTTCTTTGGCACCGATCATATGCTTCATACATCTAGCTAAAACTAATGGTGACGTTCATCCAACATGTTATAAATTAGATCTAAATATATTGCATGGCCATCAACCGTTTGATACCAGGAAAAATGTATACCTAATTGTTGTATAATATTTGCATAAAAATAAAATTCTTGATAAAGTAAAAACGAGTAGTAGCATTCTCAGTATTATTAGTTAATTCAGTTAGTAAATACAAAACAAGGAATTCTTAGTTTCATTATGCAAGGTCAATTCGTAGGTGGTGGTCACAGATGTAGTCAAGGATTTTTCACGATCTAGCTCAAGGTCAATAGCACTGGTAGCAATATACTTTTGAAGGTCATGGATGCAAAATGGTTAAAGGTTCATATAAGGAGTTTTAGTTGCACTATATACTGAACGTTTTGTGGTTATGTTATTAGACATGACAAGAATATACGCCAATGGGTTTGACTTGTGGTCCAGGGAATAGTTGGAAAAAGTTGAAAGTAAGAATGACGTGACACTCTCCACTTTTTTAGAAATATATCGATACTGTGCACCTTAGGACAAAATCTTTGCTAAAAGCATCGAGAAAATTTGCTTTGACGACTCGTAACACATTAACGGCCAAATTTAGAGCCATCACATCGTTTTGCAAATAATTCTAGTAGGAATGTTTACAGTCCACAAAATGTATACCTATAGTTTATTAGCCTAAGTTGCATAATTTTTTAAGTATTTGGAAGGAAGTAAAAAACCACGTTTTTACGACTTTGTTGGTAATAATTTCTATTTTCTAACTTTTTCCCAGATGATAAAATTTGATCATAAAACGAACAGACTGGCGTTAGTCTTATCTTGTCTAAATTAATTATCACGTTTAGAATCAGGGTTAAACTATTAAAACAGGCAAAAACAGGCATAAAGGGGAACAAAACATGCCCCTGAACCAATTTACTTATTTTTGAGCTATTAATTTAAAAACCTGTCGAAGAATTAACCTTTCAAAATCTCAATTCACAGTAACATACAACACATTTGGTTGGAAATATGACTTTATGCATATTCTTTACTCATTAATACATCCAAAATATCCATCTGAATATAAAATATACTAATGCTTGATAGGCAATTTTTGGGTTCGAGTCTTTCGTAAAATTTACACAAAATACAACATTTACTTACAAATGTTATCAAACTATATCTAGATAAACCTAGTTTCCGCATAGTGGGATTCCTACACCAGAATGACCATTATTATTTACGAGAATTTGCAAAAATGAAAAATATCTGCCGTTTACATAATCAACGAATATGAAGATTTTATATAAACAATATGTCAGTTCTAACCATTTAATACGTAGTTTCCATTGCAGCAACATGAAAAACATTTAAAACATATCTAAAAGACTTACAAATTGACTTACATTTTCTCGTATTCTATAATGAGCCGACAACTACTACTCTTACTATAAAAACTTGGAATTATCAAATGTCTCGAATATGTGTCTCTAACTAGATGACACGCCATTCGCATCGCAATATAATAAATAAGAAACTTCAAATTTACCATCGATTTTCACATTGACTTATGACCTTTGTTAACGTTCAGTCAACAACTACCCACAGTTTTCTCAAGGAACTGGCATTGATTTTCATCTTTCTTTCGCACTCACCAATCAATTATCAGAAACTATTTATACTAGTGTTTTTGCAAATACTTCTGAAATATTGGAATTTTAGAAAAAAAAACGAATGTGAGGACAAAAATGCGTTCTAATTTTTTAATTCCGTTAAAAATGCCAAAAATAATAGTGTGGTGCCAAACATTAACACTTTCTAATTGTATTACTACTGTTACAGAAATTGTAAAAATTAAATTTTTTTGTGAATATTTTCGTCATCATAAGCAATGAGAAACATAAAATTTGTATCACGTGGCTGGTTTTAAATAAGTGATTCTGATTACATAAAAATGGTGTGTTTACATCTCTATTAAATCAAGTGATGCTATGTTTTAACCAACACGACGGCGCTAAAAAGGAGGTACTCAATTCTGTTGTGTGTTCGTGTCTGTATGTTTGTACATATACACGTGTCTCATAACTAAAAAAAAGCTGGATCGATTGGAATGCAATTTTCATATATCAGCCAGCAAAGCTAATAGTCTATAAGATCAGGACTACAGAGTTCCTTAAGGGAGTAGGCAGGACAGAGGAATGCAAATTTTAAATGGATTTTTGAAAATCACCAGATCCTCCGCCATTTCTTGAAGTCAGCGTCTATAAATAAATACACTACTCGCCTTAAAAAATAACTATTTCCATGACATTTTTACTAAGAAAATCCTTCATGATTTCAACCCTTTTTGGGGTTTTGAGGAGGTACTTCTTACCCCTTGCAGGGTGCAGCCAAGGCAATTGAAGGAGATTCTCGTTATGTACTGCGACCATTCTGCAGTAAAAACAAGGAACACTTGCTCTCCCAGATCTCCCTCCACCAACTCCCTTATCCAACAGGGGGCGGTTTATACCCTTCTGGAGGCTTGGTTCTAGAGGGACATTCGTCCTCTATCATATTTCCTGTGCATTCTCAAGAGCCTGTAAGCTAGAAGCTTTTATGACGCAGTTCTATGCCCAGAAGGGTATAGAAGGGGTGCAGAGGGTGTATCAACCCCTTCGGGAGAATTGTTACCCCTCGCTGAAGCACTTGGCGTTAAAGAAGAGTACAAGAGATAAAAAGCCCCCATTCTACTTCCCTCCTTAATGATACTTATATTCATACATTTACTTTATTGGAGGGATGTTTGTTTTTGCCTCTGCACAAATATTTAAGGGGCATTCGATTTTTTTTTACCTCGAATTCGGATTCATAGCAACACCATGGTCAGTCACTCGGATCAAAAACTTTTTTTTGTGGGCTGTGTTATCTTACTGGAGAAACAATTTGTTCTTGCTTATATTCCAAACTTTGCAAACGTGCTAGAAATACGATCAAATTCATTCCTGACACTAAATAACATACTTTATGTTATTAATTATTACCATCTTCTTCTATTTATAGAACAAAATCGATTAGTTTTATTTATATATTCTATTGCATGAAGGAAGTTTTAAAACATGATTTGCAAGTCATTTGCCCCAACTATGTTGTATAACATTACTTGCAAGTCATTCGGCTATTTTGATAACAACATTAAGTCATCTACATATGTAGTCCATTTGAATAGCTACAAGACTATCGCATTTATCCACAGACACATCAAACGACCAAGGTCAGGACATGCCTCCTTGTCGCACACCTTGTCCTTAAAAAACATTTGTATAGAGTACTACGACGAGTGCTTATCCTTCCGATCCTTGCTGTCGTTTATACACGTTGTATTAATACTCAACTGATTCTTATATCAGCATTATTTATTAAAGATACGAAATATAATTTTAAAAATATTTGATTTTTTTACACTTCGGAACAGTATTTTATTTCCATAAGACGGCATTGATTTTTCGAATTTATAATTGAGTTTCAAAATAAAATTGTTATTATTAAGAGTTTTTCAAAATACACAGGAGATTGTATAGATTTTGTTGAAAGTACATATTCAAATGTACACAACCACATAAAAAAACACATCAGGATTTCGACATATCTTCACATAAATCGCTATAACTTTTTCTAAACAAAAATGACCCCCTCTTTTTTGTACTAGATCGATTGCAAATTAAATTTTCAATCCGATGATTGACACGATATTCTTCCGGCGCTTTTTAAGTGAGATCGGCCGCCAAAGTGAGAGAAACGAGGATTTCGCTTCTCGAGTGATACGGCGCAGCTTCGAGGGCCATTTATTTCTGCTAAATGAAAGTTAGCAAAAATCTGAAAAAAGATCAAGGGTACGTAGAAAAATGTAAGAAATCATTTAGCGCTAATCTGAGTGCCTTGGTTTTCGAGATATGGCCGCTCGAAGTCACCGGAAGATGAAAATCTATTTTTTTTACCGCTTCCCGAGGTTATATCTCGAAGACGAAATAAAATACAGAGCTGCGGTTTACTCTATTCGATTTCTCTCGCTTTCCTACATATCTTCAAATTTCATGTAGGAAGGCGAGAGAAATCGAATGTCGTAAACAGCAACTCTATATCTCGTTTCCTTTTCGAGATACAGCCTCGGGAAGAGGTAAAAAAATTCAATTTTCACCTTCCGGTGACTTCCAGCCGCCATATCTCGAAAACCAAGGCGCGCACCAACCTGCAATTTGCACCAAACGATTTCTTACGTCTTTCTACGTACACATGAATTTTGCTAGCTTTCGTTTGGCAGAAATGGCCCTCGAAGCTGGGCCGCGTCGCTCGAGAAGCGAAATCCTCGGACCACTCAATTTGGCGGCCAATATCTCACTTAAAAAGCTCAGGAAAAATATCGTGCCACACATCATCGGATTTGAAATTTAATTTGCAATTAATCTAGTACAAAAAACGTGGGGTTATTTTTGCCTAGAAAAAGTTGCAGCAAGTTATGTGAAGAGATGTCGAAATCACTTAAATTGTGGGTTTTTTGAGGTTATGGCAAAATCCTGATGTGATGGAGTTAAACAGACCTCGGATTCGGATTCAGCCCAAGAACATACAGTAAACATGGTCAGATCCCCAGACCAGAATTTTTTTTTGGTGGCTGTGTTTTTAATAGCAAAAATGAATGAATGAAAGAGTTCTTTGTAAAAGCGTTTAGGTCTTAAACTGGCGGCAAGCCGAGTAATAAAATTAAAATATCTTTCCACAGATAATCAAATAGCCGATTTGCTGACCAAACCACTACCAGCAGTTAGGTTCAATGAACTCCGAGGAGATTTACTATCTAGAAGAAACCTTTAGTAAATAAGTTAAATGGTCTGATTAGGCTTTTCTGGGTTTTCCTAATCCCGAGCAATATGTGTTGGACCACATTGCGCGTATTTCCAGGAAACACTCGGAAAGCATTTTTTCCATTGTTAAATGAGTTTAGATTTTTTTTAAACCGTTTATGTTATCAGCAGAGTGTATTTCAGAGTTTCTTTTTATTTGATTGATTGATTGATTGATTTGCCAGCGTAAGGTGGGCATTGCTGCCAATTCCGGTGCAGGGAGATTTCTTCCACCACGCAGCCCGATCGCCCACCGATCATCCCACCGTGTGCCAGAACAAACCCTCAGTGCTTTTATATACCGCCGGACCAGCTGCATACGCTGGATTGGACATTGGACATGCTTGTTGTCAGCAGCGAGAGCCGCATGACGCATGGGGTAGGAGTATAGGATGGAGCGTGTAGGTGTTTGTGAGATGTTTCTTCTTGTTTTCCTTCTGTCTTCATCGGATGGAAAGTATAGGCGTTTGTGAGATGCTTCTTTTAGGTTTTCGTGCTTCTTTTTACTTTCAGGTTTTTGTGATATGCTTCTTCTTAGTTTCTGTCTGTGATCATCTTCTCTCCTATTCTACTTCTGAGTTTTCTGTTTCTTCTGTTTCTGAGTCTGGCAGTGTGTATATCCTTGATATTTCTTTATTGTATTCCATTTTTTGTTGTGCCAACTTTTCCCAGTGTGTATAATCCTTTCCTAGCTTATTCATAATCCTCTCGATTGTTGTAATCCATGTGTAGCATGGCCTCCCTATTTTCAGTTTGTTGCTGTTCATTCGCAGCGCTTTCTTCAGTAGGTGTGTCGTGTCCCGTCTTTGGACATGTCCCCAGTATTTCATTGCGTATGATTCTATTCTTTTGATTATTGTTCTTCCCTCTAGTAATGTTGACGTTTTCTGTCGTTTTTGTGGTTTTCCTGTTTTTGCTAGCAGTTGGATAATGTCCCTTTCAGCTCTTCTCAGGCTTCTTCGGTTGGCCTTTATCGTTGCTGCGTTTTTGACTCCATATATCATCGTAGGCATTATGATGGTCGTGTATACCTTTTTGGTTAGGCACCATGGTGGTTTGTTGTCCTCAATGAAGGGTAGTAGAGCTCTTGTGACTCTGTAGGCTGTTTTGACTTGGTCCAGGACTGTGGTGAATAATCGGGGGGATTATTAATTAATTTTTGAGGGGGTGTGTTGAATATTCATATTCAAATGTATTATTAATAGCCAAAATTAATAATAAACGAAAGAGTTCTTTGTAAAAGCGTTTAGGTGTTAAATGACTTAAACTGGCGGCAATCCGAGTAATATAAACACTGATTAAATTCATGGACTCTAACCGAGAACGAAATATAACTCACGATATCACTTAGGAAATAATATAAGAAACGATTTCATGATTTCATTATTTGAAGTTAGTTTAATATTAGCAAGCTTTTCGAGTGGTCGAACATAAAAATAATATTAATAAAAGCATTGAATTCAAATTAAACTTTAAAAATACTTTTATTTTCCATAACCAAATCCAATAGATTTAATTTTTTTTTTAAATGTTAAATGTTGTTTTAAATTTTCTGAAAAACTGAAACTGAAAACTTTTAGGATTAGGTATACCTAGTAAACTTTACATAAAATTGAGTCGAGTTAAGCTAAATTAACCACAAAATTCAAAAATACACTGGTAAAGCAAATAAATACTCACTTCTAGTGTTGCTCGGAAGTAAAGAGCAATTAAACAAAGACGTAGACAACGAACCAAAATCTGTTCTTGATACTTATACAAAACCAGGGAGTCTATTCTCGAGTCTCTATTACCAAAAGTCGTATACTGCTTTGGAAAAATGACTACCAAAATTCGCATGATTCTGAAAATATTGTTATGCATTACACCCCCTTGAAACTGGAGACTGATACGCACACGACTAATAGCGACTGTCCTGGAAGTTTGTAGAAAGAGATCGAGTTTTCTGGAATGTGTTGGAAGAAGATTCTCGATTGTGTTCTAGATAACTCTGGAGGCAATTTTGGAGTATATAAGGCGAGGTTTCCGGCGCAAGAGAGAGAGGGGAAAGTGAAGTTGGTAGCGATAAGTGAGGTTAAATCCGAAGTGTAAATATAAACATTGAAAAAGTTAATTAGAAGTATTGTGTAATCAGCAAATTATTTAATAAAGTGTTAGTGCTTATCCCTTGTTAGAATTATTTAGAACCTACGGATCCTAAAGGGTGGTTTCAGGGTGAAAATACGTAACAATATATATTCTCGAATGTCGCATTCTACAATTTTCAGTAGAATGTTCAACGAATGGGTAAATACCACACGACATTGTATCCCGCATGCGAATTAATGACAGCTATTTTATAAAAATGGCTGACTTGAATGAGGCAAATATGCTTGCTAGATATATACAATTAAAAACTGAGAAATTCAAGAAGATTCATAGCAACGTAGAAGAAGGTATTACAATAAATATAATTTGTTTGAATTCAACAATTGGCAGTTTATGAAATTGTTTTGGGTTAAGTAAAGATTTAGTAATAAATCTATAGTGCAGGCAAATTAACTGATTTAGAAGTCTCTACAAAAGTTGCAGATTATTTCATGATCTACAACTTTTGTATTATATACTTTTTGATTCTAAGACAAAAATGATTATTTTGCTTACTTATGTGAAGCTTTATTATTCCAATTTAATGTTTATAGCATTACTGTAAAAAATTAAGTTTCGGGTCAAACAGTGAAAGATAGTTTCTTTTGTATTTTTTTCCGTACAATTGAAAGGTGTAATTCAATTTTCTTAAAAATTTGAACAAATTAACAATTACTGAAAAGTTAATTGTTGCAAAAGTTATTTTTTGGTTTTTTTCAATTTTTGGGCGTGTTGTTAAATAGGGACTATTATTTTTTTTATTGTATCAAAAAGTACATGTAAAAACAAATGAATGAACACGGGAAGAATGATGTTTCACCACAGAATTTATTTTTGAAAAAAGAGTTTTTCATTGAAAAAACTGAATATCTCAAAAACCTGATTTTTTATATATAAAAAAATTGTACTTATTTAAGACATAAAAAGGCATACTTTAACAAACTTTCATCAAAATTCAATTGTTTTTGCGAAAATGAAAAATAAAAAACAAGAAAGTCGTTTTTTCGCATTTTTCTCGAAAATTTTGCGGTTATGGTAAAAAGTGATCCTTATGGAAGTTGTAGATTTTATTGTGATCTATAACTTTTCTGTAGGACATTTTTTGATAGAAAGTTTCGCCGGAAAACGCAATAATATATTTTCAACCCCCCAAACCCTATACTACCACCGGCCTTTAATTTTTTTTACGTTCACTAAAGTTCTGTCTACGATTAGTAACCACTCTAAATTAATTGCCTGCCCTACTGATAGAATTGTTTATTATAGATCGTTCATACAACGGCAAACACGAGCTTCTGCGCTAAGTGTAAGAATGATGGTAAAGTTACGCTTTGTTAATAATAATTACATCTGCACCAAAGTCAAAAATGGTCGTTTTTAACTCGAGCACAGAAGACAGGAGCTAGTTCCTATCCTCTGTGACTCGAGTGTTAAAGTTGTTATCATTATGTCAAATTGACAAAATAAATTTTATCTAAATGAAAGTACCATTATTTAGCAGGAAATTTAACAAACAAAATGTCTGGGCGTTTTACTAACTCTACCAAAATAAAACAGTATAACACCAATAATACATTGTTTGTTGTCTAAACCTGTTCCACTGACATTAAACTAAATTTTGCGCTGTCAAATAGCTTCTTCCTCGGTAAAGTAGAGACATAGCTAATACAATGTTGGCTGTTGGCATACTTTGCTACGGGACATATTTTCCGAACGGTGTTAGCGATAGGTATCTACTACTGCTAGAGAATACCATTTTTAAAAAGTATGCGACAATTATGTGACATTTTTGTCGTGGTCGACAATTTTACCAGAGATTGGAGAATAGACCCCCTGTAACCATTAATTTTTGTGGGAATGAGATATTGTTTTTCTTTTCATGATTGTGTATTGTTAATACTTTACATTGACAAACGTTTTATGTCAACACTGAAAGAGTATAACCGGTTACTAAATATTTGATTGATATTGGTATCGTTCAAAAAATAAACAGAAACAATCTGTGATATTTGGAGTCAACTGCTGTTATTTACCGAAGATCTTATTTAACGCATTCGTGTGCATATTTTAAATATTTATTTTGTCAAACAAATGAAATTTGCCATTGATTTACAGACATAGCGAAACTTCAATGTCACTTTGATTTATATTATGATAAATTAATGGGCTTGTTCAGCATTTTTTTTTATTTCACAAATCGAAAGTGCAAGTATAAATTAATGGATCTGCAAAATATCAGAATCTTATTCGCACGTTTAGTATCTTAAAAACTATTACAAATTTCCATCTCGCGAAAATGGGGCGTGGCCAGGCGCTACGTCACTATACGCATAGACTCGGCGATCTCAATAGACTTGATGCTCCTTATTGGTTATAATTATAAGTGTTTTCGATGTATTGTTTGTTTTGCTTACTACTTGACAGTAGGGAAGTACAATTTGGTGAAATGTCAAAAAATTACAATTTTCTCTCGCTCCTGCCAGAACGAATTTTCGATTTCGACCCTGCAATTTACGATTATAATTCATCGCCGACCTTCTCCTTTCCGTAGACACATAGAACGAACTTCCACTCGACGTATTTATTTAGTTACCAGCGTTTAAAATTTCCATGTTTTTCGACTTTTCAGGTTAAATTTGAAAGGTCCCAGAAAGCCATTTTTCTTACGTCACTTGCGTATAGTGACGTCACAAATGAGCGTTCGGTTTTTGCAACTATTACTAAATTCAACTCCTTATATCTCGAGAACGGTAAAAGTTAATAATACGAAATTTTAAGTGTATAATGAGAATATCGAGTACTATATGAAAAAGTATAAAAACCATATAAAAAGAATATCATGGAACAAGCCCATTGAAACATTTTGTAACAGCATTTGAGCAATTAGGTTTAGTAAAATTTATGCTTCATACATATATCTAGTGTCGAAATTTATTTACAATAATCGTATATATACAGTATGACCCGCTTTGAATGGAAACTTCCTCGTAAAAAATGTGCATTTACCCGATTTCAATGAGTTTTTTTTTAAATAGTGATTTACTCCAGGAAAATAAGGATTCAACCTCGGAATGGGAGGGAATAAGCTGTAAATTTGTATGAAGCTTTGTTTTGGCATTCTGACGGCTGGTAGAAAAGTCTCATCGTGTCTGCGTCGCGAGATATTCAAGGTTAAGGGTCACGAAAATCAGTTTTTCGCAATTATCTCGTATTTTATGCGAAATACTTCATTTATAAAACTTGTAGATCATAAAATTATCTACAATACAGCGCAGATACTTGCTTATTTTAAACGGAACATCCTATATATTTTCGACTTCTCGAAATGACCATGAAAAAGACAGGTGTAACGGTTTGTAATAACCGTTTTAACTTTACGAGAGGAGGGGGTCGGGGGTGTTTCCCCTCAGGCCCGGAGTTTTTGAGCGGCCCGGATTTTTTTTGAACTTTCGAAATTCTGGAAAAGTTGGAGACGTATATGTAAATTTTGATTGCATTTGCACTGGTTAAAGCAAGAGATGCATACTTGCAAATTATAAGAGTCAATATATAGACTTTTTATATAGAACATCGTAATTTGTATTTTCAGCAACGATCAGGATCAAGTTAATTTCTATTGAGATAAGTATTCTATCGTAAGAAATATCATCCTCCGCTCGTCGAAATCAGATATAAATATTGTAAAGTAAGAAGAAATTGCAACGCCTGCGCAAATTATCTTGTTCTTTGCACTGGATGACGCTTTCATATGAGCCTGCTGACAAATGTTTATTGCGAGAAAACTTGTATACCTATAATGTCTAACAAGTCCGTTTTTCTAAAAACCCTACAGCCTGAACGACCACAACAATGGAAGAAGACAAATAAGTAATTCTCAACTGGCAAGAAGTGCGTGTGAAGTTAGAATTTATTTTTTTCGAACATGCGTTTGCACGAACAGGATGAAGCCCAAATTTGTACATTTTGAAAAATATTCACACAACTTCACTCCTTGTAATGAGAATCCCGCCATGTTTAACAGACATTTTTTTAAAATTTGATTTGACATCATCGTTATCCGATATTCCTACGTGCCAAATTATATTACATGAAAATCTGCAAGTTTTGTGATTATGAAGACATGCATTATCTGACTCGCCATTTTGAAATTTTGACTTCTGATATCAAATATAGTATCAACTGCCCTTAAAGACTTAAAATACCTTTCTAAGTGTATACACTATTTGTACCTAGCTTGATGAAGAGAATTCAATGGAATTATCGTCGAGCAATAATAAACCCGGTAGTTTGGAAAAAAATATATTATCATTCGTTTTCTGGTATCCCTGGCTCATTCGTCAATGGAGGTGGGTAAATAAGGCTCATTTTTGGCCCCCGGTAGGATAAAATTTGTTTTTTTTTGGCAAAAAAGATCTAAATTTATTAGTTCTGTGATTGTTTCTTGTCTGAAAACTGTTTTAACATATTCAAGATATGAAACAGGTTATTTAGCAAATTTTAATGTACCTATTCCCATATTTTTTAAATCAATTAGATATTTTTGATAGCACCATCGTAGTATGTTAATATTTGAATACTAAAGTGGAACATATAAAAATTAGGCTGGTGTTATGAGCGCCTCTTATTAAAAAAATCAAATTGATTAAAAACATATCGAAATAAATTAAAACTTGCCAAATAACCAATGTTTCAGATCCTGTATAATATTTAAAACAGCCTTCAGACAACAAGCAATTATAGAACCAGTAAATTTAGATCCTAAACTTTATCAAAACAGTCAAAACATTTTTTAAAAATTTAAAAAAATTCTGTAGTCCTGTAGTGGGTCTAAAATTTGTCTTATCTATCCAACTCGTCTACGAATGATTCTTTTTCCGATTTGCCCACCCTATAACTAGACATATCTTGATGAAGTTAATCGAGAAGCATCACCGAGCCGTATTCTACGGATTACACAAGGTGTATAGAAATCGTTTAAACCAATCGAGAGTAATGATTGGACAAAAAAAAGGAAACATACCTAGATACAAGTCAAGTTGAGAACTTCCTCCATTTTTTAAATTTTTTTAGGTCTGTTAAAAAGGAGGAGGTTTTTTTTGTTGATTTAAACATTACTCATTACCCATTTGACGAATGTAATACAATACATATTTTTACAATCTATAAGGTATTTATTACTCGTAGATGGCACCACTGCAGTTTTTGATCAAGCCACGACCAGTGCACAGTGGGTTGTACTCCCAAAAATTAAATTTTAATTTCATTGGAATTGCATTAAAATTTACATTTAGGTATTTTCGGAGTAGCTGATGCGGAGCCTGATATCAAAAAACATACAAAATGGCGGATCCAATATGGCTGCCAATTGCAAATGAACAGAACATGAACTTTGGTACACGGGGATTTCAGGATTCCCTGATAACGAGTCAACTGTTAAAGTTTAAACATTCAAAATGACGAATATTTTCTCTTACCTACTATGTAAAATATAAGAGGCCACTAAAATGGTGCAAAAAATTTTTATTTACACCCCTAACACCCTGTGTATTTATATTATGCTAAAGAGGCTAGTCTTTCAAGTCAAGCTATTAATAATGTAGGTACTACTTACATCCCCATGGTGCCCATTCTTGTATAACACTTTCTTATACACTTTCTTTTATTAACACAAACAAAAGTTGTTTTACAGGAAAGTCTACAAAAGGATTGGTTATGCGTATTAGAAGAGAATTCGGATATTAGCATATCACTTCCACAATAATCGAACATAGCTTTTTATCCCAGAATATTAAAAATAGCCACCTGAGATTTTGTTATGCAAGAACGACAAATTGCAAAAAAATTAATTATAATTATTAAAAGGTGGGAGGAATTAAGCGACACTTATCAAGGTTTCAACTTCCTATATTATTTATATTGAATGTTCACTTCTCTATTAAAATTCGTACAATGATTTGGAAACTGATATTTCAAACGTGGAACTAACTTTCTAGAGTTCACGAGACGCAAAAGGTGGGGCAGTTCCAACGACCGTGATTGGTTGATACGCAGCAGACACGTCAATGCCTTTGCGTTGTCAAGGCAACAGAATCCTCGTCCGAGAAGTTTCTGATGCAATATCGTAAAACTTGCTTCTCATCCTCTAAAAGCAGGGCCGGATTCCTGCAAAAGTGTACCTATTTCGAGGGGCATCATTGCGCAACACTGTGTCATCAGACAACAATGAAGAAAATACATAACTACGTTACATAAACGTATTTCGTTTTTTAGTAAACGTAAATTAGTAGATATATGCATAATACGACTGTTAAAAATGAATAAATCGTTAGTAAAACCAAAATTGCGTACCCCACAACTTGCTTTACCCAATAGAGTGTGTCCTTGATTTTCAGAAAAAAGTCATTTCAATTTTGGTCCGTTAATACACCCAAACAAAAAATAATTATATAAATAAATATAAACCAATTTTAATATTGAAAATAATTCTTTTTATTTTCTATTTTCTGTGTGAAAAATTTTAACCGTAAGAAAATAATTTTTTGTTACACAAAGGTATTTTCGTGTTATTTATACAAATTCATAAAATGCAATATGGGGACAAATAAATTGACTCCTACTTTTTTAAATCTTGAAATAATTAATGTTTTTACTTCGGTTTTGCCATAATTAAAATAATTTAGAATAGGAAGTCGCGATGTGGGTAAATTCACTGCTCTTATTATAATAATTTACAAATAAAAATAAAGTCCTTGTTCATAAATATATTTATTTAACCAGCTTTAGTACTAGAAATTCATACGACAGAATAGATGTCGTGTTAGAAACTGAACCACAATTATTTAAAATGCACAAATCCACATATTTTCTGTCCTTGACTATGTAGTGAACTGCAACAATGTTGCTATAGTAAATAGTAAGAGATACAACGACATAAGGAGGCATTCGACAACACCCCCTTCAACTCCATCATTAGAACTGCAAGAGAGCATCCCTCTCACTACAGACGAAATACGCTCCCGGGAGCCGACATGCCAGCGAAGAAAGAAGACCAAGACAGAAGAGCGCCAGAAGGAACGATCCAGCTGGCAGATTCCAACAGCCGGGACCAAGGGAAGTCTGCAAAATCGCCTACACCGTCCGCATTTGCGGGTGGAGTAGGCAAAAAAGCAGGCCCATTCCTTACGAGGCCGATCCAGATCTGCAGCGATGATTGTGGCAAAGAGCTCAAGCTCGACCCCTAATCATCCGAGACCACCATCTTTAGTCAAGAATATTGGCGTGCGTGCAAGAGAGCATGGCATCGAGGACACCCACTGCAGGTGGATCGATGGCATGCTCAAAGGTAGGACGGTATTCGCCACTATAATGGGTGAAAACTTAAACGCGTCATTTGCAGGAGGTTGATCGCAGGGGGGCGTCTTGTCCTCTATGATATATTGTAGTTAATGGCCTACTACGGAAACTCACAACTGAGAATATGCTGACGATATAGTCATCATAGTTTGGGAAAAGTTTAATAACATAGTCAGGGATCGATTACAGATGGCACTGAACATGGTAAAAAAATGGACAGATGAGGATGGGCTGTCAGTCTATCAAAAACGCATATCGTCCCATTCACCAGAATAGAAGTCTGGAGGGCTTAAGTCCTTTAGTCCTTCAAGACACACAACTGCAGATGTCGGCAAAGATCAAACACCTTGCAGTTACCATAGACTCCAAACTTACCTAGAACCAACACCTAGACAGGATAATACATAGATCGGTAGCAATTGGCAACCTCCCTTACTTAGCATACTGATCCAGGGAGAGGCCAGAATGAGCGCATATGCAAAACTCAAATACCCCAAATCTCTACGGAGCTAGATCGGGAGGACCTATGAGGATAATAAACACTGTAGAAAACCCTCTATTAATTATGAGGCCAGAGTACATGATACCAAAAATCACCTTCAACAAGCCGTTTAATATCACCATTGGAGATAGGGAGGACTGATCAATAGGAACTCCTGACATACTACGTAAGGGCCTTACCTGGTATACTGATGGAGCCGGAGCTGGAATACACGGGGTGAGACCCAGGGCAAGTATAAGCCATTCCCTTGGGCAACACGCCACTGTATTCCAGTCATAAATTCTGGCTATATTTGAATTTGTACGCGCGAATGCATCGACAATATGTTAAGGAGCAGATCTCCATTGCATTAGACAGTCAGGCGGCACTTAGAGCACTAGCCTCTAACAGTGTCATCCCGACTAGTATGGGACTGCCACGAAGAGCTGAATATTTTGGGTGAGCAGAACAGAGTTAAATTACTTTGGGTGCAAGACACACGTCCAAAATTGACGGCAATGAAAAAGCCGATGATCTTGCTAGACAAGAGGCAGCTAATATATTCTATCGCCCAGAACCCGCGCTGGGCATTTTCAAGTGCTCAGCCAGAAGAGCGATCAAAGGCTGGGTCAAGAATAAACACAAAAATCACTGGAGGAACATTCCAGGAAATCGGCATGGAAAACATTCATTAAAGGTCTATGTGCAAAACAAATTGAACAACTGCTCACAAGAAACAGAATGCAGTTAAGACTAATAACAGGACTTCTGACTGAACACTTTCCTGTAAAGGTGTACCTGAATAAAATCAGTAAATTAGACAGCAACCTAGACTGCAGACTATGCGGCAAGGAGCCGGAAATGATTGATCACATCATATTCAACTGCGAGGCTCTGGCTCGCAGATGATATGGCATTTATGGATAAACACGAACAGCCCCGGAATTCATCAACACTCGCCCAACCGTATCACCTGATTAGGGGTACAGTGGTACTGGAGTGGGCGAAGTGAAGCAAAACAGGGAGAGCACAATAAGTCCAGGAGGCTGCAGGGCCCTCGGAGTTTCTTTTTAACAGTCAAGCCCTGAGGGAAAAAGAGTTACAAATAGACGGTAGTAAAAGTCACATAAGCTGCAAGACCTCGGGACATTCTGCGACATGACATCTCTCAGTGAACTACTGACACTAACTGATTAATTATATTCCTTTTATGAATTAAGATTGATCTAAAATAGGGTTTTGTTTCCAAGGTCCGAGACACATAATTCGTATTTAAAGTTTAGATACAATCCTACCCGAGACGAGAAAAAATTGAAACTCGATGAAATTGCAGCGATAATTAATTAAGAGCACAAATTAATGAATTTATTGAAAACATACTTTTCTCATAAACAAAATTTAACTTGCTGAATTGCTTCAAAATTTAGTTTGAGGTAGCTAATGCTGCTCTTCGAGCAGAAGATGGAACCTTTTCTAAGTGGTGGCCTTCACGAGCACGTGGGTTGGACGTTTCAATATTTTCAAGCTAAGAAAGATCCAAGAAATGGCTGACCAGCTTCTCTTTAAAAGAGGTGATAGAGAGTTTCTGATTGGTGGCTTTCTGGTACATTATGAAGGTGTTGGTAAGTGCTGACCCAGATAGAAGCTCAATTGCTATTTTACCATACCATTTTATCGACTTTCGTAATGCAGTTGAGGAGGACTTTATTTGGTCTGAAATGTCTGTGAAACCTTTGCATTTATTGTAGTAAGCAATCGCAGATGGCTTTTGTACTACTCCACCTCGTTAACAAACGTACACTATTTCAAGACTGTGTTTGGTACTTCAAGACATCTCGTTTATCTTTCCATTTACTTACCATCACTCCCCTGTTACTTTACCGTCCGATTATCTCTCCTTTCTTGAGCTTAGCTCTTGTCACTTCTTTTGGATTAAGATTTCGGTTCTGCCTCAAAGTTCCCACCAAATGTGTCTTTTTATCTAGTAAACTGCGTATAATGTAAAACTGGCGTAAAAGTTATCTGTGAACATTGTTCGGCCGGAATCTAGTCATTTGCTAAACAAGTGCAAGTGTGCACCACATGGCCGTTTGAAGTAAAAAATGCTCATTTGAGCCATGTGGTGCCATTCATGTTTCTCAACAGTAAAAATGCCAAAAAGCTGTCAAAATTCTAAAAATGAGGATATAAATGGAAAACAACGATTTCCAATGCCAAAGCAGACACTTTTAACTTAATTAGACTTTTGGCCTCCCAAATTTTATTTTTATTTTAAATGGTGGCAGTTAAAGTGTTAAGAAGTATTAGAGAATATTTGAAGTTATAGCGAAGGTGCAGGTTACAATAATTGCTTGCCATTACATATCATTCGAAGTTATGGCGGAGGAGCAAGGGTAAATAGTCAGATATTTTCGAAATTAAATATTCAAGATGATGAATCCAATGAGGCTGCCAGACAGATAAAAATAATGTTTTTATTCAAGAATCCATTGTTTCATATATACGCTAATAAATAAATTCTTCGTATAAAAGAAATACTTTTGTTTCAAAAACAATTTATTTACTATAAGTTTTTTATTTCTTGTTACAAAATTATTTATTTTATATGAAGAATTTATTTATTTACTTATCGGATGAAACCGTTGATTTTTTATTCAAGGCATTATTTTTATGCGTGCATAATTGCGTAACTTTTGTAGATTTACATGAAATTGGGCCACTTAAAAGGGTGAAAAAAATTATTTTTCAGTTGAATTACCTTTTAAAGACGGTTACTGAAATTGAAAATTAGAAAATAAAATTTCAAAATCGTTCGGTTAATTAAACCTTATTATCCAATATTTCTCTAATACAAGGTTTTACTTCCAAGGTTTAAGACAAATATAAAATAGTTCGTATTTAAATTTTAGATATAAAGGACCGCGTACAAATTGAATGGAAAGTGGGTCCCGGTCAAATTGTCTGAAAACTGAGTATGTTAGAGTTCTGAACAAAAGTTCTCATACACACAAATTGATCCTTTGATTAGGATCCAAGATACAGAGGGCTGAAGGTTGATAGTTTGGCTATATTACTGATATATCCCTAATGCTGTTTCCAGATCATGATCTCGGGAAATCAGTAATCTGAAAGAAATCTATCAAAAATAAGTTGTAAATGGGCGTTGAAAGGTAATATACGGTCATTACCGTGAACCTTACAAGGTCAATTCAAGGTCAAGTTGATTTTTTACAGGTAAATTACTGTCTTATAATGTGGCCTTAAAGAGGGGAGTGCAAGGGTTCGAACAACTTCAGATATAAAGTCAGTTGGCTTGCCAAGGTCATTCAAACGTTATGAGTGTTTACTTGCCCTTGACTATAAACCTTAGAAGGTAATTTTTAGGTGAATCTTGGCCATTTAGTAGGAACTAATAATTGAATCCAGAAAAATCAATCTGAAACTTGATTGAACATCTTGTAAATGCAAACTAAATAGCATATCTACTTGATTAGTAAGTGTCTATTTGCTTTCGAAGCTAGAATGTTGGCTCTATGTGATACTTTAAGTGATTTTTTTACCGTCGTCATTGGCGTAACCCAATGTGCACCACGGGGAGGATGAACGATCGGATTTTGCACATCGTTTGGCCTTTAAAGGGCCGTTTGTTCATATACCATGGCTAAATTAATCCGATCGTTCAACCTCCCCGTGGTGCACATTGGGTTAAGCCAATGACGACGGTAAAAAGAATCACTTAAGGCATCACATGGAGCCAACATTCCAGCTTCGAAAGCAAATAGATACTTACTAATGAAGTAGATATGCTATTTAGTTTGCATTTACAAGACGTTCAATCAAGTTTCAGATTGATATTTCTGGATTCAATTATTGGTTCCTAGTAAAAAAACTCATGGCCAAAATTCACCTAAAAATTACCTTGCAAGGTTTATAGTCAAGGACAAGTAAACACTCATAACCTTTGAATGACCTTGGCAAACAATTACAGATATAAAATCAGTTACTTTACATCTGTAATTGTTCGAACCCTTGCACCCACTTATTTAAGGCCACATTAAAGGACAGTAATTTACCTGTAAAAAAATCAACTTGACTTTGAATTGACCTTGTAAAGTTCATTGTAATGACCAATATATTACCTCTCAACCCATATTTACAACTTATTTTTACGGATTTCTTTCAGACTACTGATTTCCCGAAATCATGATCTGGAAACTACATTAGGGATATATCAGTAATATAGCCAAACTATCAACCTTCAACCCTCTGTATCTTGGATCCTAATCATAGGATCAATTTGTGTGTATGAGAACTTTTGTTCTGAAAGTCGAGGGGGTGAAAGCATAATATCTGACTCCCCAACCCATCGCAATCGATTCCCCGTCCTAAAACACGTAGGGGTAAATGTTTTTCAGCCCTGGATCGGCATTGTTCAACTGTTCCGTTAATTTTCCTGGAGTAAATTGCATTTATCTTTGAAAATGAAATCAAGATTTATATAAGAATCTTCAATCTTTTCAAATAAATCGTAGATGTAGAATATCCATTTTATCCAAGATATACTTCTTGTCTTTCCACATTTTATAATGTTCATATGTATAAATAATATTTTAGTGCTCCTAACACTTATAAAATCACCTAGTGTCTGTCCGTGTATCACAGGCATTTTTCTCAGAGTCTATTTGGCGTAGCAAGTTGAAATTTGACATAATTGTAGGAAGTTGTTGCCCAATTACAGTCGTGATGTACAAAAAGTAGAATTATGATTTCGAAGATCAGTTTTAGAGGATAACGGGAAGTTAAAGAAAATATTTTTTTCAGGATCATCGTATGGGGGGGGCGTCAAATGAAAGCTTGTTGAGGCACGAATTCAAATGTATAAAATTTGTTTTTCTTGTGTATTTTTTACATGCATTTCCGAAAAATTGCTTAAAAATCGATGCCCTCTTTCTATCTTCAAAAATATTTCTCAGAAAATCAGAAAAAAATCATGAACATTAGGACTAAGGTACAGATTATACGAAAATTATCAGAACTGCATTAGGTAACCTAGATAATTTTTTAGATGCATAAAAAGATAGCTCGACGATAAACTTTGTTTTGCGGTTTGGTACCATTTTAGTCGCGTCATTTCAGCATGAAAAATCTGAAAACTTCTAAAATTGAAGGTACACTGTCAATTGACTTCATTTTTGTTGCAAAATGTTCAGAAAGGCATCTAGAAAAAACAGTGCCTTTCATTTTTTGGCGGAAATGTTTGGTTTCATTTTTTGTCCAATAATTGGCCAATATTAATGGCCAATTTAATTAAATTAATTGAAAAATTTGTTATCATACACAAGTGCCACAGAATTAGACGAAAATGGTTACTGGGGGTTTTTGGGGTCGCCGACCATGAATCTGATTTGGGAATTGAAAATGGCGGACCGGAAATCGTGCCATTTTCCAGAAGAAATGAGAATGGATATCTTGGCTTTGAAAATCTGTACTCGGGGGGTTTTCGAGGTCGCTAATTACGAATCCGAGGTCTAATTTGGTAAATTCAAAATGGCGGACGGTAAGTAGACCCTAGTAGCACAACATATTGGACCAATAGGTCATATAGGACGAATATATGAATATTGGTCCTATATAGGTGCAATATTGGTGCTACTAGGGGAGTCAATTTCTCAGGAAAATCTCGTATTTTTTTCGCCCTTGGGCTGAAAATGAGTACCCGGGAGTTTTTGAGGTCGCTGATTACGAATCTGAGGTCCAGTTTACGAAATTCAAAATTTCGGGCCTGAAGAACAGTCCATTTTTCCGGAAAACCTTGTATTTTTTACACTTTTGGGTTGAAAGTATGAGAAATACGAGTATTTCCTGAAAAATATACTACTTCTGGTCTGCCATTTTAAATTCTCCCTAATTTGACATCAAATTCGTTATCAGCGATAGCGAAAACCCCCGACTCTTCCGTAGAAATTGACTGTTATTCCGGTCCGCCATTTTGAATTTTGTAAATTAGACCTCTGGTTCGTGATCGGCGACCTCTCAAAAACCTGAACTTTCAGGCCAAAAATACGATTTTCCTGGAAAATTGACTCTACTTCCGGTCCGCCATTTTGAATTTACCAAATTGGACCTAGGATCCGCAATCAGCGATCTCGAAAACCCCCGAGTACAGATTTTCAAGGCTAAGATATCCATTCTCATATTTTCTGGAAAATGACCCGATTTCCGGTCCGCTATTTTGAATTTCCAAAATTGTACTTCAGATTGGTGATCATCAACCCCAAGAACCCTCCGAGTAACCATTTTCCATGATAACAAATTTTGTCAATTAATTTAATTAAATGGCCATTAATATTATACAATTATTGGACAAAAAATGAAACTAAACATTTTCGCCAAAAAATAAAAGGTACTGTTTTTTCTAAATGCCTTTCTGAACTCTTTGCAACAAAAATGAAGCCAATTGACCCTGTAGCTTCAATTTTCGAAGTAAAATGCCAAAATGACACGACTGTTTGCTTTAAACGCGTATATATCATCAATAATAAAACAAAAGGTCTAACAATAAAAATTAGGAAATCAAAAGCTCTGTTTTTTTTTAAATATTGGTATAGTTGTCAATTATTAACAAATACAATTTTATCAGCATCATGGGTAAATCTATCAAATCTATATTCAAACACAATTGATGGTACGGAACTTTAATTGCATAAGTACGACTTGCACTTGGCCTTTTTTAAGTTTTTAATAGTGTTAAAAAAATTATTTTCTTTTGTACCTATTCGTCCATAAGCGCCGATTTCAACCATCAGAATTAAAATACAGACCATCAACCATTAAAAGGACGATAATAACGCGAAGAAATTCAGTGTCCATCTTAAATTAATCAATTTGGCACATTTGTATATTCACTCACCTTCTTTTGTGATCAGCATGGTATTTTCCTTATGGCTTTGCTTTTTTCACAGTAAACAAGAAGACAAAATCTCGTTGAGGCAGCAAACTAAACAGAATAGTTTTCTTTTTTCGACAAAGCTCACTGTGCTTGCTGTACGGTATTACAACACAGGACGGTAGATATTATAGTGACTAAGTTAGCAAGCAAAATTATGTAAAATGGTTGTACAGACATCAACACCGGACCTGTTTCGATATCCGAACCTCTTTCTTCGTATTTTGGAGAGCTAGTAAACAACAGTGGATACATGATATGGTCAGTGAACTGATGAGTAATGTGGAGATTTTATCTAGAAAAACATTATTGCTTCAATTACTATAACAAAGCATATATTGCATCAGAATAATTATTGCGTTCTATAGACTCTCCGGGATTTGCGTTGTCTGTTTAGTAATTTACAGGTACCACGTTTGAGTTGACTATATCATTATCACACGATATTCTAAATTTATCCATTATTTTAGTCATCAAGGCAAGTCCACGTTTACAATAGACTGTCATGCTTGTTTTTCATGTAAGGTTTAATAATATGTCGATGATTATTCATCTTGTGAAACTGCACTTAAATATACTAGCCCAATCAATCTGTCACTGCCTATTGTTAAATTTACCAAAATTCATACCAGGAAACAAAAAATACAGTTGTATACAAAAAAATTCAAAGAAAGATTTGTGATTCGATAGACGCGATCTGAAATGGAGATTAATCTAAAGAATTTGAGAAGTTGAAAAAAACAGTTTTTCGTAAATAAAAAAAAAACTATGGGTCTAATCGAAAAACGTTGAGTGAGAAAATTGTAGGTGCTGAAAAAATCTTTCGGTTGGTATTTTTAAGTGTCAGTTGCGATAACGCTTTTCGAGATATATCGAAAATAACCCGTCAAAGATCGACTTCTCTTGTTTTCGTTATATCTTTTTCAAATATACGTTTAAATACTTACTATCAACCGTATGTATAGCTCACGACAAGCCGAAAAAGTACGTTTTTGAAAAATTTTTAAATAGCTTTTATTTTTCGAGATACATGGGTTGTTCGAAAAAATGAATTTCTCGAAAATCGGATAGACTTGCTCCACGGAGGGTTCTACAATAATGATCTTGGGCTCATTTTCTTTATAAAGAGTTGTGCTATCATGCTGTGAAATAAATGTAACGGTTTTATTAACGTTAAAGGTAAATAAATGGCTTTAAAATAATATCATTTTTTTAGGTTAGGTTTATTAAAAATAATTTTGCTCCAGGAAGTCGTAGGACAACTTTTTGTTTGCAAATTCGTTAAAAAACATCAGTAATCGAAGTCAGTTGTGTAAAATTAAAATTGGAAAAATTATTTATAAAAAAACCTGACAAAAAAAAATGCAATTCTTTTAAAGCCATTTATTTACCCTTAAAATTAATTAAACCGTTACAATTCTTTCACAGCATGATAGCACAATTTTTTATAAAGAAGATGAGCCTAATATCGTTACTGTGCAACCCTCAGGGGAGCAAGTTTATCCGATTTTCGAGAACGTCTTTTCTTTCGAAAAATGGGTATATCACGAAAAATAAAAGATATTTTTTAATTTTTCAAAAACGTAATTTTTCGGCTTGCCGTGAGTTATATTTACTGTTGATGGTAATTATTTGAATGTAAATTTTAAATAGATACAGCGAAACAAGAAAAGCCGACTTTTGACGGTTTTTTCGATATATCTCGAAAAGTGTTACCGTAACTGATACATGCAAAAGAATAGCAATCGAAAGATCCTTTTAGCACCTACAACTTTCCCATTCAACTTTTTCTATTAGAGTTATAGTATTTTTATTTACGCAAAACTGTTTTTTTCAACTTTTTTAGGTTAAGTTCACCACTTCAGATCGCGTCTATCGAATCATAAATCTTTCTTACATTTTTTTTTCTATAAAACCTTATTTTTTGTTTCCGGATATGAATTTTGGTATACCCTTCTACCTATTGACGCGGATGTGGAAGTAATTATGAAACAAAATTCCATCGTTATGAACCTTATTACCTAATATTTATGTATACAGTTCGGTTAAAAATGCTTTTGAATTTGTTATTGGTTCAGTTTTACACCGATATACAGTGGGTCAAAATCTAAAATTTCTGGCCAAAATTCTGAAACTCTGCAAACGTACTTAGTGTGCATAGGTCATTAAGGGAAAAATAGTAAAAAAAATTGACACCGTCTGGGAGTAAGATATAGGGGTTGAAAATATAAACAATCTTCAATATTTTTAAACTCAGTTTACGTACTTTTGTACCTAAATTTCTATGAGAAAAATAAGGGGAAAAATTAACAACCCCTGGGGGTGAGTTCTAAGGGTTGAAAATATAAATATAGGATGGGCGCTAGGATCTGAAGGAAACGCAAAAGAGAAAGTATTATAACGTTTGCCCATTTCATCTGCTTACTTATCTAATATAGAGGTTGAAAAGTATAGGATGCTATACATTGGACATGTTGTGTATTGAGAGTAAATTTCACTTTGAAGTAGTGATTAGTGAACAAGTTGAATGAAATCAGTGACTGCAATATCAATAATTATTATTACTACATTTGAAATTTAATATTTTTTGCCTGTATCAACTTATTCAAAATGCCTTAACTCAAAACATGGCAGCTATAGGCAGTTGCAATTCACAGGAAATGTAATGGACACCGCATTCAATATCATAAGGAAACTACAATGTGGAAGCTTAAAGAAGTAAAGCGTAACAGAAACGTAAAATTTCATTTTCATCCAAATTTACGGCAAAACCCGCTTACGCGATAAAAGGCTATCACTTAGGTACCGAATGGCAACCTAACTGTTTACAATAAAGCTCTTACCTTGTTCTGTATCAGACATTGCCTATTCATTCAATTGAAAACAAAAAAACAAATAAATCACTGTTCAAAAAACACTAAATATTCACGCAGAACGCATAAGAAGCAGGTATAGCCTGTTTATTGCCCACTTCTTGGAAATAGATTTGAGTTTTTGCCAGAAATGCCTGAAATTGACACACTGTGCGATATTAGTAATAAGGTTCAATTAACCGAGCGACCGCGAGAGTGAAATTTCATTTATGGAAGTATGTCCTATTAGATTCGCCATTTTAAATGTTCAACTTTTGACCCCAGACTCAATATCAAGTATTTGGAAAATACCTAAATGCCAATTTTAGAACAATTTATTCCTGGCGCTAAAATTTTGAAATTTCTTTAATAGAAATAAAAACAAGTTAATATAGGAGGAAGAAGAAATGAATTGAGTTCCTGTAATTATATTTGATTTTTACTACCTACGTTTCAGTCGTTCTCTCGTGTCGTATGCTAGTTTAAGGTATTAATTGCACAGTTTTATTTTGGAAAATTATGACCGATTCCATGGAGCTATTCCTAATGTCATTATAAACGAAAACAGATTATCTTGTTAAAGCTCCATAATATAATTGAGAAATCCGCGAGATGGCAGGATAACATTCACACATTCTCTCACGAGCATAGAACATATTACATATTATTTGATAACTAACTTGCAAGAGGTGAATTCTTTCATATAAGCCAACATACGTCGCCGTGCTTTAAGGTATGGCGGCAAAGGTCACCACAGTCTTAAAAAATTATCCAGACTCAAGTGCTCTATACTTACTGTATGCCTCCAAGTTGGAATCGCATAAGAATAGGTGCCTTGGAATAACGAGTAATGTACTGTACTCCCCTAATGACATTTAAGAACGATTTCCTTATTAGATTTTTTATCATATAAACACACTGTGGCAGTTTCTTTAATATAGTCCACGTTGGTCCAAATAGAATTTGAGACTTTTCGAAATTTTACTATTATCTGCCTATCTGGGTTCTGATTATTTTCTATTACAAGTAGGGAATATCATATCTGTTGCTTTAGTATCGTTTAAACATAAAATATTGGCTTGGAATAAACGACCATGTTCGCAGCATTATTATTCTCCAACTCAATCCGGTTTTGATTCAAGAATCCATTGTTTCATGCTAGCGCTACACGTTGGTCCATATTTTGGTCAAAACAATTGCCGAAACAATTGTCGTAATTTGTCTACAACGTTGGTCGACAAAGCAGTGCTTGCTAGAACATAGAAAATGGTGAATTCGAGAATTTCTGTAGGACGCCATCATCAACTGACTTCGAACTTGTCCTGTGCAAAATAGGACCAAGTATTTCACAGAGTGATACTAATTGGAGTAAAGCTATATCAGCCAAAATTCTTTTGGCTATTACTTTAAGGTTTCTAACTACTAGTGACAGCTGACAGCTATATAAGTCTCCCTTAAGTACCTGTTCAAAATCTCAAGTCAATTATTTTTCGCGTCCTGTATCATAGGTTCTTCCTGATCGTTGTTCCAACCTGCATTTTAAACCAACCCTAACTACAGGAAAACATACAGATAAGCACGCTGTAAGCGATATTTTTGCACCAACGTGTGGACGGAAATTGGTATCTGACTCAAGCACGCCCAAAATCCCTTTTCATTGTCTACTGTTTATTAAAACCGATGCGATCACAGACGAACTTGTCCCAATCACGTGTAGTGCTAGCATCATATATGCGCAAATAAATAAATTCTTTGTATAAAATACTTTTGTTTCAAAAATAATTAAGGAAATAAAAAACTTATAATAAATAAATTATTTTTGATACAAAAGTACTTATTCCTTTTGTACAAGGAATTTATGTATTTGCGTATACATGAAACAATGGATTCTTGAATCAAAACACTATTTTTATGAGTGCATCGAGTACAAAACTAGCATTTAAAACATATTGCGTTGAGTCATTCATGTAGACCAAGAATAACGGAGGTCCAAGGGCGGACCCTTGAGGTACTTCCTCAGCGATAAAAGTTCTAATTTGGGTAATTTTCTCGTTTGTATCAGATACAGTTTGTCAAGCCAAGGTATAATTGATACGATAACTAAAGATGGTGCGTTCCATATGGGAAATTTTTAGTTCAGATTCTAACGATAGGTGGCAAATCGGTGAATGACATAGATTTACTAACTATATGTATTATAAATAAGATTGGTACCTACAACAATATCTTTCAAAGATTATCACAATCATATTTTAAATAATTCCCACACGACTTTTCTTTTACTAAAACGGAGAAGTTTTATAATAAGCAAAATGAGAAATTAATTCAAAAATATTCGGTATTTATTATTCAGGGGTTAGCATGTTGTAGTAACATAAGATAAGATTGCGAAATGTTTTCTGAAATCCATAAATTTTAAATAGCATCTAATTCCTGTTTTGCTTAAAAACACATATCCTACGTATGTCGACTGTTTGGATAATCTGAGGTTAAATAGGTAATGAATGATAAATCTCATTAAGCTAATATTTACATTAGAGATTATATATAGTTTAACACCAAGCATATAGGAATTGATTACGAATAATACAAAAAAAAATTAAAAGTCGGTCATACTGATGACACAATCTAAAAAAATGTCTATTACTGCTTTACGTTTAACAAAAAGGAAAAAACATGCATGATCAAATAAATGTCATACATACATGCTTCGTTAGCGTATTTTCTTCCACGTAGCGGAGTGGAAGTACATATAGGAATCGTAAAAAAAATATGTATTATTTTTTTGTTGGAAATATCCATCGATCTACCTCTCTGTCTGTCGATCGGTGTGTCACTTTCTTTTTGTGCGCACGCTTATCTAGATCATATTTTGAACTTACTGGGTTGAAAGCTTTTGGGGGTAAGTGGGGATAATAATAAAGCAAGCTAGTAAGAGACATCTGCCACCCTAACTGCAATATTAAAGGGGTTAACAAAATGAAATTGAGATGTTCACTTGAAAATTGGTACACATATGTATAATAACAGGAAGTACATTTTGACATGTTTTATTTTTCTTTTTTTTGCATTAACTAAAGTAAAGGTTAACTACATTTTGAAACACAGAATGGGCATCGTTTCTATTTTTATTTAGTAAATGAAAATAAGGAAATGAATGATGATATTTTAAATATAACATTACATTATTTTTTGCGCCTATATCGCACGAAAAATTTTACATGATTCTATGGAATGTATCTTCGTAAATAACTCGATTATTTTCAATTTTTCGAAAAAACTCTATTACAGATTTTTTGTCCAAAAAGGTCCATGAATTATACTGGTTATAGAGATTGGTCGACGGAATATTTAATTTTCTATTTTTATTAGGAAACCGTGCGGTATTTGCAGAATTTGTAAAAGGAATCAAGTTTTCCTGGATTTGTAGATTCGCTTTTGTTTTGTCAAATTTCTCACAAACGTCACCTAATCGAGCCCTACAATTGCCATTTTCGAAAATCGGAGTTATTGATTTTTTTGAAAAATCATACTCAGCCCTGGAAAAAATACTTGCGGTCAACGGATTCAGGCCGCCAGCAATAGGCTTCATTTGTGGCCATGTACCTTTGATCTCACCAAATCTCATCGAAATCGATCCATATTCTGGACAGTTATCGTGCTTCCTAGCCCGATTTCGAGAAAACCTGTTATTTGCAAAAGAATTCAATTTTCATTTGTTTTTCGACATAGTCTCTGGTATACTCATTTGTACAACTTTACCAGCGGCACCATTTCTTTTTTGAAATATCTCGATCCGACTACCCGTTACCGAGTTATTCAATTACTTCCGAGAAACTCGAAACATCTATATCGGGTACTTCCGGTTTCCGAACGGAGCCGGGCTTCCGGCGTTAAGGTTTTCCAAAGACCTCCTATTAACAACCCAAGTTTCATCGAAATCCGAAAACGGATTAGGGGGGCTGAGCGTCACAGACAGACTGACAGACAGATCGACTGACCGACGGACGGAATTTTCTAAATTCGCTCTCGAGTCGATAGATATGACCTTCATTTCGATCCGACGTTTTTTTCGGGTTTCGATGATTCACCGGAAAAATGCAAAACCTATACTAATTTTTTTTTTTTTCAAAATGTGGTAACAAGATCTGAAACTAGAACTAGATTATATTCTAAGCTTATTCCGTTGAAGGCTTGGGGGGTAAGTAGGAGTAAATAAGTAAAGCAAGCTAGTGAAAGTCCAGAAACTTAGGATTTGATGTATACAGGGTGTTTCAAAGTTAAAGGTACATACGTTACTTGTGGATAAAGGGCACTTTGGTGGTTCTAAATTACCCTGTATATGTAGAATTGGGTCAAAAATTGCAAAAATAAATAATATGTTTACCTTTTTTGACCCAAAAAAGATGTTTTTAATCTGGTGATATGGCCATTCGAAAATTCCTAAAAGTGGGGAAGGGAAATGTAAAAGTTGAAAAAAATATATAAAAAATTCAGATGAATGTATCATCGAAACACAAGATTTTTTTTTATTTGCAAAAACTACCCCTTTCTTTGAAATCATAGCGCTTTAGAAATATGTAATTTAAAAATTTTAAAAGACGTGTACATTGGGGCCTTCTAAACATTTTTTGTCTCTTGGAATTTTTTTGCAATTTGCTAATTTTCCGAGTTACAGGCAGTTTTTCACGACAAATGATGTACACATTTTTTGCACATTTTCAATTTAAAAATCATATTGAACCTTTAGCCATGGCATAATTATATAGTAGGGTGGAACGAAAAACGAGATTTTTAATTTTTTTTCGAGAATTATTACCACATAGTTATCAAAAGGTGCATTTGGTGGTTATTAATAACTGTGCAAAAATTGAAAACGGTACTTTGTTATTTTCAGATTCCTCAATGGGTTCAAAATATTAGAAAAAAGCTTTCTTTATACCATTTATTTTTTCTTAGTTATTTTTCCATTCTTTGGATATTGGTAATGCCATAGTCACCAAAAGGTGTCTTAATGTACCACAGATCACTGTGCAACATGTTTAAATAATAATAATAATAATAATAATAAACGACGTTATTATTTTCTTTCAATTTACACTTTAACGCAAAATGCTATTATCCACACTTCAGTTTCCTCAAGGATGTCAAAATATGCTCTTCTAAGCTATTTCTTCCAAAAACATAATTTATTGTTCGAGTTGTATATATAGTTTCTTCTCTACATTCAACAACTATAGAAGGATGAACATCAAGTAAAATCAGAGGTTTCATTTAAAAAAACACACACAAATAGACATGGAAAAACAAACAAAAACAAAACATGTTTAATATTTCAGTTATTATCCATTTTTAAAGTAATCTAATTTCGTTTCAACTGATGGCAGTGTTTGTCTTGATTTTATACAGGCTTGAATGAAGCCAGTTTGGTTTTCTTTGCACATGCCTCATTTGCAAGACGCACGAATCGTTCAACAGCTTCGGTATTGCAAAGACTATGAAAAATTAGAAAAACTTATGTCTAACACACATTTTCATATTAGCAGTCATTGGCGGCTCAGTAACATTTACGTCATTCCAAGAGGTTAATTCTTAGTAATTTTTGGTTCAAAATGTATTTTAGGTATATCAAATTCCCGTGTAGCTGTTGTCTTAACGGTTTGTACCGTGAAGACACGTTAGATACCATCTTCCTTTTCATCATCAATTTCATACTGCTAGTAAAGCTGAACAGATGTCAGGTGTACATCATTAATAACAGTGAAGCTTCTACATGATGGCATGTTTTTCAATACTCTGGATGCTGGCATTTCTTTCCTTTCTTCTGTCATTTTCATTTTCTTGGTTTCCAGGGTCACAGTATTTTTTCTAGATTCTAAATTCTTCTGACTTTTCTTATAACGTCCATGAAATTTTTTTAGTTTATTCCAGAAGTAAAAACATTGCCAAATCCCTTAAATTTTCGTTACAACATTTTTGAGTATTTCAAGAACACCAATATCTCTCCCAGCATATTTATATTTTAGACCATTCTAAACGAATAAATAATGAAAGTAAAGTCCTTATGAGTAGGTAACATAAGGTCACTTAATATTTTAGATTGACCAAATATCTTGCAACGAAGTTGACTTATAGTTGCCATAATAACGTAAATATTCTAACACTCAACGAACAATCGACATACAACCATGAATCACATAAAAACCCACAGAAAACACTCAACTGAAAACAATACTTAGTAGAAGTATTCAAACAAATGAAAGTAGGCTTGAACTTGTTACCTCCCCACCCCAGTCATAGACACCTGTCGCTTGCATTTCGATCGCGTTATTTGTCGCGCAATTCCCATAAGTGGCGCAATTTTCAAAGACAATGAGGAACCGGAAAATATTAGAATCAATCAAATTGACTTGGAGGAGCTTTTTATCATACATTAATAATTATTTTAAATACTATGTTTACGAGGCATATATTTTTTTAAATAAACCAGGGCAGGTAATAAAAACCTATAAAATCACCAAAATTTCTATACTATCGGTCCCGTGAGGAATCTGAAGATGCTAAGATAGGTCGATAAGCTTTTGAGAACTATTTTTATTTATCCAAATGCACATTTTGACACCTATGTCAAAACAATTTAAAAAGAAAGAATTTTTCGTTCCACCCTATTATATAGGTTTCGTGTTTTTAACATTGGAAATGTTTATGTTTTCGTATATGGGGTAGAGTTACCAGTTTTTGTTCAAGGTCAAAAGACAGAGGTGTCGCGGCACAGTAGTGAGAAGACCAGTAGGATCACTTACTCTTGAGATTTGTTGTAATCGATTTTATTTTTTATGAATCCACTGCGCATCTGATATTTGTACGCCCATCTACATATACAATGCTACAGCTAGAAAATGGTAATAAACTGGCCAACACTTACAATGACACTAAAACATTTTTGTTCGAAGATATCCTTGGCAGATGATCTATTTTGCGATTGAATTTAATGTTGACTGATTAATCAATAAGTAGCGAATTAAAATTTGACCTGCCTTTACTTAAATTTACTACATAACATCCGCGTCTGACGTCACAGACTGAAAATGTATGTCTTTATATTATTCAAGCAAAGATTTGTACACGGCTGCCGAAAAGGCCGCGCTACTATCGATTAGGCTGCTGCGCTTGCCAATTACATTACCTACCTTGTCGGGAAATTACCTAAAAGTTGTACAGCGATGCTGACGGTAGAACACAAAAGCGTACAGCTTGCTACAAATAGGTGCCTGCTTACAAATAAATGATGTGTTAGAATTGCGACTAACTGATATAGGTTGTCTGTTGTACAAATTGAGTGACAATAATAATATCTCTTTATTTAAAAGTAATGTGCCGCGGTCGACTGAGACTATCATATGCAATGGCTGATATACGCAAATGTAATATGGGTTGCATATATCACAGGGGGTCAAGATACCAGTTTTTATTTAAGGTGGAAATACAGCGGTGTAGTGGATAGTGCTAAAAGTTGAAAAAGTTTAAAAACATTATTTTATGTATGGTGTTATCATTCCCAATGTCCCGATGATTGCGAGGATTGCAAAATCTGTGAATTTTTTTATAACAGCGTATATATCACGCTCATTTTTTGAAATTTCATGTATTTGTCGATTGACAATTTGCAAGAAATGTTATTTGTCGTGAACAACTGCCTGTAACTCGGAATATTACCAAATTACAAAAAAATTCCAACAGACAAAAAGTGTTTAGAAGGCCTCAGTGCATATGTCTGAATTTTTTCAAATTTTTAAATTACATATTTATAAACCGCTACAATTTTAAAGAAAGAGTTAGTTTTTCATGTTTTTCCGGAGAAACTCGGTGAAAAGGTACTTTACAGAAAAGTTGCAAATAAAAAAAAGTCTTGTATTTCGATTATACATTCACCTGAATTTTTTCAGACATTTTTTTCAACTTTTACATTTCCCTTCTTCCACTTTTAGGAATTTTCGAATGGCCGTATCTCAAAAAATAAGCATTTCTCGAAATAATTAGTAAAAGCATCTCATTTTGGGCTTAAAAGGTAAACATAATTTTTTTCCCTCATTTTTTATTTAATTCTACAAGTTATGGAACCCGTGATAAAAGGGGTGTTTTCTGCCCCTTTCGATCATTTCTTACTCTATCCTTTTTTTAAACTTTTTTATTAACGTCGTTACAAACACATTGCACTAGGTTTCATCAAAATACATCCACTAACAGTCAACTTAGAGGTGAAACACTCTGCACTATAAGTGAATTTTAATTTAAATTTTGTTATAATACTTAGAATTGTATTCTCTAGTTTCCATACAAAATCACTTACTATCAACAAACAAAACAAAAGTTCGACGTCATTTTGTGCTAGAACCTAGAGTTTGACCAAATAAGGAAAATTATGGATACTTGAATTGTTCGCAATTTTGATTTCGAGTGTTTTTTTTTGTAAAATGTACACTTCTTTAGAAAATGGCCAAAAATCAAATGCTAAACACCATTTTTAAAGATGGCATTTTGAACACAACTTTTTGGTAAGACAACATATAGAATTTCAATCAGAAAGCTTCCTTGAGGAAGTACATTGAGTTGATTCTACGGTTGGTTCTAAACATTCTTCAACAATTTTAATATACAGGAAATTTAGCTTTTTAATGTTTCAATAAGTTTTATCAAAACTCTACATGTGTTTCGGCTTATTAGGCCTTTATCAAGAGTACAAGATATAACTGAGAAAGGTTTTCCTTGAAGAAGATTTTTTATTTAATTCCTCTGCCAGTGTTAGCAAACTAAATTTATTTTTGGTGTTTATTAAGCATATAAATTTTATTATTTCCATCTTAGTTGTATTCACCTAATTTCGTTAAGCAGAGCTTGTATGCTTTTTTCTGAAACTTCACACACAGCCAGCGAGTTGTGTAATATTAGAACCAGTGGTATATATATGTTCTTAAATAATTTATATTATTTGCTTACTTAACTGCGACTCTTGTATTGTCCTAATTATGGATATGATGATTCATGAATTTATGACATTTTAAAGATTTTTTTTATTAAACTTAGGACCCAGGTACTCAATGACTAACAGATTTTAAATAATATCATGAGATAAGATGTACGGTTCCATTGTGTGGCAGCAATTTATTGCTAAAAATACAGTACTGTAATAAATGGAATTAAATACGATAAACGTTTGACGTAACAATCATACTTAATTAAGTCCTTTAAAAAGCTTTATCATAATCTCCAGCGAGTGTATTATTGTGATTAAATGTGTGCGTCATATGGCGTAGATAATAAGCATATATTTTTACCATAACACCAAAAACATGTGTGACATATCTCTTTGATATAATCAAATTCGTGTATTAAAATTGTAATAGAATTGCAAGAATTTCTTACTAACTTACAAGTTTACAGGCCAAGCTCACAAAAGCGTATTAAGTAAATAAGTAATTAACGAACAACAATAACTTAAATAATATAAATAATCTTGAAAAATATTATAAAAAATCTGAAGTCTTGGCTTCTGGTATATACACCAAATCTCAAGTTTCTGTACTCTTACCAGATTGCTTTATTTATTTTCCCCTATTTACCCCCCCCCCCCCCTCACGCCTCTTCAACGGAATCGTCTAAAAATATAATCTAGTTCAATATGTCGTCATAATACATATGTGTACCGAATTTCAAGAGAAAATCTCAATGCTATTTTATCAACGCCTATAATAATGAAGGGTGGTGTGGAAAATATTATAAAAGATCTGAGGTCTTAGCTTTTAGTATGTAAACCAAATTTCAAGTTTCCGTACTCTTACCAGCTTGCTTTACTTATTTTCTCTTATTGACTCCTATTTAACCTCCATCCCTTCACCGGGATTAACTCAAAATATACCTAATCTAGTTCCTGATCTCGTTATAATATATACGTGTACCAAATTTCCAACAGTATCAACAAATAAAAATTTGAAATTACGAGTAAGTACTATACTTCCACTCCACTACCTGGACGTGGAAGCAATAGACTTTTTTTAAATTTAAATAATTAATAACTTTTTATTTTTTGAACAATTCTGTTCAAGGTTCAAGTAGGGTTCTTCCTCTAACTAGCACTAACTTACTGTTCAAATTCTAATGCAATCTGACTTTATTGTACTGACAAGAAACGTGATGGACGGACAGACAGACAAGTAGACGGACGAACAGGTACATAGACGGAAGGACATTTTGAAAGTTATTCACAGTAATATGAAAATGTTTTCTCTACGAGCGATGTTACCGGTTTTAGAAATGTGCCGATCGAATGCAATATACTCTTCGCTCTTGCAGTTGCGAAGAGAATTATTATAATCATTGATTAATTAATCAATGTTATAATATATGTATTACAGAATGTCTTATAATTTTTCAACAAGTGAATGATGTGTTTGAACCTCATGCAATTAGCATAGAACTTAAAAATAGATAAAAACAATAAACAGCTGTTATTTGGACTTCGTTCAAAAAGTGTTCCCCTTGCGTCACATTCTACGACATAACTGCCTACCTGCTAATTATGTAATTAGTGTATCTAATAAATCAAGTTTGTAACTGACGTAATTATACTGCCACGTGATTCAATGCTTATAATAACGCAGCGTTCCAAGTTAAGGACTAAAATTATAACACAGAAACTCTTAACATTAGGTCCGTAAGACTTGTTCCAGAATACACCCCTCTATAACGCTTGGGATTTTCTTTGATCTTATACTCAGTAATGGTAATGTTTACATATTGCTTTAAATTATTAGGATCTGTGTTTCATGTATGCTGCTTTCTAAGAAAATGATCAGGCGGCGAGCATGGGATATATATTCTATGAATTAATAAATGTTTTCTATTGTTATTAAACATTACCGGGTGGAGCACCAAAAACCATCCAACTTTATTTTATACCTCCTTACAAGAAAAATGTCAAAGTATAGCCAACAACTTATTTCTTTAACTAAAAATGCAAATCGCTCGAATTTTATGTTCTGGCCACTTTATGTGAGTTTCAATGAATTTCTTCAATTAAGCAGTTTGTTAACTATACTTACTCCATCATTTTATCGACAAGACATCCTAGGTGAGTCAATTGAGCAGCTTCCTATAACAATAAATAATTTGAATAATAATAAAACCGCATAACATGGCGTGTTACTTTAAAATGGCCCACACGTGCTCACATTTTTATTTCTTCCTCTGAAAGTATACATTATATGTATAAAACTCACCTAACAATATTTATATACTATCAAATTCAAAGAAGTTCAGACACACACTGAAACTTTAAGTATTTGCAAAATATCATAAAATCATTTCATACAAAACTGATGCATTAAAGGAAATTCATGTATATTATATAATATAGTATGAAAGATAGCAAATATTTGTCACCTTCTCTGTAGGAAAAGAAGACATGCTGAGAACTAATTCAATCGTAAAAATATTATTGAGAAATTAATAAAATAATATACATGTAGTTCCGATACTACCGATATGATACTAGTATCAATACTTTTTATTCGATACCAAGTACTTTTGTACTCGATACTTTTCTTCCGATACGATACCAGTATCGATACTTTTCGTTCGATACTAAGTAGTTGTGTACTCGATACTTTTCTTTCGATACGATACCGGTATTGATACAAGTGATTATAAAGCTTTCTTTCTTTTTCTGTTTTCTTTTTTGTAAGAAAATGCCCCCCCCCCCTCCGCTCTTAGCAAACAGTAAACGTTAACATACGATCATTGAAAGTATATGGATAAAGGTGTGCATTGTGGCTTAGAATATAATGACAATGAGAGTAGATTATCTGGCTAAACAATCAATCAATAAGGGAAATTAATGAAATATCTTATAGTGACCTAGTGATCTAATTCCAATATACAAACACAAGGACAAGAAAAGAATGGGAACAAATGTATAAAAATTCTTAAGTCGACAAACCAACAAATTACTTTTGATACGCCCTAAACTCCTCAAAAAACATTGGTACAATAATGTGTATATATTGTTGCGTGTTTTCCACCTTTTAGGAAACACCCTGTATGAATCCGTGGGTTCTAAAATAATTTCAACAAGAGATAAACACCAACCCTTTATTTAATAATTTACTGACTATACAATACTTCAAAATAACATTTACACTTTGTTTACTTGATATTTAACCTCACTTTTTCGCTACTAATTTCACTTTAATAAACTTCTTCTTAATAAACTTCTTCCTCTGCGCCGGTAATCGCGCCTTATATACTCTGAAATTACTTCTAGATTGATCCAGAATCTTCTCACCATACTCTAGAAAAAGTCCATTTCCTTCTACATATTTCCACTCACTATTAGGGTATAGGCGTATCAATTTCCAGTTCCAAGGGGGTGTAATTTATAACACTGCCCCCTCCTTAAGCCCAATCGTCCCGATCAGGCAATTCCGGATCATCAGTGTATTTCGCCAGTCTATCCAAATGCACGATCTTCATTTTGGACATTTTGCTTCGTTGAATCCGATAGACGACATCATTTATTCGGGTAATAACAGTGTACGGTCCATTCCAAGGTGACTTCGGTGACTTTCCTTTCCTACGCTGTGGGTTGTACAGCCAAACTAGCTCACCCACCTTGATGAACCCTTTTAAACTACCCTTCCAGTCATATCGAGCCTTCATTCGGCCACTGGCTGGTGATGGCTCCGCTATATTGTTAGCCAACCTCTTGAAAGGAGCTCCGGCGTTGAACTGCTTCTTTTAACCCTTACTTCCAGTCTGTGGTCCCTTACTGGCTGCACAAATCTTGCATTTGCGACACCAAGCCTCCACATCCTGACGACTTCTTATCCAATAAAATCGTTCTTGTATTTTCTTCAGAGTCCTGTTAACACCGAAGTGTCCATCGGATGTTCCATTGTGCACTTCCTGAAGCACCTTCGCTACTCGACACCTGGGAAGCACTATACGCATTTAATACCCACACTTGGCTTTCCTTATCTTCCTGTAGTATCCAATTTAGCCAGTAGTTGAGTAATCATTTTCTCTATCTTGGTCAACGTAGGGCTTTGGTTCTCCTTTTCTGACTGCGATTCTTCGAGCGTCATAGCCCGCATCCTTGACTTTGGAGTATCCCTATTATGGACGGCTTCTACTTCTAGTGCACGCACCAAGGCTTCACTACTACTGTTATGTCGGGATAGCCTGAGGACTCGCCTGATCTCCTCGTCCCTTATCCCGTCTAGGAATGCCCCCACTGCCAATTGCTCTTTAAATTCTCTCGGCGCATTAGGATATGCTAAATGTGCCAGTCTTTCCACCGCAGCTTCAAATTCTTGCAGACTTTCTCCAGCTTTCTGAACGCGCAGTTTCAGCTGGGTCTGGTACACTTGAGCAAGGTGTTGATCGCCATATCGTAGATCTAAGGCAGCTTCTAAAACTCTAAAGCTCCGTTATTGGTGTACCGGAATTGTCTGGAGCAATTCCAATGCTTGGCCTCTTAAAGCTACGATTAATGCCTTAGCCTTCTCTTTGTTTGCACTCACTGCTGCCTCAAACTGTGTCTTGTAAGTCATCCAGGAACTTTGACCATCAAAGGAGGGAAGTTTTAATCGCTGGCCTGATGATACCACGTGCTGGTTTCCTCTTTCCCTCAACTGCCTTTTAAGCTGGTCTTTTTCTCCTTCTACTTGGTGCATTTTGTCTTCAACCTTGTCTACTTTTTATTTCACTTCGCTTACTTCCTCGTCAACCTCATTTACTTTTACCTCAGCCTTGTCCATTTTTCCTTCAACCCTATCTACTTTTTCTTTGACTTCACTTACTTCTTGCTCGACTTTATTTTTAAGTTCGTCGGCGACTGAAAATATGGCACTCTGTTGCGTCTCTATAGCTTTCCTTAATTCATCATTTTCCTTTTGCCGTTGTTGTTTTTCCTCTTGACGCCGTTTCTCTTCTTGTTTTTCCTCTTGGCGTCGTTTCTCCTCTTCTTGACGTCATCGTCCTTAATCCTCAAAAATTTTTCTTAATTCTTGACGTTTCTGTTCTTGTTCTCCTTTTTCCTGTTGACGTTTTTGTTCTTTTTCTTGTCGTTTTTTTTTCGTTCTTCTTTCTCTTCCTGGCGCTTTCTTTCCTGTTCTTCTTTCTCTTCCTGGCGTTTCCTTTCTTGATCCATCATCATCTTTTGCATTTGGGCCATAAAGTCCTGCATTTGTTTTTCGGATGCCATGCTTCTGGTTGTTACCAGCATATAGTTATGATAAAATCAACAAAATTTATTGATCACGTCAATATCGGTAATGGAATTGTCCAGAGAAATCGCAAAACAGTACGAGAAAGTCCTTTATTTAAATTACTGTCCAAATAGAAAAATTCTAGAAAGTTCACGAAAATACCCTTAATTAACTACACGAAAAAGTCTTGTTCAGAGTCTTTATCTCTTCTTAGTTCAAAGGATTTAATCACTATCACTAATGTCCTAAGAAAATGTTCCAAAAATGTCTCAAAAATGCACTTAACACTATTTTTCTGTTCGAAAATAATCCTCGAACAATGTCCAATAAATTAGTCCTTCCTGTGTCAGCACTAACTCCGAGAGTACTGTCCCAGTCTTCTCAACACTTCCGAAAAATCATCTTGTTAAAATTCCGCGTCTGACACCAATGTTACGTATTTCCACCTCTTAAGAAACACCCTGTATGAATCCGTGGGTTCTAAAATAATTTCAACAAGAGATAAACACCAACACTTTGATTAATAATTTACTGACTATACAATACTTCAAAATAACCTTAACACTTTGTTTACTTGATATTTAACCTCACTTTTTACCGAACGTCACTTTAATAAACTTCTTCTTCTACGCCGGTACTCGCGCCTTATATACACTGAAATTGCATCTAGATTCGTCCAGAAACAATCAAGAATTTTCTTTCACCAAACTCTAGAAAAGTCCATTCTCTTTCTACAAGTTTCCAGTCACTCACTATTAGGCATAGGCGTATCAATCTCCAGTTCCAAGGGGGTGTAATTCATAACAATATTACTATTATATATACATTACTACACAGGGTTTTTGATAGGTCGATGCAAAGCCTTGCGGAGGTGACAAGGGAGATCATTTAGACTGCATTAAGCCAAACGTATCTTAGTACAGTCTTACATTTTTTGAGATTTTCGACCGTAAGACTTTGTACTAGGATATGTTGGCTTAATGCAGTCTAAATGATCTCCCCTATCACATCCGCAAGGGTTTGCATCGACCCTCCAAACACCCCGTATGTATTTATTTTAAGGAAATTTCGGTAATAAATGCTAAAAGGTATTATTGCATTTGAATTTATATTACTCTGCTTTCTTAGGTTTTTAAACGATCCTGAGAAACGAAAATTATGGTTAGAAAATATAAAATTAGTAGACTGAGCTCCAACACCAAGTTATGATAGGCTTTGTAGTATTCATTTTAAAAAGAAATGGTTCTACCAAAAAGAGGGAAATAAAATGAAATTATTAAATGAAGGTGTGCCAACAATTTTCCTAGAACTACCCAGCTTACTTGAAAGGAAAGAAGGTGAGCATCGTTTCTTTAATAAGTAATCTTTTTTTGACAATGTACGCCAACAGGCAATCAGTCGTGATCTGATTTTTCTTTTTATTTGCAGATAATACTTTTTTCTTGTTTCAGAGAACAAAAAGATGCCATCATATGACATCAAATATATAAATGTATATTTGAAAATGCTTCTAAGAAATAATGTAGGAAAATTATTTGCATTTGTATTTTTGAAATAAATGTTTTGTTGTACTTGCATCTAGCTGGGTGTTATCTTCTGTAAATATACCTATATACCCAATTCATTATGTATTATTTTTTATCACACAGGTAAAAACAAGTAAAAAGTTTACGTGTATTTTATGTAACACTAATAATAATCAAGGTACGTATTCTAAGTAAATTGACTGAATTTCAGTAGGTATACAGTCTCAGAAAACTTCATTAACAGTGGAAGGAAAAGTATTTGACTGACACATTAATTTTTGTTTTTATTTTTAATTATCACATCACCCAACTTATTATTTCGACATTTTTTAAAATGTAATGTCTCGAATTGTTTATAATAAATAACACTAGTGGAGATAACCAGAAATATATATAGACAATGATGAGGGCTGCCAAATAAAAAAAACGACGTGCCCAATAGTTTGACAAACACTTTATTTAGTTCATACTTTTCAGACTCACTGTATGCACAATTTATCGAAATAATATCCACTGCGCCCATTAATTGTATTAATAAAGTTGTTTTTGGACAAATACCAGTTTTGTATCGTTTTATTCCTTTGACATGATAAGCTTCACACCCACATATTGTACACATGTTCCGCCACTGGCGCTTGCTCTCTAGTGGCGTTTGGCACACCATTGGCAGTAGCGTTACGATTCCTTACAATATATATATCTTTCCTACTCTAAGGTTCGTTTATTATTTTGCTTACATTTCGCCGGCAGTGAACTCTATACATAGAGTTCACTGTTCGCCGGCTTATGATTGGGCAATTTGCACTACCCGGTCAACCTACTTGATGGCAGACGACAGTTGACATATCAACAAAAGCAATCTGTTCTGTGGTTTGTTTTTAAGTTTGTGTTTTTGTGCGATGTGCGTTATAAAGTGTTTAACCATTGTCTATTGATATATACATACAATTTTAACAATGCCTAAAAAGTGCTTTGTGTGCAATGCATATCAAATGAAAGAAGATATGACATATTTTCATATGTAGGTCAATAGACGCATAGGCGTAGAGAGCCAGTCAGGTAGCCATGTTTATTTTAAGTTCATAAAATTATTATTTAAATCAAAATATGTATTTTCATCTCTCTCATTTTTTTATTTTAATATCTTAGATGACTCAGAAACATTTATGTAATACACCTAGTGTAATATAACTGTTTCATAAGTACTAAAGTATAAAAAAAGTATAAGAATCCTTAGCTCATAATTAACCATCTTCAAATGACACGTCTGTAGCCGGGCGAATGTAAACATAACCCCTTCTTGTCCCTTCTATCACTTTATTGTTTACTTTGGCTTCAAACACAGTATATACCATTTCTACAGTATTCTTTATCTACGTCTTTTATTAATCTGTGGCGAGATCTCACTGTGTCGCTCCCGTCCTCAACATGAAATGTCTTTAACACTGATGCTATTATTTAATATAGAAGATTTTCTTACTTTTTATTGGGTATTTTGCCACTGAAAAATATTTAAAAATTTTAATGAAAAAACCTCTGCGCCAAACGGATCAGACAGAGGTTGGTTCTTGAGTACTTGACTGTTTCAAAAAGTCTCACACCTAAAAATATATAAACTAGAACAATGTTATAAATTAAAAACTAAAAATCAAAGCTATAGGTAGTTAACGTTTCGGAAGAGAATCTACTTCCGTTCTCAAAACTTTTTTGGCCGTCAACCATGACAGTTCTTTGTTTATAAACAAAGAACTGTCATGGTTGACGGCCAAAAAAGTTTTGAGAACGGAAGTAGATTCTCTTCCGAAACGTTACCTATAGCTTTGATTTTCAGTTTTTAATTTATAACATTGTTCTAGTTTATATATTTTTAGGTGTGAGACTTTTTGAAACAGTCAAGTACTCAAGAACCAACCTCTGTCTGATCCGTTTGGCGCAGAGGTTTTTTCATTAAAATTTTTAAATATTTTTCAGTGGCAAAATACCCAATAAAAAGTAAGAAAATCTGAATATGCCACAAATAAACAATTACAGACAATATAGAAGATTTATCTCGATAACAATTTCGAAGAACGGAGAGGGGTATTCCTAAGAATTACATATTCCCATTACAAATTTCAAAAGGCAAGGGGTGACATTCCTTACAGTACAATATTTCCCTCGATCGAAACGGGGCATATTCCTTACAATAGATTATTGAATAACTCATTTATCTCGGTACATTCGAGTAGAATCCGGACCCCCTCATAAACTCTAGGCCTGGAAGAACTTGGGTTATTGCGCAGACCATCTACCGTTGCATTTTTGGCGCCCTCCTATGACGACGCCCGGTGCGGTTGCACCGCCCTAGAGCCGCCTCTGACTACACCTCCTTAGATTCATTTCAATTCCACTAGGTGCGCATAGTCGCGGTTTCGGCTCCCCGAACTGTTATGTCATTATTCTACCCGCATGCTGATACTCCGCTTAGGCAGAAAACCCTTTATACAAGAGAACTGTTTTACTGGTTGTCCACTTACAGCTTCGCCCTCAAATTAAAAAAGAAATCTAGATGATTATTTTCCTGATAAATCATAGACCAATGACATTTTGGGAAAATTTAAGACTGATTAAATTATGTCTCTCATTTAAATGCACATAATTGATATATCTGCTCTCAATTGAAGCAAAAGCAAAATAAAACATATTACAAATTCTAGAATTATTATTGTACTGTTTGCAAATATAAAACGAAGAGACCTATATTGCATTCGATCGGCACATTTCTAAAACCGGTAGTAATAAAGAAAAAAAATGTTCATATCACTGTGTTAGTGATCGGATTCTGACTATAGCTTTCAATATGTCCGTCACGTTTTTTATAAGCACAATTACTTAAGAACCGGTTGTATTGAAATTTGAACATTAAGTTAGTATTAGGTAGAGGAAGAGCTCTATTGTTTTTGAACAAAATTGATCAGTAGATAAAAAAAGTCAATCATTATTTAAAAATGTATTTTTTTGTTTATTACAAAATTGCGAAGAGCATCTAATATAGAATGTGCAACAATTATATAAAAAGTTCAACAAATCAATGAAGAGTAAAATGTTTACTCTATTTTAAATTCATACTATACAAACTATAAACTCCCAGATCCAGTAGCGGCCTTAGGGTAGGGCGCGGTTGGGCAACTGCCCAGGGCGCCAAAGATGAAGGGGTGTCCCTTGACGTCTGGCCGCCATTACGTGTCATGACTTAGTAGTTAGTACACTCTCGGCAGCGGCAGAGCGGTTTAATTTTAGGGATGAGTAACTGATACAAGATTCGCCTCAAATGTCTCACACAAAATGGCAATGTCCCATCACTTAAAAAGAATATTTTGTATTACTTTAATGTAATATGAGAAACGTGTGCAGAGAGCGCAAATTTCTCTCATTAGTTACTATGGGAACACGTTCTCTAGGAGCAGAGCTATACTAAATTTGTATTCTATATATATGCTACGTTGAATATGGGGAACTATACATATTCAATATCAATATCATGCGGAACTGCATGGTACATAAATTTAGTATAATTACATGATCCTGGTGAATGTACCCTTAATATCTCAATCCAGTTTAACAAACTTAGCAACTTTATTAATCAAAAATGAAATTTCTGAAAACATGGACTTCGCAGACCTAATAAGAAAATTTCCCAATAGGAATGCCAGGAAAGTATTATTTCATTTTTTCTTTATTTTATTTTCTTTTTTTCACTTATATATGACTTGCAGTGGCGGTTTTACCACTGGGCACACTGGGCGAGTGCCCAGGGCGGCAAAATTTTGAGTGCGGCAGAATTTTTTTCTTTTGAATATTGCTTTAGTCGTTTTTATGATTCCGCTAATGCGACAGTTCCATTGAAGCCAAAACAACGCATCGAGCAATATGGATGGCAGCCAGAAGGGGCTTCCTTTCATATCTAATTTATATTAGGAAATAAATACCCGCTACAAACTGTTCTGGAGAAAGGAGTTTCTCGACCTTGCGACGGGTAAAGAATTACTTACGGTCCACAATGACGCAGGAAAGGCTAAATTCACTAGCAGTATTAAATATTGAAAATTTAATTTTAAAAACTATGAAAACAGGAGATATAATCAATGATTTTGCTGTAAAAAAATGAAGAAAAATTTGTCTTTACCTTGTATATTTTTTTTTATTATTTTATTTGTAAAATTATTTTATCTCTTCTTTATTTTTAATAAATAGGTGTTATACAGAAAAGTCATTTTATATACCACTCACCACTAATGTGTAGTGTCCTTTGTTCTTTTAATATTAAAAAAAAAAATTTTGGTAAGTATTTTTTTTTTGGTAGGTAAACATTTTTTGGGTAGCATATATATTACGTTATATTTTTTAAGAGTAGGGGCGGCATCTTAAAATAGTGCCGGGGGTGGCAAGCATGTTAAAACCGCCCCTGATGACTTGGAAAGCTGAGAGGCGCCGTAGAAATCTTGTCCAGGGCGCCAATATTACTAAAACCGGCACTGCTCAGGTCGATATCTACCAGCTATATGAACTGTACATCATATAGGGCGATATTTTACAAACTAAATATGTAAGTACATTTCGAGTGTTAGAAATAGGGAATAAATGTTTATTTCTATGTTTTATTTTGCATCAGATTTGTGAACAGGGTATCGGTTATGAAGATGGCATATGCAAGGCACAGAATTGAATTGCCACGATGGTGGTTTCACAGTTCTAAGAAATTATAAATTAATTATTGGTATTAATAAATACAATCTTGGGTATATCGTAACTAGATCAGTCTAACTAAATTCTTTAATTTTTTTTGGAGTTTTAACATTTTGACAATATTAATTAAATCCTCATTTATATGGTGCTAAAAATGTCGAGATTTTGGAATTTGGTGTATATACTAGAAGCCAAGACTTCAAATTTTTTTATAATATTTTCAACCCCTCCATTATTGAAGGGTTTAATAAAATAAAATTGAGATATCATCTGGAACTAGATTACATATTGAGGTGATTCCATTGAAGGGTTGGGGGTTAAATAAGGGTAAATAGGGGAAAATAAGTCAAGCAAGCCAGTAAGAGCTCAGGAACCTGGGATTTGGTGTATATGCTAGAAGCCAAGGCCTCAGATTTATTCATAATATTTTGCAACCCCCCACCAACCCTACTCTATTATTATTAAAGGGCTAAAATAAACTGAGGTATTCACTTGAAATTTAGTACATGTATGTATTATAACAACATCTGGAACTCGATTGTATTTTGAGGTGATTCCGTTAAAGGGTTGGGGATTAAATAAAGGTAAATAGGGAGAAATGAGTCAAGTAAGTTGGTAAGCGCACAGGAACTTGGTATTTGGTGCATATGCTAAAAGCAAAGGCATCAGATTTTTTAATAATATTTTCCATCCCCAACTCGCTTATTAAAAGAGTTGATAAATAAAATTGAGATTTTTATAGTTAAAATTTTTCCTTTAAAGCGACTTGGATGATAAATCTGGATATGGAAGTAGTGATTCCGTAGGCAGCGGTTTTATGTTAAAATGTGAGAAAAAAAAATCACATTCAACTTTGTTATATTTAGATATTATAGCGAAATATAACTACAAACATTAGTACTTATTAATATGTGAGCCCCATAAGAGAATTAAACCTGCCTAATATTTAGTTTTGGTTACGTTCATGATTGGAATACTAAAATTTTATGAAGTACCTACCTACAGGAATAAATCTTACAATTTTTTTTTTAAATGAATTCTATAATTTACTAGTAACATTATCATAACTTACCTTAAATTAAAAATAAGTTACCAATAAACAAACATTACTATATTAGAATGATTCTAGTGTAATATTTTTCACCGACTCTTTATCTATGAACAGAGAAACATGCTATTTTATTTTAAGATAAAATGCAAAATGCTTTTTAATTTTGCATTAAAATACATACATTTCGACCTTTTCCCGGAAACAGATAAAATAATATGTCGGCACCATAAAAAATAATTTCTGTACGTCTATGATTCTATCAGTGTCGTACTTGCTAACATGTCCAAGCGGTCTAACCCTAAATGTGCCCCCGTGGTATCCGACAAATATATATTTTGACCATCACCAGGATCTTCATAATTGAGCAAAAGAGGATATTTATATTTTGCTTATAGAGTAGGGACCTGCTGTACATACATTTAATAAATTATAAGAAATAAAACAGCTTTTGTGTTATATGTATTTATTATATATATAATCACCTGAATTTATAATAAATCTACAAAACATGGAATATATTCTCAATATAAACTCTTGTATGTCTGTAAAAATTAGAATATAACAATTTTATTTGTCTAAGTACACACATAAATAATACAGAAAACTGAACTGTGGTCTGTTAAAAAATTATATACTTTTTATATTATACAATATACAATATAAAATACTGATAAACAGTAATGCTTCAATTTGTCCAAAATACTGTAAAACGCATTGGAAAATGTACAATTTTCATTTTATACAACAAAAACTGTAATGGAATGTTTTATTTGGAAGTTATATTGAAGAATTTTGCCTAATATATATTTTTACGTTTGAAATTTATTTTAATTAGACTAACAATTAGAAGGTTACAATAACAAATTATTGCCAAATTTTCTACTGTTGTATCAAACAAAAGGAACAAGAATTTCCCTCACATTATAAAGAATACCAAAATATCACTGCAAACAACAGAGTGGGGGTGTCAATAAATATAAGTAACACACCTACATATGTGCAAGGGTCATACTTTTTATCATCTGACATTTGGTTAATCACTAACGAGAAGCATTCTGTACAAAAATGTGATTACCAGAAAAAAACGAATGAGAAAATGCTAAAAAGTTAAGGAAACATTTTTTTTGAGGCATGCTTTATGTTCATGTTTTTTTTATATAGTAATTATGTATAGGTACTACTAGAAGAATGTTATGCAGAAAAAATTGCCTTTTGACAAAGAGTTTGTGCCAATTTTATCCCATCCAAAAAAAGCAGTGGAAGAAATTCAGAAAAAATTCATACTACCTATACTGGTCAAAGACAAACACTTTTTCTTTTTACAATTTTTCCAAGTCTCCTTTTTGAGTTAAGAAAATTACAAAGGATCAAATTCATAATTTTTAAGATTTGTGTACGGCTGCACAAAAAATGTATTCTTTAATAAACACAACTTGTAAAACAAATTGATTACTAAAATCCGTTCTGAATAACCTTGTAACAGAAAATTTATCTTTTTTAATTAGTTTTTTAATGGCCGCACTACCTAATTTCAAGAAAAAATACAAAAATTAAAATAACCTTAAACCATCAATAAGTCGATAACCACAAATATGGTTATGTTGATAGGAAATGACCTCGCCTATCAACTTAGTTTGCTCATCCTCTTTTGGGACACCCTGTATAGAGTACAAGTCGCATTATCTTCAAATATCATTCTGGCAACTGTCTTTGGCAATGTTTTAATAGAAAAAGTATGTCGACCTAACCTCAAAACTTAACGCCATCCCCTAAACATGCCGAAACCGATATTTTAATATTTCCTATGATGCAAAAAATCAGCAAAATTAAAATTACGTGGCTGTTCCACTTACATTTTTGAGGCCTTCTGAAGCAAGCAATGTGTAAAAAGGTGGTAAAAGTATATCAATAGCAATTTTTCATTTAACAATTTAAAATAGTGCCCACTGCGGAACAACTTAGATTCTTGTGTCCATATTATTGTTCCTGCATTCAATATGAGATTAATAAGTTCTATCAAAGTAGAAAATTTAACAATAATTTATTATTACATCTCTCTAGCTACATCGAGATCATTTTCTCAATTTATTACGACTTACATCATATCCATAATTTAATGTTTGTCAAGATAATATACTGAATGACCCTCGAAAATTGACAAATTATTATTCTATCTGACTCCCTAAATATTTTTACATCTTTATACCCCTTAAAATATGGATAACGCATCTCAACCTTTACATTTTCTGCTTGAAGCGAATCACTCAGGATATCATATGTTTAATATTTCAGTCATTCTCATTCCATACTTTTCCCTAAACTGCAAACTTGAAACAAGCTACATTTATATAATATTGAACCGTATTTATTTTCTATTCTATGCTTGTCAAAAATTTGCTAAAATATTAACTACTAATATAGCATATATATATTTTTTTAATAACGTTTTAACATTACCTGTTAATACATTTAATTATTTACAACTAACCAGTCTAACATGTAAATGGTTTTATATATTTTTTTCCAATGAGGACTATTTAGTAATTGACCTATAGGTAAAACTGTCTTTATTCTTCGATAGAAAAAGGGATATTAATGTGATGTTTGAAAATTTCCTTGTTTTACAGTTAAAACTTTGCCTAATATATTTTTTTGGAAAATTAGGTTCATTTTTCTTCATAAGGATGCACGCCACTGCTGGACTTTTAAATATTTTACCGTCACACAATCTCCTGATGGGTAAGTACCTTCGACCCCATTTTTTAAAAAATCGCAATTCTAATAAGGGGGCTGTGATACGGGAGTCATGAAAAGTGAGACATACTGTATATATTTAGAAAAAATCTAAGTATATCTTGGAACGAAATAAACACAGTAACACTGGTCATTTGCATTCCGTGAAAATTGTGTGTGATGATAGAGCTCCAAAGTGATGAAATCATAAAAAAATTCTTTCGGAAAACATATACATCCTGTCTTACAAACAGAAGTTTAAGGAGTGTCTGGATCATTCTTGCTTGAAACTACTTCCTCTGCATGCTGAACAATCCTGCTTATTAAAAGTGGAATGCCGGTATGTACAGAGTGTTAGAAATAAGATATGTATAATTTTAACTGGTGATATATAGAACAAATTGAATGGTTATGTCAGAGAGAAATAAACGTAGCTTTTATTTTTGTTACTAGAAAAATAGTAGAAAATGTGTTTTGAAATTATCACGCAAGATCCAGTCCAAGAAGGTGAGTAAAAAACGACTATAAAAATTTCTTATCTACCTAAGGGTTTGGGCGAAAGAAATTGTGCATTCTACATTTCTTCATTAATTGAAAATTTTATAATGAGAAAATTACCTGGTACACCACTTATTTATGATGATGATAATGATGATATTTATGATTTGGAATCATCTTCGTGATTAAAATTCTATGTGGAATTGTTTGCACTTTCTAGAGTAGTATCAATAGTATCAATATATTTTCGTGTATACTGCAAAAGCGTTGTTAAAAATTCAGATCACAGCATAGGAAGTATTGCACAGCAAGTTGGAATTTTGAACTGTATGGTTCATGAAAATGTATAAATAATATTCTTAATTAATACAATATGATTTAAAAATATATCCTCTCATTCTCTATAATGTAAAATGTTGTTTTCCATTCCACTCTATCACAACTACTATGACAAGGCTCTTGTTCCATGATAAAATAACTACCATCATACTTCTGACACCCTGTATATGGTGATTCTATAAATTGTGTAGATTAATCACCAGAAGACACTAACTAGATATTTCTCTTTTACAGCTTCAATTTTGAAACAGATTTAGTATTAAATGAATGTCTCATTAATGTAGCTTGTCAGCCAAATTATTTGTATAAATATACAGGGTGTTTGGCATATCGAATGAAAGTTTTCACTGAGTAATAGTTGGAGTCGTTTGGAGCCTATATGACCATATTTACCCTTATGCAAAGTACCATCGTTTTTGAGATATCGGCGTCTTTAGATATTTTTATGGAAAAGTTAATACATATTATTTTTTATGGTACTAAATACATCTGGCCTTCAAAAATTTTTTGTTTTAGATATTCTTAATATGTACTTTGCCGAAACAATACAAAGAGAAATGCCAAAGTACTAGTATAAAACATAAACATATGCAGGACAATTTGCGTTAAGATACGTTGGTTCAAATTTATTTTTCCATTTTAAGCAACATTTTCTCAAAAACTACTTCAAAAGATTCAAATAGTTGTAAAAACTTCTCTACTGCATACTCTTTCCAACGATATACCATATTATGACAGAATTATAATTCATTAAACAAAATCATAATAAATTCTTTCAGCCACAAACCAATGATTGTATTTACTAATATTTAAACATAATTTTCTATTTGCGACATACTAAAATAAAATCAAGCATATTTACACAAGCCGTGAATAATAAATGGAATAAACAACCGGTAGATATCAGGCAACTGGACACAAAAAACTGTTATGCTTGGATACCACTGACAGCGACTTTTGTGTGCATGTTAAGAATATCTAAAAGATATATTGCAGAAAGGTGAAATTAGTTAGTACAATAAAAAACAACATGTATTAGTAACAACTTAACTATTTCGCAAAAATATCTAAAAAGGCTGCTATTTGAAAAACGGGTATATGAGTAAATATGGTCATATAGGTTCCAAACGACCCCAACTATCACTCAGTGAAAATTTCTATCCATGTACCAAACACCCTGTATAATACTGGCATTAAACATTCAGCAAAATGTAGGTAGCTTTTAGCGGTCAAATTAATCATTAACAATAATTATATACATGTCAACGATATAAATTGAAACGCTTTAATCTCTCAAATTGAACTAGGTCGTCAAAAAAAAAATTCTAAAAACATATATGGCATGATAATTTTTGTTGTGATTTCCTTGTATTTATTTTTAACATCATATTTGTGCACTCTGGCAAACAGAAAATTAATCCATTGCAAACTTGTTGAAAAAATATAAAAATTTTCAGTTTGCTTCTTCCTAATACTGGAAAATTCCTTGCCACAATAAAACAATACCCTATAGAGTCCTTACTAAACATGATTCATTAAAAAAAAAAGTATAAATATTTTAATAAGAAAACGCCAAATAATAACTGTTAATGAAGGTGAACAAGAAATTAGACCATATTTTTTAAAGTAAGTTTTATTACAATCGATACAATTTGCATAAAATTCTTGTATAAGTATGTATGCCATTTAATTTTCTCGAGTCTGCTCTGAGTAAAATTATTGATAAACAGTACCAAAAACAAGGTCTGCATGTAAAGTGGTCGAAAGCTAAATTCGCATACAATTTTACTTTGGCAGACTTATTATCATGCCATTGTTCATAGAATACATATCTATAACTTTACAAAATCCCAGTGGAATCTGACATGTGAGGAACTTGTGTGTGTCATAATCAATATGGTGTCCGAGTAAGTGCTATTTTTAAATTAGTGGGGACACATTTCTATAGTCCTCCACTCTCAAATGTCCTAGGGAACGAGAAAGAATTGTGAGTGAAAAACACATTATTTTATGTGGTAGATACAGAAAAAAAATTAAAGTGGCCATCGACCATACATATTTAAAAACAAATTCATATCAAACGATCCGGGAAGTTGACAGAAAAGAGTGATATGATGTATATATAGTTCGTTTCTGTAACGCAGGATTGGGTAAAAATTCTAAGGATATAGTAGGCATACTTCTGTACTTCCCAGCTTATACCTTATAACAAAAGTGACACAAAGCATTTAAAATCATGCAATCATTTGCTGCTTTTTTCCCTAAAATTCAAAACTTCTATGAGATATCAAAATAAGTACATACAACCTCTTTATCAATTAATTTATTAAAGAAATATTCATTTATTCTGATTCATTCAATAATTAACGTTTAAACAATTTAAATAAGCGGACATTTGTCATTCAGATGCCATTTTATCTATTAAATGAAGTAATGTTTGAATGTCTCTTGTACTGTGAAATATATAAAAAATTCAATAGGGTGCGTGCATTGTATGAGTAACATAACCTCATATATTACATTTTTGTAAGTTTATACTCAGTTTTAATGTTTTTATTCACATTTCTAGATTGCTGCCTGTGTAACATTAACGAACCCTCTCGGATAGGATGCATATAATTTTTTTAAATCACTGAATGTTTAAAAAAAGATCGCTCGTTATAGGTTGGATTTCCAACCTTTAAATATCAGTATATTTTTCAAAATCAATGATTAAAAAAAAAATGTATGCATCCTATCCCAGAGAGTTCATTAATGTTATACAGGTATCAATCATTAAATGCGAATAAAAACATTAAAAATGAATATACACTTCCAAAAATTTATTATTTGAGGTTATGTTAGTTATACAATGCACGCGTCTTATGTTATCCAAGTTCTTTCGTATGTACTTTTTAAAATATATCATAGTGCATTGGATAAAAGCAGTATCATTCGTGTAGTACCTTGCAGATTTTTGTATATCACGTAGAACGTACTACATTCTGACTTGAATGAAACAAAACAATTGAATGTTCGACTTTTGACTTTGTTCATTATACTATGTGCAATATGTTATTAAAAATGAAAAATTAACAGTTATATAGGCTTGTAAAAGTTTAAAAATTTTGTTTCAAGCAGCTCTTTCCTTTTAATTTTGAGGGCTCCTCATTTTATAAATGTTAAAATAATGTACAAGGATTTTATGATATAAATAATAAGTACTTATACAAATAATTCACGTAACAGTTGTAAAAACGACCACTAATAGATTTTGACTTCTTGCCGTTCTATATATCCACAGAACTATGAAATATATGAAAAAATTATAAAAGGAATTTGGTATAAATGTCTTCTCCAGTCATTATCTTAGGATAGAATCCATAATTTTGACGCTACTTGCTGTTACATTTACAATAAAGCAATTGTCATTTATTTACATTTTTTCGCGCTTTAATGTTAAGTGTTAATTAAAATTTCAACATGTTTTATGGAAGAAAGAAAATTTGTATAAACAATAGATCAGTATTCAAAAAATTTCTTCAGATTCGTTGATTAATAGCCATTCACTAATAACGTCCACACTTTACCTCAGGGAGGAGGTCTAGATGTTGTGACAGTATGGGACAGCAAGGGGGAATGGGGGGTTCGGTGAACTGGACGTCCGCTTGGCGAGAAAAAATGCGCGTGAGCTCCCGCATAGCAAATTTTACATTGCTAAGGGCCGGTTTATCAATGCGAAGATAAGTGTTATCCTATAGTTAAGTCACAGTTTAATAATACAGTAGGGTGACTTCCCATACTGAGTCTAGTAAATGCATCAATAGTTTTACTTCTGCTATCGACAAGTGGACTATACTTGGGGAAGTGTACTGTATATTAAGCTGTGATTTAACAAGATAACACTTATTCTCACATTGATAAACCAGTCCTAAGCGGGCTGTACGACTTGTGCTCCTGGCATCGGTACAGCAGCCTACAGTACACGACACACGGCTTCAAATCCTAATGACATGCGAGTGGCATAACTTGAGTTTTGCGTTGTATCGACGTCGTTACTGGCACTTGATATAAACGTGAGTTCTGGTCTCGAGCATCAGAAAGTACAAAATGTCAAAAAAGGAGAAAAATAACTATGAATGCCTGACTATTTTCTCGGAAATTTCACTGCCTTTATGGTCAGTGAGATGAAAACCTTTATGATAGGCATATACCAAAGCTTATTCGAGTACAAAAAAAACATCCACAATTCAGTAGGAACTGAACTGAACGGACATTATAAAAACGTATATATAGGTGGTTTGAAACCGAAATTGGACGTCCATCTGAGGGAGGCTTCAATATTTGTGACCATCTCGGATACAGGGGAGGGAGGCATGAAAGTTATAGATTCTCTGTGGATGCCATTTGTGAATGGCCCCTTATTTAATAACAATGTACAACACAATGTACAAAAAAATATGTTCGTTTTATTTACAATAACTTCAGTGCTAATAACCGAGATCTTTTTTAAACCACACTTGAAGTAGCATCTTTGAGGCAATGAAGGTCTGCTAAATCTCGTTTTAAGTCACATGACTATTTGAATATCTTTCATGAAATAATTCCAACAACGACCCAAGAAGCTTTTACTCAGAGCAAAGAATCATCCTGTATAATTACCAGTTTTTCCACCCCTACTAAATGTTTCACAGTATAAATCTACTGATTGTCTTAATGATTACACAGGCACACAAAAAAGGTCTATTTGTGTAAGTCCATTGGATATCCCCTATGTATTTTAATGCGCTTACCATAAATTCAGTGTCAGTTAAGCTCAATTACTAACCAATTTTTTGGAAATCGCGAAAATAACCTAAAAAATCAATTAGGTTATTTTTTTGATTTACTAAAAACGTGGGTGATGAAGCTAAATGGACACCGGACTTGTATTCAGAGCGTTGAAATACATAAAGGTTACCCAATGGAGTCCCAGAAATAGACCCCTCTTGCGAGTCTGTTATAAATGAATACCAGCGGTACTACAACTAGTAGTGAGAACCATATTAATAATAGTTTTATGTTATTGAAGTAATAAAGAAACATGATCACAATATTAACCGTATAATAATTCTAATAACGTGGTCTATATTCCTTGCTCACTCTGTATAATATTTTAGTCTAGTACCTATTTAATGCACATAACATGAAATTTGATATGAATACATACATAACTAATTTTTGATTATTATTATTATTATTATTGGTGGTAGGTATAAAAAATGTTCTCAAAATTTGTTTTACCATAAAAAAATTGATTTCCTTTGTAATTTATAGACAATTAAGCAATTTGACGCTCACAATACAAAAATTCACTCCACCTATTCACAGCTCTATTTTAAATATTTTCTGCTTTTTTGGCAGTGTGTAAAATAAAATATCACAAAAAAATATTTAAGTTTATCATTACTTTTGGAATGAAACAAAAATGAAAGTAATATTTTGTCTGCAAAAACGAATTTGTTCCCAAAACGTACCTAAGATTAATTAAAAAAAGAAAAAACAAAACCGTTAATACCTCCATTCCCACACCAAGAAACAGAGATAATAGTTGTGGTACATATGGTCGAAAATTGTTATTTAAAAAGTTTTCTTGATTATTTTAATTGGCCTCTTGAAAGTTTAGGGATTTTGTAGATTTTTATATGACTGATCTCGTAACTATCAATTCTTTAGGGATGCTCACAAAAAGTGATAAAAAAAGTGCCTGATAATCCCTGAAATGATTACTAACAAAACACAATAATTATTGTATTTTTAAGTATGTTGATTAATTTAAAATTATCATTATAATATATTCATACACTCTATAAACTCATATTTCTTCGTAATTTTGGGCACATTACCTGTAATTCTTCTCATCAATATAAGGGGTTGAAAAAAACCTGGCAAGAAAACATTAAACATGCCAGTGTTCCTGCGAAGATTACAGAACTAACAAGATAGGACTGCCAGACGGAGAAAACGAAATAGACGAAGACAGATAGGTTAGCTCATTAAAATCGACAAATGCTACGTCACGTATAGACCTCGATGACAGGTGCATGTGGCTGTTTTTCCTCATGTTATACAAAAAAGTTTCAAAATTATTCTTTCAATGTACAATTCTATCCTAACCAAATAGATACCTTACATATAAACATAGAAATACTTCATGTGACATATTACAAAGCAACCTGTCTTTTTAGTGACCTTGGGTACTGACAGTCAACTGAGTTTGGTCGTTCTATCAGGGCAGTGTTGTCCATTTTTCACTATTGGCCTCTCTCTTTAATGTTACCTTCTCCGTCTGATTGTCACATTGTGGCAACTGCGCGAGAAGTCCAAGTTATATGTCGAAGGCAATAGCGCCATTGCTAAAAGATAAAAGGTTTTCCTCCGGCTGTCCTATCTTGTCAATTCTCTAATCTTTGGTTTTTCCTAAACATTGAAAATTAACTTTGAACCATACTTGATACTTTAATGATTAATTATCTATCTCAAATAGAGAAGTGTTAAAAGAAATAATTATTGATTTAGTACTTTAGACGTTTAGTTTTAATATTAATCATAAGAAAGTGATTCAAATAGTTTAAATCTTTTAAATGTACCATTTAGCCAAGTACAATATTTATTATATATACTTATTATAAATATACGGAACGAAGCCGATTCTGTGCCACGCCAGTATCTGCCTGTTTGTACACAAGGCCATATATCACACTATGTGACACGGGAGATGGGGACGACCTGCGCAATACTATTGAAAATGGCTTGCAGTAGAAATATAATATAGAATTCATCGCTTATTTCAAGCTATAAGCTATAAAATCTCAATGCTGATGAAAAATTCCTAATTAGCAACCCCAAAACTTCTTCAGATATAGTTTTTTTGAAACAAAAGTATTATTCCCAATTTCCATACTGAAAAATTTCCGGAAATTTTTTGCATAACTCAACTGTGACAATTTAGTCCAAGAATCACCTCATATCTGCCAAAAATTACATTCAAAAATGTTACGAGACTCCTATATTTTGTAAAAATTTGTGGAAAATTCCGAGAAAATTGCCGTAAAAACATTGACAACGTATTCGTTGTCAGCGATCCCAAAAACCCTCTAGGTAATATTTTGTCATCGAAAATCGGATACTCAACATATGAAATCTTTTTATACAATTTTTTATATTTCACAATTTTCAAAATTAGGGTTCAAAAATTTAACCCAACCGCAGGAATGTTTCTGTTTTCAAATAATGTAGTAGTATAACAAAAGTTTTAGAAACATTTTCAACTAAATACTTCTATTCTTTTGACGATTTTTTGGCTTCAGCGACTTTTCGCGTATAGGGTGTTAAGACTCAAAATATATTATAAATTTTTTTACCATAACGAAATAAACACACCCACATATACCAGACAATATCGTATAGCATTTCTATTCTCAATTGAGAAATTCAGTCTAATGCATTGCTACCAGGCTCAATCATTACAAAGCCGGCCTGTCACAGAAAATAACACCCAAACCATGTTGAAATATTACAAACAATACCCGTATACGATTATAGTCAACCAGACTCACCATTACAAGCCAGGTACGTACTCTTGCTTTATTCGTAAAGTTGCCGGTAGCATAGCTGTAGGTTAAATGATATTTATTTACATTTATTGAATCATCTATGGAGTTGTTTTTTAAACTGATATTATTTATCATAAATAAATAAGTTACATCATGCTTATCAATTAAGATAAAGTAGTAAAATAATTATATCCAAAAATTAAAAAATGATACTAGAAATTGTCGATTGAAGCTAATGACATTGCCAAGGCCTTTCCTACTGGAGGGAAATTATGTGTTCTACACGAAGACGCTACATTTAAGGGGGTGCCAAAACGTGAAATAAAAAAAATATATATATATACAGACTGTCTATTTTACGAGGGCCACACCAAATATCTCGCTTAATATCTATTGTAGAAGAATAAAGTTTTAGAAACAGTTATCCCATTTTATGTGAGCTATATTTCAGTAAAAAGAAATTTGAAATCCATAGCCTACTTTATGAGATATATTACAAAAACCTGAAAAATAGGAAAACCACAAACGGTTATAGCTTCCTTATTTGAGGAGATATGAAAAAAGTTAAGGGAATGAAAGTTGACGGCAAAGACAATAAGAATAATAACTTGTAACAAAAAAATCGAAAAATGCAGTTGGCTTTGACATACGCTATTGTGCAAAAATGAAAAATACATATCTCAAAGTAGGCCATGACGCCATTAATTCCGTTATTTTTTTCTCATTCCAACGATATAAAACATGTCACAGAAATTTTAACCGATAGTGTCAATATTTAATATTTTACGAATACCACAATTCATATAATTGAATCGTAACAATCAGCTGTGCCATAATTAGTGAAAAACAATGTATACAGTTATTAATAAATTTGACAGATTGTCATTGTTGTATGTTGTATGTTGCGTTGTCAAGTTCTAAGACAAATTTTATATCAGTAATTATGGTGTACACCAATAATAACAAATTCGATATGATTAGCAATTATTGTCAGTGCAATTTTGACGCAGTGATGGCAGTCACGGTTTACGGAGATAGATTTCCAGATGCTCCGCAGCCAAATCGAACTATGTTTAGGAAGTTAGTTCAAAATCTAAAAACGCACGGTTCATTTTCAAAAAAAGTAGTAAGGCGAGCGCATGTTGCGGATAATGTAAGAAAAGTGAATAGAGTAATGAATTATGTTAACCAAAATGAGGAAACCTCTTTGAGACAAATTCAGAGAAACTGTCGCATAAAAAAAGACAGTGCAAGAAAAATATTGAAAAAAAAAAAAACGGATTTCGATGCTACAAAATGAGGAAAGTTCAACATTTAAATGTGGGAGATAAGCCAAGGAGAGTAAGATTTTGTAGATGGTTATTAAATAAGAAAAGGAATGACGCGCTGATATGTAGCAAAATTCTTTGGTCGGACGAATCAAATTTTTCTAATAATGGATTTTTCAATAGAAATATGCATTATAAGTGGACACGAGAAAATACACATTGGTGCAGAGAGACTGCTTTCCAAGAAAGATTTTCTACGAATGTTTGGTTGGGTCTCTTAGGGACTAAAGTAATTGGACCTTATTTTTATGATGGCAAATTAACCACTCGTAGATACCTTAATTTCCTGCAAAACAAATTTCAAGATTTTCTTCATGAATTAACAGTGGCAGAAAGATTAAATTATTCATATTTTCAACAAGATGGGGCTCCACCTCACACTGCTGTAATATGTACAAATTATTTAAATCAAGTTATACCAGAGAGCTGGATAGGCACCTATGGACCCATTCTATGGCCAGCTCGATCACCAGATATTACTCCCTTGGATTTTTTCGTCTGGGGTTACATTAAAGACAAGGTATTTCAAACTGCCCCTGAAAGTATTGAGGACATCAAAACCAGAATTAGAAACGCATGTGAGGCAATTACTCCTGAAATGCTCCAAAATGTAATGCGTGACGTGTCTCGTAGAGCACGTTTATGTGTCAGAATGCATGGTGCACAATTTGAGCATTTGTAGTTAGAAAAATAAATACATACAATTTCTTTTCAATATAGTAGTAGGTAGTACTGTTATACATAGTTTTTCGTTTTTTTCTTTGGATGTTCGTTTTGTACTTGTATTTTTATTTATGAGATATTTATTTGTTTGTATTAAATTGTAATAAATAATTACGGAATTATAATTATTATAAAGTGAATTTTTACTATTATGGCACAGCTGATTGTTACGATTCAATTATATGAATTGTGGTATTCGTAAAATATTAAATATTGACACTATCGGTTAAAATTTCTGTGACATGTTTTATATCGTTGGAATGAGAAAAAAATAACGGAATTAACGGCGTCATGGCCTACTTTGAGATATGTATTTTTCATTTTTGCACAATAGCGTATGTCAAAGCCAACTGCATTTTTCGATTTTTTTGTTACACGTTATTATTCTTATTGTCTTTGCCATCAACTTTCATTCCTTTAACTTTTTTCGTATCTCCTCAAATAAGGAAGCTATAACCGTTTGTGGTTTTCCTATTTTTCAGGTTTTTGTAATATATCTCATAAAGTAGGCAATGGATTTCAAATTTCTTTTTACTGAAATATAGCTCACAAAAAATGGGATAACTGTTTCTAAAACTTTATTCTTCTACAATAGATATTAAGCGAGATATTTGGTGTGGCCCTCGTAAAATAGACAGTCTGTATATTAATTAGAAAAATAAATTAATGTAAATCCATCTTAAGTCAAAAGTGTAAGTAAGGCTTAAGCATAATGTTGTCATTGTCATCTTATATGGCATGAAAGGCTTGGTGTATTATCTCGACCACCGGCAGTGATTTACAATTCACTGCGCCACTGCAATAACCCAGCTCTGGATATTAAACAACCCCATTCTGCACTTCCAGTTTATACAGTGCGATCAAGAAAGAATGAAAGTCACTTGACACAGAAAAGCCACTAAAATTTATCAAAATTGATTTCTATTCTACGTACATTATTATAACTAATTTCCTATGTCACTAGACCAGGGAAAACAGAAATGCAAATGGCCGCCACTTTGTGATCAGCTGATCGAACACGTTGTTTTAACTGTATATTTTGGGGATTTTGTGACGTTTTAAAACTTAATTTTCGATTATTTAACATTCACAATTATCCTTGATCAATTCATGTGTCACTAATCACTGTTGCCAACTGAAACTGTTGAAAGTATCACAAATTAGTAAGTGGCACGCAAAAAAATCTTTAGGGAGTGGTGCATTCACTTTTTCTCGATCTCTCGACAAGCAACTAGGGGGCGCTAAATTTTGGTCCCACACGCAGGCATCTAAGAACGGCCCTGGACACGGCTAGGATTATGAGCAATCCTTTTGTCGGCATTTTTCATGATTTTCCAATTACCGTTAGATAAAGCATACATATTGTCAGTTTTCGTAATACTGTTAAACACTCAAATAAAGACAATATTTAGAAAAAAAATCGAATTATCATCAATAATTTTGGACTTACAACAATTTCTAAAGTAGTTTCTACAAACACCAAAACAACTGAACACAACACTCGAATATTAACATTCGATGCATGCTTCATTAACCACGTTGGCATCATCGGGAGACGATTAAAACTGCAGTACAACTAAAAATCTACTTTAGTTTTAATCATATCTCGATGATGCCAACTTGGTTGACAAAACATGTGTCGAGTGACACTATTTAAGTTTTGTGTTCAAGGGTTTTGGCGCTTGCGAAAACTATCTCAGAAACAGCATCTTCGAAATTGGAGAAATTATTGATTTTCTAATTCATTACCAAAAAAAATTGATTATAACGAGATCAACTATTCAAAAATCTATAAAATCAATAAATCCCCAGGAAATTATTTAAAACTGCCAACAATTTTTCACAATTAACGCTTTCGACTGCATGAACCCTTACTATGAATAAGATTCATATAACTGCGAAATAATTTATTGTTCATTTTTTTTTTTGATATCACTAAATAATATTCCATTAACTTACCTTAGCTTACCATGAAGCGAGCGAAATAAATGCTCTGATATAGTAAAAAGTTACAGGTCACCGATTTAGAATTTTGTCATTTTAAGCCATAATCCAAGAAACGTTTAGATTATCTAGATTTATTGGAGCCCAATTTTAGGCAGTTATAATTTAAAAAATAATATTTACAAACAATAAATTAACCGTCATAATAATAATCTCAAAACACTTAAAATAAATAATCCAGAAATGAATAAGAATTTTTTTAAAATGTGATATTATGCAGGACATACTTTAGAAAATATGCCTAATTAGTAGGGAATCTAAGACCTCCAATTCAGCAAGGGGGGGTCAACTGTGACATATACAAAAACCAAAAACGGATTCCCATGTAAAATTTCATGACGGATACGAATTTTGAGTTCACCCCTTCATCCAGAATTGCGAAATGGGAAAAAAATGCAATTTTGGGCAAATTTCTAAAAACTACGGGAAACATTTATTTTTTTGTTTCTCAGTCAATACCTCGTTAACTGTTCGAGATATCTGTTTCAAATTTTGACACCAATATCTTTGGAGATTGGCCTCACTTACAGTTTATGTGAAACTTTTTTCGGCAACGTCGTTTTTTGGCAAAAAAAATAAAAATCTTCGCTTAACGCACAAAAACACCAAAATGCATTGCAAAATATAACATGCTAGAAACTTTTTTATTACTAAAGATACATGGTCATATGATCGAGAGAAAATAAAGCTTATGAATTATAGAAACTTTTTTACTTGAAGAATTTTTTTCTAGAATGCTTAGTTTGGCTGTTATGACTGTTGTAAATAAATAGTAGTGTAACGACTCATATATTGCCCGTTCTCCTCGGCCGGCGCGAGCGCTCTCTGCTAGCAACTCGCAACCGTATTCAGTCATATCAGAGATACGTAGGTATTTTATTATTTAGTTCATGTATGTTTTATTTTAAAAATTGTACCAGGGGAAGTTTATCAGTTACCAGTAGAACCGAAAAATACTGTTCTTATTATTTACATCATGTCTTTAATTCAAAGGCATCAAACCTATGGCTGTTCAACTTTCAAAGAACTCTTTGAAAAGTCTTTGAAATTAGTTATAAACATGAGACCAAAAGGTTCATTCTGATAATAAACGAGAACTCTTGAACTTTTTTGCTTGCAAGTTTGAGAAAAGTTATTTCGGAATAGATCAAAACGTTCAGATTGTTATTGCAGTTATGTTTTTAGAAAATAGCAAAACTATTTTATGCGATCAAAATAATGTGAAAATCATGAAATCCCTACATTTTTCTGATCATGAAGAAGCAGGTACCAGACTTTTTGCAATCTTGTCATTTTTTAGAAATGAATGTACTAGAACAGTCATACAGGGTGATTCACGTAAACCGTTCATTAGAAGTTTAGGGACTTGTAACGATAATATGATTTTGAAAATTTGGTTGCTTACATAGTTTTTTATGCTTTTTTCACTAAAAATATTTTCATGGTTATCGCACTTCCGCTTATACCGGAAGTTACCATCAACTTCGTTATTTTAAATGGAATGATATATATTTTCTTGCATTTTTGAATTCTACTGGTCATTTTAATAGGACTTTGATCATACTACCATATCCCTAAATCTAACCCTACTCGAGGTATAATTCTGTGGCATTCGCCGTGAATAAAAAATAAGTTTAAAATATCATTGTTTGAATATCCATTTCTATTATTCTCCATGACTGATAACCCTTTACTAAATTTATTTATAAAATCGCTATAAACACTGACGTGTTTGATAGATTAATAATTGCAACAAATGTCATTTCCACAGCCAACTATTGTAAGACATTAATACTTTGTTTGATAGACGCTATTAATTGCAACAAATGTCATTTTCACAGCCGACTATTATAAGAGCAACACCTACTTCGATGTATTTCGCACATTAAAATACAAAATTATCAATAACACAAAAACTATAAAAGATGAGTATAAGGAACCCTAATGCAGATCGATGCAGAATAAAATTATACACGAGAAACAGTAAAAATATACAGGGTGTTCCATTTTAAAAAAATACTTTTTGACGTTTGAAGTTTGCCAAAATTGGCAGTAAATTCTGACCACCCTGTAAACAATTAGGTTACTTTCAAAGCACAATTAGGAAGCTTAAGGGTTCCACTAATTGTGTTGTATAAATGGTAACTTTCACTTTCATTATGTTAGAGACAGCAAATTTCAAACTACTCGGTGTCAAGACACAAATTTTCCGAAAAGTCAGTATATCTCGAGTAGGGTTAGATTTAGGGATATGGTAGTATGATCAAAGTCCTATTAAAATGACCAGTTGAATTCAAAAATGCAAGAAAATATATATCATTCCATTTAAAATAACGAAGTTGATGGTAACTTCCGCTATAAGCGGAAGTGCAATGATGTTGAAAATATTTTTAGTGAAAAGAGCATAAAAAACTATGTAAGCAACCAAATTTTCAAAATTAAATTATCTCTACAAGTCCCTAAACTTCTAATGAACGGTTTGCGTGAATCACCCTGTATATACTGTGGACACTGATATTTTTGTTCTTTCATTGTATTATGCGACTATATTAAACACTGAAATATGGCTTCAACGGCAAAAATCTTTTATTTTTTGTCATGATGTGATTACCCAAATATCTAGTACATTTGATTTCGACAAAAGAAATCTGACCAACATTTTACTAGCTGTTTACTGCCCCTCTGGAAATGATACTGTTAGTTATCCCTTTAAGAAAGGCAAAAAGACAGTAGTTAAAATATTACGTGAAAGGTTAAATATGTTAGAAGAATTAACACATTTTGGGGCAGCGAACCGAGATGGAACTTACAAACTAACTGATAGTGTATTAGATTCCTGTAGGTTATTTTTTAAGGTTCTTTATGTCAGACCTTTATTTAGAGGAAATTTGGATGAGCTACGAGCATATTTATTCACTTCATATAAAACAGATATGAGGTAATTGTTTTAATTATTATTTTATATAGACACTATACCGATAATGATGAGTAAACCACAAAAGCCAGAGAATATACACTTAAATTCATATTGCAAATGTAAAATGTACACTTGTACCAGTCGCTGTCGATGTCTAAGTGCAAAAGTAAAGTTGTTTGTGCGAAGGCAAATGTTCCTCACTTTTAAATTAAACTAATTATAAAAATTAAATAGTTTTCTTTATTTACATAAAATACAAACATTTTTAATTGGACTGACACAATATAAATATGGTTCATTAAATCGCAGACCCTAAGCCTTTTTCTTACTAATATGGAAGCTTTTATCTTATAATAGATACACAATGGTTAGCAGAGCACGCAATGAAGTGTACACACCGAGCTAGACCAATTTGACCGGGCCGGGCCAACATGTGCGCCAACGCTGAACCAATATAATCTCCTTTTTTTCACTATTAAGCCAAAGTATAAAAAGATATTCAAATGCAAAAACTTCTTTGGTCTTTTATCATCATTTTATGTCGATTAACTACACCTCTATCTCTACTTATAAAAAAGTTTCTCGCATACTATATTTTGCAATACATTTTTGAACTTTTGTGCGACATGTAGGACTATAGTTGTTTTTTATAAAAAAGTTGTATTGATACGATAATTTGGCTCTATACAGAGCCCAAGAAGAAAGTTAAAAGATTATTCTCCTAAAATTTCAGATCGATACTATTACCAGTAAATGAGATATTGAGTGGGGAATGAGAATACTAATGTTTATTGTGTTTTTCTTACTTTTGGAAATAAACAACTTTTTCTCTAATTTCGCAATTCCGAATTTAGTGGTGAACTCGTAATTCGAATTCAGCAGACAATTTTACATAGAAAACTGTTTTTAGTTATTGTATACATATGAGTTGACCCCCCCACCTTTAAAACGCATCGTACGGCAAGCTAGATTCCCTACTAAATGATGATATACACACGAGATGGAAGTACCAACAGAAACCACAGTTAAATATAAATATATACAAAAATATATATATAAAAAAAACTATTAACAAAAACTATATAAAATTTCACTAAAAATCTAAATTAAAGCCAGCATCAGTGTCAAAAGAATTTAACAATTCCTGATCTGTAAATGCCCCCGTGTCGCCAGAAGCTAAATTATCGAGGAACTCAAAGTTAAAATCTGCCTGCGGATTAAAATTGTTTAATGGGTTGCTCTGGCTGTTGGATTGGGCGTTGGCCAGTTGATTGTTCATGTTACCTTGTTGTTGCTGCTGCTGCATTGCTTGATTTGTCACGGTTATTGATTGTGATTGCTGCATATGGATACTAGACAATGACATCTGGAAGAGAAAAAATAAAAATAGATATATCGTGTGTCAAAATATTATGAATAGGTAAGTAAAAAAAGACAGTGATTGTCACAAACATATTATAACGTGCACGTTTCCTGAAATGCACTATAAGGTCGTTTTAAAAACACATTTAGATAAGTTCTCGAACTTCTCGAACCCGCATTCCTTTATATAAAAAACGTACGGTAACAGAGCAGATAAACGTGCAACGGTTGTTTATTGGGTGGCGTGAGATATTCCTTGTAGCATGAGATGGGGAAGCCAGGTAGAGGGTTTTTCAGTTTGGCCCTGGGCTAGCTCCAAGCTGGTCTGGTCAACGTTAAGCTAATTTGTTATTGTTATTGGGGCATGGGTGAGAATGCATCGATAGAAATTTGCGTTTTTTTAGTTTTGAGTTGAAAACATATGATTTTGTGGAGATAAGCTTTAGTGCTATATTGAGTGATTAATTTTGGGAAACGTAGGAATTAACTGCCCATGTTACGTGCAGTAATTTAAGTAAAGTAAATCCAAAATAAAATTTGCATATTATTGTTTCCTGCAATCCTGATATAACAGATTGTTCTAACGAACTGTTCATGTTAACTTTTAATCTACCTCGAAGTTATGTTGAGTTGTTTCTTGGATACAATTCAAGCTACGAACCATAAGATGACAGTGGACTGAAACTGTAAGTTTTTATTATTCTGTTATAGTAGCGCCTGCTACCGACCTTCTAATGGACACTTTACGTGGGTGCCGATAACGAAATTTCAACGTACTTAAGTTTTCTCACAGTAGAATTAATACGAGAAAGCGATTATACTCACAGTCATTCACTAAGTGCTTCGGTTCTTTTGACCATTTATGTTCCAGTAGGTCCAACGCTCTGGCCTATTAAGTGTGTGTCTAGACGTGAACAGTGAAGTTTAACGTCATGCTGTGGGCAAATATGTATTGTACCGTAAAGCTTGTCATACTGTTTAGTGAATTTAAGAAAACCTATTGAAGGTTATGTGCTGCAATTTTTCATTTACTACTTCAGTCTGGTAGCATTTCTAATCATAGTTTGGGCATTGTTTGTTGCTTACTGTACCTTGTAAGTTAAAGAAATTATTTTTAATGTATTATAAACATACGTATGGTATGCTCAGGCCTGATCTACGGTAAATAAATATTGTTTTGAAATACTTCTAGTATGTTTTGCTAATATTGTATCTCTTGTAACTTTCATACCAGTTCGGTTAATATATTGTTTTTTTAAACGTTTTTTTTTTATTTTGCTGATAATTACTAACTCAAAATTAGGGTAACTTGCGTTTCCTTGTTTTCCCAGGTTATATATATGTATATATATTTAGAGGTACCTAGTTAGGAGATTTCGATTTATAAGAAAAGACAAGGTGATGCCTATGTATATCTTTTTGTGGAGTATCTGGGAGCAGTACCCATATCTTTTAATGTCCTTTTTGCTGCCATCTATTGAGTAACTTTAATAAGGTAAGTAAGAACAAGTAATATGCCAGTTTGTTAATGATGAACCTACACGCTAAATAAGTAGTCTCATGCTCTGACTATTAAATATGGCAACTAAAAATCAGGGTAACGTAAAGCGCACATTATATCATATTCAAATAATCTTTAAAAAGCTAATCTTACATGATTTGTTTTAAATTTTTATTATGGTACGGGAGTCCTCGGCCAGGATTTTTAGCCTCATCGCAACATGGAAATTTCAAACTTTTTCAGACAGTGTATACCCAAATCGATAAAAAAAGTCCTTTATAATGGAAGTTTTCAAGGTTGCTAAACGATCGTAAAACGATAATGAAGATATAAATAAAAATGGGCTAAAATTGTTATCGAAACACGTCCACTTCCTGGTACTGGTGTTAAAGTAGCATATATGGTACTCTATAAAAATTTGAACGGACATTTTTCGCCTTTTTTTTGTAAGGGGCGAGTGGAAAGAAAATTGTAAAATTTCCTAATAAATTTGGAAGTGGAGAATTTTGTCATCATGACACGTCCATTTTCTACGTAATTTGAGAATTTTCGTGCAAAACAATCATGAAAAAATAAAAACGGACAATTTTACTGTTGACCGTAACAGTGAATGAACTTGTATAATGTATTTTTTTTTCGGTTCCCACGAGGTATCGCGACTCTTCCGTTTTCTCGATTAAATTATTGGTAGGATTTAGACACACATAAAAAAAATTAGTTTTTTGCATTGCTGCTTCCAGCAAAATCATTTTCCGTCATATTGAAAAGCCGCAATAGAGGTTTTTTGAGTTTGAATGTTCTCTAATTTGTCAGAACCTTGTGAATATAATTTGGATGTGTGAATAGACACACATAATGACACACACAGAAGGGTCGATAGGGTGGAAAAATATAAAGGAAAATCTATCTAACGCAACGCAGGGAAGAGAACAACTCCTTGGATTCAAACTTCAAACTTTTCCCCCGTAACATTTTTCATATAGGTATACTTTTGACAATATTATTACAACCCTTCCTGCCACTGTTTTTAAATGCGAATCTTACCTAAAGTTTTCTGAAACAAAATTTTATACACTGGTATTTATCGACCCTGTCTCTCATATTTTTCAGTATAAATACGTTTTTAGATTAAAATTATAAAAAAATGGGAATGAAAATCAAAAATCCAGCTGGAGGGATTGATAGAGAATTTGACAATGAACATTTTTTTTAAAAGCATTTTAAAATCTGCAATTTTACGATCTAAAAGTTGATTTGGATGGAACATGCAGCATAAGAGACGACTCCATATACTTTTCTACAACTGTACAACACGGAAAATGTCCGTTATGATTTTTTTTAAGATGTATAGACCTTGGTCAACCATATAAAAAAAGTTTTAGCCATGTTGCTGTAACGCAGGCAAGTCATTTTTTTAACAACTAATACTGCAAATTATCAGGTTTCTGCAAGGCAAAAAATTTCCGTTTTTCATAGGTTGCTGTTCTTTTTACAATTTAAATAGAATTCCATTAAAAACGGAGACAAGGTGCTATATTTTTTTTACTGATGGAAAATGTTTTCCACCGCATTCGCAACGCCCCAGAGCTTTACTTTACATAACATAGCTCTTTGTTTTCCCTCAAACCAAACATTGTTTATTGATCTGTCCAGTCGGGAAGACAAGAAATTTTGGTCGAGGGCTCCCATACTATTGTTACAGTATTGGGAATCTAGATAGACATACAGTAGAACCCTACATGTGTAATATACGTGCAATATGAATCAGTATAGGGCCATTTCAAGTCAACTGGAGTGAGATGATCCAAGGACCTGCCCTGCATGTTGATGTCGATTTAATTATTTATACTGCATATTAACAGGTATTCCCTAATTACATATACAGTGGAAAAATAATAATTAAAATTGGCTTAAATGCTCAATGAGAAATAACAAACATTAACAATAACAATAATGTTCACATACAAATATAATAAGTATATTTCAAAAACATTCTGTAGATAGTTATTAGTTTTCAATTTATTGTAGGGATAGTTGGCATATATACAGTGGCATTTATACAGTGACTGTAGAAAACCTAAACCTGGTATAAAAGTAAGTGAGATCATAATTTAGCAACATACCTGTGAATTTTGTTGCTGCATTAGGCTCTGCTGCTGTTGCTGCTGCATATGCAACATGGCCTGATTCATGTTATTCATTTGTGCCATCGGACTGTTTCCTTGAGATATTACCTGTGCTTGGCCCATACCTTGATTCATTCCCTGTTGACCACTTGACATTCCACCTGAAACCATACCTTGTTGTGTACGGATTTGCTGATGTTGCAAGGCGGACATCTGTTGTATGTTTCCAGAGTTCATGTTGAAGCCTATAAGTAAATAAATTACATCACTTTAAACAACGATTACATACAACATTTGGGCAGAAAGCAAGCAAATTTGAGTATCAAGTTTCTTCGCATAGTACAATGTTTCAGTTCCTTGGTGGTATATTAAATCCACTGAGGAAAATGCATGTATCAACTGTTGAATCTGTTGGAAATTTTATTTTCAAATTATAGTCATAATCGTCGGTTGTTTTTCAAAGATGTACTACGAAATAGTTTGTGATAAAAAAAAATAATTTCCCATGATGAAAAAGCTATTCAATAGAGGCATAAAAAGTACACCAACAAGAAAAAATTATACCAGGTGACAAAGAGGTTAGTATATAGTTCCAATTTCTCGATTACTTTTAGAATAAACATTTGAAACTTAACATAATTTGTGACACGAAAATATATTTTGCGGTTCTTGGATGAAAACTTTCATTTTCAATCTAACCAGAATTGGTATCAATTTATGATTTTTAATTAACACCACATATATATTTTGGCATATTCATTTGGATTCTTTATGAAATTAATAATAACAATAATTAAAGTAATGTATGAAAGGTAGGCATTTGTTTTAAAAATGGTGTCATAAGAAAATCAAAAACTAATGTGGCTACTGCAAGACTGTTTTTAAATAATTTAGTCAGGAGGACTTAAATATGATTTACTACCATTACTTTTACACAGAAAATAAAGGTTTATTTCATGCCAAAATCGCTATTTCAAATTAAAATATTAAGTATTTTACCCCAAAAAATTTTTTTACTGACTGGATTATTATTTATCTCTGAGTTACCTGAATTGGAAGAGATAGTTCCAGTTTAAGTAGCGTTTAGATATAAATTGCAGGATCAGAATTGATAATTCAACCCGACAGGAGCAAATGAAAATTGTAATTTTTTGACATTTTGCCAAATCGTACTTCCCCACAGTCCCTCTAATGCCCGTTCCTAAAAATGAGAAGCGAGAGAGATAGTCGATTTTTGCGCATTAATTGCTGAAAAACCATTAGAAATACCTTCTCCGAGTTCATCCTAACACAATCGCAATTAACTCCCGAACTGAACCGCACCGGTCCGTCCCGAAAATGCCATGCTCTTCTTAGCTTTTGGTCGGATGGTAAACAAATACTGGAGAATTTCTACTTGTATTTGGGCATTCTGGAATTATACAATACTTAACATTCTTTTTGTACTCATATTGAATCAAACAAGAAGTACGTAACACAAACAATGTAATTGTAATTGTTTTTACGACATTAAAGGTGCGAGTAAAACTCTGATTTTTTGCAGATCCATTGTTTTATACTTTTGATTTATGAAAAAAAAAAGTACCGAACAAGCCTATTTTAGCGAAACTCACACTCAAGACATGTTAAATTAGATTAGATTAGAATGTGGATCCTCAGAGCATGAGATGTCTCTCCTCATATCGACCTAAGAAGATCTTATAGGTAGTCAGAATATGTTACCAACACTAAATACTATAACTCACACCCTGTTGATTATCCACGCCATATAATGCACTGTTTTATCTAAATCTTGTCACTGGAATCTCACCGATAATGAAACTGGAAAAACCCCGAAAAGTTCATATCCTAGTAAGTATGTTTTACCTTGCTGGAAGTTTGGCCTCATAGGGTTGAAATTGGAATTTTGTTGCTGGGTCATCAGTAAATGTCTCCATTCGGCGCTGTTATGTTGAACAGATTCCATGCCGCCCATCGGCCCCTGTTGCCTTGTGTAAATAGCTGCCCTTTGTGGTATCTGCTGTTGCGGATGTTGCTGTTGCTGCTGCTGAATCATGTACATATTTGACCGGATCATAGGGCCTGAAAAATGATCTAAAATAAATAATTAATTTTTTTATGCAGATTTATATAATGCAGTGGCTCAAATGCATATGTGTGAAAATACATTTTTTTTAAATATTATTCCCCAAATTCGTTCAAAGTCTTATGGAAAAGTGAATACTTTTAAATTGCCTGAAATTTGATATGTTGTAGTTTACGTGATGCTGATAAGATGTCTCGCTGGGTGCGAACCTCTGTCATGGCTAACTTCGTCAATGGATCGAATCATTGTATAGTATTTCTATTGTCAATTTAAAAATTCAGTCTAAAGCGTTGCTACCAGGATAAATCATCACAAAGCCTGATGTGACAGAATAACAGCCGAGACCCTGCTTGAATATTGCAAACGATATCCGTATACGAATATAGTTCACCAGATATGTTACGCATTTATCTCAAATGAAAGTAGTAGACTGTTTACCTGGCTCACCTTTACAAGTCCCTTACAAGCTCTTGGTTCATTCTTAATATTGCTGGTATTCTAGCATAGCCGTAGGTTAAATGATGTTTTATTGAATCATTTATGGAGTTGTTCATTATAATAACTTTATTTATTATAAGTAAATAATTTACATCATGCCTATCAATTAATATAAAGTAGTAAAACAATATTTACAATAATTAAAAAGCGATTCTAAAAATTGTCGGTCGACGTTCGTGACCGCTCGTATTATCAAGTATTCCTTTGACAGTCTTTTTTTTTCAATTTTCAAACTGACTTTAGATAAACTTACTGTACTTATACGAGATTTTTAGAAAAATCGACAAAATGCATCCGGTGTTTGACTTTTACTTAAATGTTTTCTAAAAATGTATGCTGATCGAATGCTCATTTTGTATTTGCGAAGAGTATAATAGTAGTAAGGCAATCATAAGAAGAAGTCACATTTAATTACCCACTAATTTCGAATTACTGACTTCTAGAAAAATATTATTAATATTAATACTAATATAAATCATGTAAACTACAACATATGCAAATTTCAGCCAATTTGACAGGTATCCACTTTTCCATAAGATTAGTGTGTGGCTCTTTATTGATAGTAGGAGGCCCTAAGGCATTTCGCTTGCACCAAAATGCCCATGGTTGGCAACACATATGGTGTTAATAATGGTGACTTCCTGTTCACAAAAATCCATCTTGCCACTACCACCCTGCGTCGTTCTCCCCCCCATCTTCCCTTAAATGGTTAAAATTTTGATCATGTATATCTTATGAACTGAATGACCTAGGATCAAAATTCTTTTACCGCTACATAGAGAGTATACCAGAGAATTAAACACTTTACAACAGTTTTTGTAATATCTCAAAAACTAAACGAAATATCTTTACCCGAAGATAATATTAAGTTTTTTTTTTCATATTTTTTTATTATTTTGATAAGAAAGCAAAAATAAAAAAATGTTTCAAATAAAACTTTTTGCATTTTTTTTAACCTCCCAAACACATGCAACTTTATAAGTCTGGTCTAAAAAATGTAAAACAAAAATGTAGGTAATGTTGCAACATTCTTTTAAACTAAATGAATAATGACAAAAACTATGGAAAGAAACAAAATAATTTTTATTATAAAAATTTAAAAGTTAGTATTAAGTATTAATCATCTTCACGTCTGACGTGTCATCTATACATGTCTACCCGAAAAATCCAAAATAATAAGTAACTCTAACACCAAAAAGGTTAACTGGTTCAATGACTCACTCAGGCTCATGCGCAAAAACCTTAAACTACTCAATGACCTATCCAATCAAAACCCACCTCTTGTGACAAAAGGAAAACTTAAAAGCTTACCGTAAAAATTATCACGCAGAATTGGTAAAGGCAAAAAGAAACGCACATGACAGTTATATAAGAAACTCCTCAAATCCCCCTAGGGCAATGTGGGAAATAATAAAAAGCAATTCGCCTAATAACCAAGTTACTCCATCCGAAAATCTGGATGCTAATAATTTAAATGACTTCTTTGTTAACATCGCTGAAAACATAACCACCAAGATCGTTGACACTAATGTTGATCCTAATTTGTATCTTGGGAGTAATAAAGTAGATTCAACTTTCCAGTTTAAAGAAGCAAAATTTATCGACATAAGAAACATCATAAATAACCTCAAAAACAGCAAAAGTAAAGATGCCTATGACATTAGCGTTAAAATTATAAAAACCTTGGCCAATTTAATAATCCACCCCCTAACTAATCTCATCAACCAATGCATATTATCTAATACCTTCCCTAAGATACTAAAACTATCCAAAGTCATCCCAATTTACAAAAAAGGTGCAGCCGATGATCCAACAAACTATCGTCCAATCTCACTAGTGCCAATTATTGCAAACATTTTTGAAGCTTTTCTCAAAAACCAAATCAAGAACTATTTCGAGGCGAATAATCTATTTTACTATGGTCAATACGGTTTTCGAAATAAGCGTTCTACAACACTTGCAATAAATAATTTTACAGAGATCGTTCTAAACAACTTTGAAAATAAATTGTATACCAAAGCCACATTTTTTGACCTAACGAAAGCATTTGACTGTGTATCTCACACCATACTAATAAAAAAAATACAGCACTATAATTTCAATAACAACAGTCTAAAACTAATTCAATCTTATCTTTCTCACAGATACCAATACGTTTCCCACAATATGCACAAGTCACATAAAAGACAAATCATACATGGAGTTCCTCAGGGATCGGTCCTTGGACCCATAGTTTTTCTCATATATATTAACGATATTCACAGATCTGATGCAAATGCTCAATTCATCCTCTTTGCTGATGACGCCACCATATTAGAATCCGATAGTTCCCTAGACATTGTAACTGAAAATATGGAAAGAATCCAATCAAATATTAAAAACTGGTTTTCAACAAACAAATTATGCCTAAATGAAACCAAGACCCAGTCACTCAGTTTCTCCTCGAGACAAATGAATAATAACCAAAATAACACAGACACGATAAAATTCCTAGGGGTACATCTAGATCCTGTATTAAAATGGGACAAACACGTTGTTCACCTCTCAAGTCAGTTAGCAAAAAAATGCTACTTCATACGCAACCTGTCGGCCTCTGTGTCTCAAAATGTTCTAATAACCGCATATCATAGCTTCTTTCATTCAATAATGACATACTCAATACTTAATTGGGGACACTCAACCCATACACCAATAATCTTTAGCCTACAACGAAAATGCATTAGAATTATTGCAGGAATTAAGTATCGAGATCACTGTCATGAGCATTTTGTTAGGCTTGGCATATTGACGGTACCATGTGTTTATATACTCGAATGCCTTGTTTACACCAAGCAAAACATAGATAGCTATAAAACACACAGTGATACTCACAATTACCATACAAGAAATAAAGAAAAATTAAAACAAAGCTTTCTACGGCTCACAAGGGCAAGGAATGGTACTGGATACTACTGCATTAAATTCTTTAATATCCTTCCAACAAATATAAAAGACTTAGACATAAATCAGTTCAAATTTAAAATTAAGTCATATTTAAAGAAAAAAGCCTTTTATAATTTTGAGGAATATCTCGCAAACAATTTCTCCGACATGTAGATACGTGGGGTGGGAACCTAGGACATTTTCGTCTGCCATCCATCACACACTTCTTTTGGTCTATACTCTACATATCATGTTTTTCTTTGTTATACTATAAGTTATATACACATTTAATTGTACCAGTTTGTTCTCTATTTATAATCAATGTCATGTGCTTTTCAAATTTCCTCTGTTCTCTTCTTTGCTAAATGTTTTTATATTTGTATTAATTAAACACTAACCATTGATAATTATCAAATTTATTTGACGTGTGGAAATACTATTTGTATACTTAACACCAATAAACCATTATTATTATTATTATATTATAATGATTTTGACATAAATCGTCAGCACAAGAACACGCATCTGTACATTGCAAATTATTTAACTTATACTTGCACTGCTTAGTTTTATATTGCGTTTTTTTGCAACTGCAAGAAATCATGTTTCAGATTTTCTCCAACCGTAATTTTCTGGATTTAGTTGCTCAACAATATTTTTATGCAAGTTTATCCAAATGTATGTCTGGGGTCCTGCTCTGAGAAACGCTGAAGTCGAAGCAGCTTCAGTTGTAGATAACTGCTCACTTTCCATTTGCTGTTTTGAGAAACAATACCACTGTAGATGATTCAAAGTTGAGATTTTTGCTTTAGGAGCATATACTAGGCAAATAAACCTTTCCAACTCTTTAGATACCTCTTTTATATCAGTGTTAATGTCTCGCAGAGCAATAAAAGCTGTCAAGATTTTGTCATCAGCTTCATAGAAGGCCTTTAAAAATGTAAGTTTTCCTAAAAAATTTAGTATATGGGAAACAGGTGAATTACTGCTTATTATTAACGCCACACCTATGGCCGGTCGGGAAGAGACTGAATAGATTAGCTCTTGTGTAGGGTGACGTCAAAGGACGCCACTGCATGCACATTGACATCTTAAGGAGTGGGGGCAATCCTATACCATACTCATAGTACCTTTCTGAAAAGCTGAGAAAATGAGGAAAAGTTTTGTATAAAGCAATTTTGGATTTTTTTGGTTTTTCACAAAAAAAAATAAAAATTTGTTTAAAAAAAGTATAAATTTTCAGGTTTAGGTTGTTTAGTTTTTGAAATATGGAAAAATGCAATATAGCATTTCTTAGTGTTTGATGTCTTCTAAACAACAATGAAAGTTTTTTTTGCACATGTTTCCGTTGTTCGGATATGACCGATTGAATTTTTTTTATAAAAATGAGTGATGGGGGTATACGACGCGGGGGTGGGGGATGGCAAGATGGATTTCCGTGTACAGGAAGTCACTCTTATTAACCACATATAGGTTGCCAATCATCAGCACTTTGGGACAAGCGAACCCATTTTTTTTAAACCTATTTAAATTTAAAACTAATGTAGACAAATTTAATAATAAATATTGTAATTTTATTACGATGATTAATAGTTCGAAATGCTATAGAATATATTAGTTTTCATTTAAAGTAACTGTGAAATCTCAAGATATCAAGTTTAATTGATATCAATGCTCAAAAAAATAAAAACCCAATTTAAGGATAAAAGTAACAAAAATTTCGTTTAAACCTGTAACATTTTATTATAAAAATCCTTACCGGATGGTGGCATGGGCTGATGGGGCAATCTCCTAATGGTAGGCGGGCCTGCAGCATATCTAGGCTGAACTCCTTGCATCATGCCTGCACTAGTCTTATAATCCGGAGGTGGAGGTCTAACCATGTGTTGCTGCATGGCTTGTTGTTGCGCTCGGAGCATTTGTTGCTGATGAATCAGTTTTTGTTGTTCTATTGTTTGAGCATTTATTAACCGTGGTCCCATACTGCTTTGCCCACCCATTGGTCCCGGTCCCATAGGGCCGTTTGGTCCCATTGGATTTGGTACTACTGAAAAATACATTAAGTAGAATATAGTAATAATAATAATAATTTTATTAGTCTTCAGGAAATATTGCATTTTATAGAGAGGTCAAAGAAATACTTGAGTTATATAAAGATTAAAATGGTAAAATACAACATGATAGACAGTAGTAAAGGACAGACAGCACATAAAATTACTAGCTAGAAAATGTTCTCATTTTGTGAGCAATCAACTGACATAATCCTGTATATTATATAAGCAACTGTCTTTTAAAATTCTCTTAAGTTTACGTTACTGTAAAATTTCGGAATGTGTTGATTAAACCTATGGCATTATTCCTTGGGAGTCTATGCTGAGTTGTTATCAGGTTATGTTTATTTCTAGTGGCATGTTGATGGATATCTTCATAGGTGGTATACTTATTTTTATTTTGTTTGATGTGCATAACATTCTGATTCACTATAATGGAAAACAAAGATATTATCCTCAGAGATATAAATAGTGGTCTTCAAGTGTCATCCCATTTAGCACTGACTATACTTCTTATTGCATACTTCTGGAGGAATAGTCTGTAAATGGGTATGTGCCGCATTCCCCCATACAGTATACTATATAGTAGTTGCGAGCGCAACAAAGAAAAATGAGTAGTGACCGTAGCATGTTGATTAACTGGTTTTTTAAATTTTCTTAATAGCAAATACATTTTTAGACAATTTCCCACATAGTATGTTAATGTGTTTTACCCATGTTAATGTGATGTCAATATGTACCCCCAAAAACTTGACATTGGTTTCATGATTCTGTTCTAACTTAGCGGTAGACTTGGTCTCAAATGTTAAGTTCACTGTTTTACTTTCATTTAGCACTAAATGATTGTGTACAAACCAAGCTTTAGCATGTTGCAAAATGTTGTCTAGTATGACTTGACCATCATTTTCCTTGTCTACACTTGTAATAAAAGTGGTATCACCTGCATACATAACAGCTGTAGTGTTAAAATTATTTATGCTTTGTGGCAGATCATTAATGTAGACAAGAAAAAGTATGGTTCCTAGAACAGAGCCTTGGGGAACTCCTTTTTTAATTTGCAGCAGTTCGCTTCTTTGTTCACCCCAATCCACTAGCTGCATTCTGTTATTTAGACAAGATCTAAACAGTTGCCTCTAATTCCATACAAACTTAGTTTATTTAGTAAAATATTATGGTCCATATTGTCAAACGCGGCTGTTAGGTCTGTAGATATCTCTATATAAGCATTGGTTTCTATTTTCAAATGCATTGTTTATAGAGGTTGTTAATGATAAGATTGCATCAGAACATGAAATATCCTCTCTAAATCCAAACCGCTGTATACATAATACCTTATTTAATTCTAAGTAAACTATTAGATTATTGGAAATTACTGATTCTAATATTTTGGAGAAGGCTGGGAGTATAGAAATGTGTGTATAGTTTTGCGGTTCAGAGCTGTTCCCTTTGTTAAAAATAGGAAAAATGCTCCTAATTTTTAATTTGGAGGGAAAGATGCCTGATGCTAGAGAAGCATTATGTCAGTTAATGGTTCAGTTAGTGAGTTTGCATCATCAGGAGTAACAGGATTCAAAAGTAGGTTACATAAAACTGTTGCAATCACAATAATTAAAACAATTACAAGACTGCTACTCAGTATTGATCATCTCCGATGATGCCAATACATGGATATCAAAATCCGTTTCGGATATAGTAATCGAGTGTAGTGTCTGAGCACTGTAAGTGCTCACATTTTGGTGCTCGTGGAAATTACTTTGATGTCAGTATCACAACAAAGCAACTCTCCGCAACTCAACGCAAGCATTATTCTTAAATACCAAATTCAAGTAATCTCTGGTTATTTCGTCGAATATACTCTGCAAATACTATTTGTGCTTTTAAAAAGTCTGTCAGGCGTTAGTTGAGATACGTTTTTTCAAAAACAATACAGATATCCCTTTCAGTAAATAGCATCAATTTCAATTTGGTGCTTTCAGTTGTAAAAGTATTTTATTCTTGTTAATTTAATAAATTCATAAAAAATATAAAATAACAAATGAAACGTAGTCTGATCTCTTAATAAAAATTTAATAGGTTTTCCGACCATTTTTTTAAAATTTTTGGTGTTCTGTGAGGTACGAATTTGTGTCATGGGACCTTGGATTATAAAACCTCAGAAACAAAGTACCCTTTTTAAGACTCATTCCTAAGAGATTGGTTTGCTAATATTGAAAAACTGATCAATATTTGTGTGTGAAAATACAAAAGATAAATCAAGAAAATTATTGAGAACTCATGCTGTTTTTCTTTTCAAAGTATGCTCGATTCATTTAACTAACTTTTAACTTTATTAAAATATATAATAATTTTTATTAAAATCGTCGTAAACTGACAGCTTTCGTTTCAATATGATAAAAATTTTATCTCCTTCATACATTAAATATTAATTCTAAACATGATGACCATTTGTGTTGTGCATGTTAGGTGTTTTCGTAGAATCTATAAGACGTAAACAATAAATTTTAAATTAAACTTGTAAGATATGTTAACCAGTGTTATACTAAATCATATTAAGGATAAAAACATACTACATGGTTGTCATTACTCATATATTCCAGTTATTAAACATTTAACAAATAAAAATTGATATATTCAATTATTTGTAAACATATAGGGTCATCTTTATTGATAAAATAATGGCTAAAGCTGATTTTATGGAATATATAACATGTTTAAGACATACCTTGAAATAAAACATGGAAAAGTGATGGTGAAAACATTGAACAAGTCAAGGAATTTAAATATCTAGGTGTATTAACTGATGAAGAATTGAGCTTTTCAAATCATGCAGTGTATGTCAGTAAAAAAAAATGGAAGAAAAGTAAACCTTTTGGGTAGGCTAGGTAATGACCTCAGTGAGTGGACTAAAACAACAATTTATAAGACTATTATACATCCACATTTTAACTACTGTTCAACAGTTCTGTTCCTACTTAATGCTACACAAGTTTCCATGTTACAAAAAAAACAAAATCAAGCGCTTCGACCGATACTTAAATGTGACAGATATACTAATGTAAAATATGTTAAATAATTTAAAATTATTTAGGGTCGGGCAAACTATTGTTTTTATCACTTTAATATTTATATACAAGATGGTACATCAATTACTTCCTCAACATCTAATAGAAAATTGCTTGTTTGTTAGAGACATACATGACCATTACACAAGAAACCAAAATAATTTTTACATTACCACTGTCACCACACCATATGGCCAAAACAACCCGATTCGTAAGGTTTTAAAAGAGTATAATGGTCTGACAGATGAAATAATGAATAGTCCAAAGCAGACATTTAAGAAAAAAATGTAGGGATTATTTAAAAAATAATGTAGATATATAATATAATGTGTATATATTTTAGATTTTCGGATTTATGTATGTAGGTATAAAAAAAATTATTGCTTTTTTTATGTGGCTATATTGTATTTTGTGTATGGATACAGTGAAGATTGTCATTGTTGTTTGTATTTTAGCTCTTCGCTAATAAATAAAATAAAATAAAAAAATAAAGTTACTGCGGAGTTATTTTAAAATTTTATACTTTTTGAATAGATGAAGTATTTTATATGGTCAGGTCATGTGTGGGAACCGATGAAGTTAGTTGCAGACAAACATATTTCTAGCATAATGTTAATGAACGACTTGTATCTTAACGCATTTAAGGATTGCATACTTCCTAGTTCACCATATAAAGCAATAATATATTTTCTTTCGAAAACTCTTTAGCAGGATCCTGCAAATATTCTAACTTTTAAAAAAATATGTTGAGGCGTTTCTATATTTCAACAGAAGATCTGTCGGTCTTTTCTGTTTCTTTCCGTTTTTTTTTTCCTAAGCTATTAAATTCAGCAATTCTTGACACGACAAAATGAGGCCGTCGCGTCAAATACATATACAGTCAAAACTACGCACAGGATACAGCTTGTCACATTTTTGCTTGAAACTACCCCTTTAAAAAGTTAATCTTAGGTTCGATTCAGATTGAACACTTTTTATAATGCAGATATTTGAAAGTACATTTTTGTGGTATATTAGATTTTTATACAACATAAAAATCAAGCTGAAATGAAATGATGAAATCTTATCAACTATAAGTACACCACTGGATTCGGCAACTTCTTAAATGGGTTTGTACCAAATTTTGTAAAAAAAAAAATCTATTTTTGAATTTTTCCTGAGAGAAATAAAAATTCTGAAATTGCCGATTATTGCACGGGATTGTGTATTTATTTAAAACAGTTCCTTGACTCCAACAGCTGCCAAAGAATGAAATAAAATGAAATGAAATAATTGTCAATTTTTTATATTTTTTCGTACGTATTACACTGAGAAAAATATACATTAGGAACAACTACGACTGCTCGTACAACAATGCGCGTGTTCAGTGGTGGGGCTGCGGCTGATATTAGTGGCATTGTAAGGTGTATCTTCGTCTATCAGTGTTACCATCCATTCTTTTTGATGTGATGCATTGGTACACATTTTTAATAAATAAATATACCTGACATATAGCCTCCATTACGAATTGTTTGAAAATGTTAATTACAAAAGTCTTAACAGTGCCAAAACTAAAATCGTTAATATCTCGGTTTAAAATGGTCCAAAAAGGGCCCACAACGTATTTTTTTCCGACGAATCTAATGCCAGCTCGCAGTAATCTCATTAATATTTGCATAACTAAAAAAGTTCTTTAAATTTTTGTTACTGTTTTTTATAAACAAATAATGTTAATTTATTGAAAAAAAAGTTTTTCAATAAGAATAGGTAGTACTAACCAAACCATATAATTTCCCGCAAAAATCATGATAAAAAAGTGCCTTGGTCCAAAGTTATACCCAAATTAGATTTTTTTTCCAAAACCTTATATCTTGCAACATTTTGCACTTATGAAAAAACGGACACCAGGAATCTATTTGGTAACCATTGAACTATATACAAAAAAGATTTGAGCAATCTAACTGAGGAATTCGTATAGTTGTGTAACTTTGAATACGGAACTCAGAATTTGCAAAAATTCCCCAATTTTTGCAATGTAAAAATAGTATTTATTATTGAAGCATAATGGAACCAATTTCCTTTAAAGGTACATGTATGCCCGAGTAAAATGAGCTTTGGAAAGTTCAAATCGGACGATTAGAACGGAAGTTATAAAGAAAACTGCTTATAAACATTTATGAATTTTGCGATAACAAATTTCTCGGCGGGTGAATTACATCAAGAGTATTTTTCCCATAATATGGCTAATTTTTTACTATTTTCACAAAAAAAAATCAGCGTGCTAAGAGCAACAACACTTTTAAAAATAAAAGTCACTGGTCTATAGGTCTTGTTTGCTTAAATTTCTGCTTGTAATAGTAAATATAGCTGCGCCAAAGTTGGGTTTTCAAGGTAAAATAGAGGTTATTAAAATTGTTAGTGAAAATGGACACAGACGACTATTTAATAGTCGAACTGAATTTATGCCCCTTTTCCCATGAATTGTTGAGTATACTTTACACTTTATTTTTGAAAAAAATCGATTTATTCTAATACTGTAAATAATATGTGTTTTTATTGGAAAATAAATGTAATATTATTATTATATTAATTTTTCGATGCTAAAATAGCAATCTTCAAATCATTATATCTTGGAACATCAGTGTTCATGACTAACTGTATACTTCTTTTTCTTTTTAGAATCCGATTCTCTATTAGATCCAGTGGTCAGATTTTTATTTTTTTGTCAGGAGTAGAAACGACCACCCAAATCAGACGTTCTTCAACGTACTATTATAAAGAATATATGGAATTTCCGAAAAATTAACTTACCGCCTGGTCCTCCAGCTCTCCTCAGCGACTGCTGCGTGAAATTAATAGTTTGCGTCTGAGACATGGAGTAAGAGTCCCCATGATTGCCCGCCATACCACCAACATGCATACCCGGATGTTGCATTCCACCCATACTATTAGGCATATTACCAGGTCCACCCATATTGCCTCCAGGTCCTCCCATACTGTTTTGACCCATGTTATTATTAGGAACACCCATATTACCACTCAAATTTCCACTGCCAGGCATACCTCCAGAGTTTGAAATTCCAGGCCCTTGCATACTTGGTCCCATCGGGCCCTGCTGACCGCCAAGCTGAGAACCGGGCATCTGTTGTCCCGACAGCATCGAATTTCCCATTTGAGGTCCTGATTGGTGGTTCATTGATGACTGTCCATGCTGTGAATTCATATTACTTTGCATGGGCGAACTCTGATGCGGATTCGACAGCGGGCTTTGCTGGGAGTGTTGGCTGTTGTTTTGGGTATTCTGGGACTGCGCGGGACCATTTTGAGGATTATGTTGGCTGAAGTGCATCCCTTGTTGGGCTGCGATGGAGACATTGCCTTTGAGATCGCCGCTGAGGTGTAGATGTTGTCCAGCTGATACCTATAAAAAAGAAATTGTGTTAATTATATTTTGTAGTAACATTGCTATGAAGTAGATAAAAAAAATTAACGTGTGTTGGAAGAAGACGGCGGTAATAAAAAATTCATAAAATAACCACCAGACTAAAAAATATAAAAAATTGACCGATATTAAGTCCTGTAACTTTTCACAAACCACATTTTGGTCTAATAGGTTGTTTGCATTGTAAAACTTACAATTAAAAAATTACAAAAAATTATAGTTTTACTAGAGGGTTGGAAATTGGTATAAGTACGTATGTAAAATTAAAAAATAAACATTTCTCTTTAACATATTTCGAACTTTTCAAAAATAACGTTGTGTTAATTTTTGCCATTAAAAAAAATGAAAATATATATGACGCGCTTGCTGTTATCCACGTTATTTGGCATAATTCTTTAGGCAAAACCTATTAACAACAGAACCAACATTAAGTTAAATTTATTAATACGAATTTTTCCCATAAGATGAGGACTTAATTGCCGACACTGTATAATTAAGTACAATCGTGGCCAGAAAGAGGTTTCCGACTTAACACAATATTACTCCTGTTTGAATCAGGTTTCTTATGGTTATTTATTTGAATAACATAGCCGCGTTTGATTATAAGTTTTTACAGGAGCTATATGATCGCAAAAAAATATATTAGCAGTAATCTGCTTCAGATCCCATTGACCTTATAAGGACATACGGTAAATTTTTACTAGTGTGCCTTTTAAAATATTATTATTGTATAAAGTGTTAATAACAGTTCTGCCTTTACACAATAAACTATCTTATTACATCTACTTGATTTCATTAAATAAATATATTTTAACAGCACAAACATTTTTAATAACCATCGCAGAAAAGAAATTTTTGTATGTTTAAAATTTTGGCCAAATTGGTTATGGAGGATGATCCTCAGAGGTCTGCAAAGTCTCATTTTTATATAAACTATGTTTTATTATAATATATTCTTAGAGCAAAATGTTACCAAGGTTTTTGATTAGGCACACATTTTAAGTTTTACAGAATTTCGAAACTGCTATATACAATATGTCTCCCATGTTCGACCGAACTTTACGTAAATTAAATGATATATCAATTTTACTTTAAGACTTTCAAAATGTCTATGTTTAATAAAACTATTAGGAGACAAACTATCGTTGCAGTCGGGCGGTGCCGAATACTTACTTCAAAAAAGTTATGGCAGTGATTTGTGCCGTGTTGAAGCAAAACTTTAATTAAATTGTTATTTCCAATCGGTCGCGTGCGACTGCGACTTCTACTCGTTTAAATTGGTTTCGAAACTGCTTTATACGGTCATGGTCTTCCAAGTTTGAGCGAACTTTACGTAAATTAAATAATATATCAATTCTACTTTAAAATGTTGAAATAAAACCATCAGGCGTTGCCGAATACTTAGTTCAAAAAAGTTGTTGGCAGTGATGTGTGCCATGCTGGAACGAAATTTTAATCAAATAGACTTCTACTCGATTTAATGTCAGTCATACGTGTGCATTATTAATAAACTCCGACGGAAGATTGAACTCAGTTGATTGTAAACCCGACTCAAAGGATTGTTAAAACGTGATTTATTCGAAGAAAAATCGCAACAAGAATTATTTATTTATCTAATGTTACTCTAGTATTAACTGATCTTTTAATGATTTAATTAAAATGTCGATTAATCGATTAACACGTTCGAATACGTAGCATACAGTTAATATTTAATATATTAATATTTACAATAATATAATATGCTCATGAAATCCAACAAGAAAAGGTTATTTCTTTACATGATTCATTCATTCATTTGCAAAGTTTCCAAACATCAATGGCTGTAGTAGTAGTAACTGAATGAAAAAGTATGAAACACAAAGACTCTTTGCGCTGCCGACACGGAACTCCAAACATTTATTATTTTGGTGTTAATTCCAAAGGCATTCGCTTAGAGGCAGCCGCCTAGGCGGGGCTTAGAATACTCAAACGGAAAGTCATCCTCACGCAGGGAAAACTTAAAAAATGCGCTGTTCAGGTCGGAAACCTTTTTCTCGCCACGACTGTACTAGCTTTACCATAGAGATTTTAAAACTTAAAACTAATAAGAATACCGAATTGTATCAGATGCTTACGATACAAATTTCCACTATCAATAGAATCTAGATGAAATACTGACTACTGGTGAGTATTTCGAGTCTGTTTTCGGTTTTAACTATTCTTAATTGTTTTTAAAGTCAACTAGGTAACTGGTGAAGTACGAATCTCGGTTGGTGATTTATCCACTATTTGACTTTTTTTTTAAATAAAGTAAGTGAAGTGATATTTGCCATAAAACCAGGTAGTAAATTATATATTTTCTGCTTCAATGTATCGGTAAAGTCTTTGACCGGTTGTTTTGTACATTTTGGGGACAGATTAATTTTTCTTTATTTCTGATTTCATATTTATGATCTTTTCTTCTCATGTCTTTCTTAGTTTTATTCATTTCCATTAAGATTTTTTCGCAATAAAGCTGGTTGGGATCAAAAACGTGACTGTCTAAGTACAGATCGTTGGATGTATAGTCGCTTGTCGTACATAACTTTTAATATCCACTTTTGTACGGTTTCAAAGTTTTTCAGATAACAATTTGTTACACCCCCTCAACCCATGATTCCGTAAGTAATATGATTCCGCCAATGCGTGATACATTATTTTGAGATGCTTTTCAATAAAAATTTGCTTAAAATCAAAACATCAAATGACATACGGTTTGGATCGTCTTTAAGAATGAATCCAAATATATAATAACATACCTTGTGTTTCATTAAAAAAAATTAGGTTTATGGCGTCACCTCCCGATCACTCCTTATATTTAAAAATATTTTTAAAGAGAATTACCATGCGTGTTCTACCACCCCGTTTATGAAAATGTGTTCTTTATTTTTATTATCTTTATTATCTTTATTATCTTTTGTAAAAGAGCCAAGATATGGATACCCTACCAAACAATAAATAATACAAATAATTCAAATTACTTCGTGTTTTGGATTCTGGGTATGAAATTAGCCATTTACCAAACAAATTAAATGTAACTTCTTCAATTATTATAACGTTACTTCTAAATACCAGCTGACAAAATTTCGCCTCAAGGATATTTCGGAATTAAAATTACAACAAACAAAACACTGAATTTAAGTAACTTGTGACAAAAGATTGCAAATAAAATACATCTAATGAAGTCAGACGCCGGGGATGCAGCATATCCTCGTAGGGGTGTATCAAGGCTAACCGGTTAACCCTTCACGAAAGGGTGTATTTTAGCACAACAACGCGTGGAGCGGAGAACTGAACTGTCTCATAAATCTCTTCATGTTCTTTTCATCGCTTAAATTGAGTTCAAAATTTTACAACTATAATTTTAACAAAAATCAGGCATATTAAGTCTTAAAAACATTTCATTTGCAAGGCTTTTGTTTGCCTCTGTTATAATAGTTTACAAGCTTACTTGATCTCAGATACGTTGTTTTTATTTCACATTAGTTCGAAATAATTTAGTGAGGAAGATTGTTTGGAAATATTAAAACAAGCTAACCATTATACTCTTCGCCGATTTACTGCACTTTTTATATAATTGTGGCACATTCTATAGAATACTCTCAGCATTTTTATCGTAAATAAAAAATGTTATGAATTACACCCCCTTGAAACTGGAGATTGATACGCCTATGCCTAATAGTGAGTGACTGGAAACTTGTAGTAAGATATATAGTTTTCTAGAGTGTGGTGAGAGAAGATTCTAGATTGTGTTCTGGATGGATCTAGAGGCAATTTCAGAGTATATAAGGCGCGATTACCGGGATAAGTTTTAGAAAAGTGAAGTTGGTAGCGAAAAAAAGTGAGGTTAAATATCAAGTAAACAAAGTGTAAATGTTATTTTAAAGTATTATATAGTCAGTAAATTATTAAATAAAGTGTTAGTGGTTTACCCCTTGTTAAAATTATTTAGAAAACACGGATCCATACAGGGTGGTTCCTAAGAGGTGGAAACACGCAACAAAAATGTTAGTTTGTATTAGCGAGGACGGTCTTGTCTAACTGCGAGATGAATGAGAGCCGTCAAAGCTTGGTTCATAATCTTATCGCCTTTGTGACAAATTTATTGCTGTTGATAAGCGTTAGGAACTATTGCCTAATTAGCCAGTTTTGCAGTGTAACAATATTATATAATGTTATGAATTACACCCCTTGGAACTGGAGATGATACGCCTATGCCTACTAATTGTGACTGGAAGCTGTCAGAATGAAATGCACTTTTCTGGAATGTTGTTGGAGAAGATTCTTGAGTGAAACCCCACGAATTAACTTATCTAATCAATGCTAATATTTATATAATAACTTAGTTGTCCCTATGACCAAAATTATAAATGATACATTTTTATTTAATTTGGAATAATTATTATTTGTTTAACGAAATTTATCTCTTATTGGAACCATAAAAAATTTATTATCTCACTGTACTTTTACGGATAATTGATTATCATATTAATGACATAATAGTTGAAATGCTTATGTGTACACAACTCCGTTATATTATTTTATTATAATCTTCGCAAATACAAACCGAACACTATATATATATTGGATTTGATCGGCACATTTCTAAAACAAAGAAAAAAATCATATCACTGTGTTGGTGATCGATTTCTGAACAACTTTCAAAATGTATGTCTGTTCGTCTGTCTGTCGGTCCGTCCGTCACGGTTTTTGTAAGCACGATAATTAAAGAATGAAAAGTCCAACTAAATTGAAATTTGAACAGTAAGTTAGTGCCAGCAATGGGAAGAATTGTATTGCTTTTGAACAAAATTGATCGATAAATAAAAGAGTTATTAATTTTTTAATAAAAAAAAATCTATTTCCTTTGCATTGTAATTAAACAAAAAATGTCTAACACTAATATTATTTACATAACAACTGCGAAGAGTATCCAATAGAATGTGCGTGCAACAATTATATAAACAGTGCAGCAAATCGGTGAAGAGTATAATGGTTAGCTAGTTCTTTCCTGTGGCATGCCAAAGTTCGTGTCGTTTTAATCCGCTTTCCGCAACTTTTCATCATAATTTTCTTTCGGTACACTACATTCGTAAGTTTTTAATGATTCTCTAACATTGCGCATAACAATCAACCACGATTTTTGCGACTTTACTCTTTCTCATTCACTTTGTCTAATTTTATTTTGTAATTCTGTCTTTGCTTAATTTTCTACTGACTATTAGTCGAGTCACTCTGGACGAAAATTTCTAATTTTAGGAACTAGTATAGATTTTTTTGAAACTAGAAATTCCCTCGAAATAGTACAAATTAAGAAAATCACATAAGCTTTAATGTCGGCTTTTAATTTGGGGGTGGTTTCCACCACTTATTAGGGAGTGAACAAAAAAAAATAAAAAACTAACTATTGGATGTGATAATTAAATCGTAGAAAAACAAAATGGTAAACAATTATTTCCGAAAATGGATAATATGGATACTTTTCAAGTTATAACGGTTTGAAAATTGCAATGTTTTAATTGAAATATTGGTACTTCGAGTCTGCTTTTCGTAAATAACTCAAAAAATATTATATATAACGAAGAAAGTGGCATAGAACAGTAAAGAAGGCTATAAATCGCAAATAGTTTGGGTTTTCCCTTATCTGTACGGTGATAGGCTACAAAAATTTGGCAATTTAAAGACGGTGCTCGAGCGTTTATAAGTCGAGATATATTTAATATTCAGGTATCTCAAAAATAATCAGCATGGCGTTAAAAATACATATGATAGAAAAATCCCTACTTCTACATCCAGATTTACCATCCTAGCCTCATTAAAGGAAAACATCTTGACTATATTTGCACTCTAGTAGTATATGAAAATAAATGGTCATAGAATTTTGATATGAGGCAGGTCATAAAAAAATTTGAGGCGTAGGCCTCCAGCATAAGAAATTAAGTTTCTTTCTGGACTCTTATTAGCGTGCCCTAATTATTTTTCCCAATTACATCCCCCACCCTTTCAACGGAATCATCTCAGTTGAAAAATATTATAAAAAAATCTGAGGCCTTGGCTTTTAATATATACACCAAATCCCAAGTTTTTGTACTCTTACCAACTTGCTTTTTTAGCCCAACCTTCAAGGAGACAATGATCAAAAACATCAAAATCACCCGATCCCAGGGGTATCAAGCAAACAACCAGCTCGGTACCCTTACCCTAGCCCGTGCCAGCCTCTAACGCTAAAATAAGCGTCTTTGACCGAACACAATCCTTGAGCTACACAGTTCACACTTCCTTCCGATGAAATCGGAGCGCGTATTTGGAATCACAGGACGCTAGGAGCATTGTATGTAGAGAAGACCTCTCATTGGTCCTTTTCTGAACGCACGCTTACAGCGTATTTGAAGGCATATATTACACGGCCACAGCGTCGGCAACTAGTTTAAGTAGGTAGTTTAATAATTTTTATTATTAAAAATTAAAAATAGATTATTATTAAATTACATACCCTGTAAAAAATATCGGATAGAAAAATATATAAAAGTATTCAACTTGATTACTTTTCAATGCTTTAGAGGTATAGAAATTTTGTAGGTATTCAATTTCCTACCGTTTTAATGCTGCTTCAATACCTAATTATTTTCTATACTTCTTTATGGTATTATGCTATTGATTAGCGTAGATGAAGGATAGAAAAACTCTCAATACATATCAAATGCCTAATACATTTGAAATCCTAATGAATGCTTAAAATTAACGTTTTTTTTTAAATTAAATACTTTTGAATGGCCAGCCGAAAATTAACTAGGTTTTGTGATGAAAAGTCTGGGTCAAAATACTACGAATTTTTTTTCTTATTATTAATTTATTTTAAATTTTATACACATTTTATATCTAAGTGCTGTTGATTAGACATGAAAAAATAAATAAATAAATAAATAAATAAATCATTTGATAATTTGTATGCGTGTTTTCTCGTTCAAAGATACATTTTATTAAACATATCGTGGTTTTAAATATTATTCTGTGTAATTAATGGTAATACATCATAATTATTATTAAAGCCAAAATAAGAAAATGCATTTTTGACCTTCTTTAAGGTTTTATTCGGCTGAAAAACAAGAGACGTTGTTGCGAAACCAACCAAACCCAAAAGAGTAAACTGAAAAAACGAATAAAGTAAAGATGACAGCTGTTTATGACCGAGTGCGTCTTTCCAGCGCGCAACTTCTTTGACCCTAAACGCACCAATGAGGACTGCCCGTTGGCTATAATGCTCCTAGCGTCCTGTGATTCCAAATACGCAATCGGAGCACATTATGCCCATTGGCACCCCGGGCTTCCGACTAGTCAACACCCTCAATCCCCTTCAAGCTCCGAAAGAACTGTATTTTTGTACTCCTACTAGCTTGCTGTACTTATTTTCCCCTATTTACCCCCAACCCATCACCGGATAAGTTCAAAAAACAACCCGGTTTCAGATTTCGTGATAGTACATATGTATATAAAATTTCAAGTCAATATCTTAAATCGTTCCAGAGAAAACGAGCGTACAAATAAAGTTACAGATCTACGCGACAGACCGAGACGTCCGAAACAGAAAAAAAATTTCATTCATTTTCAAATTGAAAAGCTCAACGTTTCATGATCATGACGTTCTAAACCTATTTCAAAAAGACAAATTTTTGAATCTATTTTTACGATTATTATACTTCGTGGATTGGATGTGGAAATAATTGAGACAATATTTAGCGCCAAGAGTAAACTTTCAAATTAATTTCAAATTTAGTAGGAATTCATTAAAATTAGGTATGTTCAGGGTAGCTGATATTGAATCTGATATCAAAAGTTAAAAATTCAAAATGGCGAATCCAACGCGATAGCCATATATGTAAAACTTTTGCAGATTTACATACAATTCATATTTCATGTAAGTCTGCACATTTCTGAAAACGAAAGGGAATTACAACGTAAAATTTAAACTACGCTTACGCTAAACTTTCTTCAGAAAATTGCTTATTATAGTGGACAAAGTAAATTATTAATAGTTCATTATAGTGGACTAACAAGAAAATGTACCTCATTAGTAATCATTATTCATTTGCCAAAAAAAATAATGATAATATATATGCTAAACAGAATATTATGCAATAAAGGAATTGATTTCGTATACCAATTTTAGAGTGAAAAGGATCTTGAAAAAAAAAACAATTTACCAAACAAATAACAATAAATCAAATAAGAATTTATTTTTGTATTAGGATAAATGAAAGCTAACTGTATGTTGTACTGAGATATTATTTAAACCATAGATCATGTAAATTTTTTAGTATTGTGCAGTGGCAAACATAAAAGTTGTCTATACATTCCACAATACGATAACTTCATAAATGAAACCGATATAACTTTAGAAAACTACTTTATTACATTTTTTTATTTTGTATGTTTTCTATCAGATTACAAGACGGTGGGATCTGTGAGAGCACGATCAAAAAAGGCTTTCTGGTAGTATCCCGGAAATGGTTTGATATCTGTTGCAATTCTGATTACAGATTATGTCAAGTACTTAATATTGTAAGCTAGCTGCGCAAAATTGTTATACTCTTCGCAGATACAACACGAAGAGTATTCTTAAAATCCCCATATTTTCCGTTGGATCTTCAGAGTTAAGGGGTTATGGGGTTATTGGATGCTGCGGTTAAGAGATCACAGGATTGTGAATGTATGAAACTCAAGTACAAGGTTACACTCTCCTTAACTGCCCAATATAATTCCCCACTATTTTCATCGGATTCCCAGGATTATGGGGTTAAGGAATTATAGGGTTTTACGTATTCTTGAGTTATGTGGTTTATACTGTACCACAATGTTATTAGGTTGGAAGTTTTAATGCTGAATCATGTTTGGAGAATTATTTAAATGAACCGGGTAAGCAATATTACGATCCAACAGCCCCTTTTGGTATTGAAAAAATCCTGATGTGCTAGGGCAAAACAAAGGTTAGATTCGTGTTGAGCGGCTATGTTATACTTATAGAAAGAAAATGTTTTACTGACACTCCTTTGTGTGAAATTTATGAATTTAATAAATCATTATAGTCCAGTTGTCAGAGATAGAAATTGACAAAACCTGGTCACTAAATGGTATGCATATGGCTGAATTTTTCAGAATAAGTATTTTTTTGGTGTAGAATACGATAAAAACAGTTTACAGCCGTAAGGTGCCGGCGGCCCCTAAAAAATCGAAGATATTGGCCGTAATTCGATTCTTGGCCAATACATAGAAAAATAAAAAAATATATCAAAAAACTAATAATAGCACTAGGCGATATAGGGGGAAACTTCACATCAAAAACGTACATGAAGTTTTGTGTACGATGTGATTTCATCGGAAATCTCTTTACGTTCCAACTTCATATGTATTGTTATGTATTACACCCCCTTGAAACTGGAGATTGATACGCCTAACAGTGACTGGAAACTTGTAGAAAGAGATAGAGTTTTCTAGACTGTGGTAGAAGAAGATTCTTGATTAGTTCTGCATGGATCTAGAGGCAATTTCAGAGTATATAAGGCGTGATTACCGGCGCAGAGGGAGAATTTTTATAAAAAGTGAAGAAGTTGAACTGTGAAAAAGTGAGGTTAAATATAAAGTAAACAAAGTGTAAAGGTTATTTTAGTTAAATAAGAAGTTTTGTATAATCAGCAAATTGTTAAATAAAGTGTTAGTGGTTTACCCCTTGTTAAAATTATTTAGAACCCACGGATTCATACAGGGTGTTTCCTAAAAGATGGAAAACACGTAACAGTATACTACTTCTACATACATTCATTTATATTGGAAAGTTTAATAATTCAATAGCAACATGGTTCTTGTTTCATTTAAGCTTTGTTAAGCTCAATTTCATTAATTAGTTTAAAAGTTACAACAAATTTAGTGTAGCGCGTTTTAATTACTTCCACATCCACGTAGTGGATTGGAAGTATAGTAATCGCAAAAAAAATTTCAAAAATTTTTATTCGTGAAATAGATTTAGAATGTCATGAAACGTGGAGATTTTAAATTTGAGCGAAAAAAAAAAATTCTGTCTGTCGGTCGGTCTGTAACTTTTTTTTGTCCGCACGCTTTCTCCGGAACGGTTTAAGATATTGATTTGAAATTTTGTACACGTATATATTATAACGAGATCTGGAACTGGATTGTTTTTTGAGGAAATCCGGTGAAGGGTTGGGGGTTAAACAGGGGTAAATAGGGGGAAATAAGTAAAGCAAGCTTGTAAGAGTACAGAAACTTGAAATTCGGTGTATGTACTAGAAGTTAAGGCCTCAGATTTTTTAATAATATTTTTAAACCCCCCACCACCCCTACCCCATTAAAGGGGTTGAAAAAATAAAATTGAGATATTCATTTGAAATTTCGTACACGTATGTATTATAACGATGTCTAGAATTAGATTATATTTTGGGATGATTCCGTTGAAGGGTTGGGGGTTAATTTGGGGTAAATAGAGGAATATACGTAAAACAAGTTGGTAAGAGTACAGAAACTTGAAATTCGGTGTATGTACTAGAAGCCAAAGCGTCAGATTTTTTAATAATATTTTTCAACCCCCACTCAACCAACCACTCCAAGTTGAAAAGGGTTGATAAAATAAAATTGAGATATTCATTTGAAATTTTCTACACGTATGTATCTGGAACTAGATTATGTTTTGAGATAATTCCTTTGAAGGGTTGGGGGTTAAATAGGGGAAAATAAATAAAGCAAGCTGGTAAGACTACAGAAACTTGAAATTCGGTGTATGTACTAGAAGCCAAGGTCTCAGATTATTTATAATATTTTTCAACCCCCACCACCCCACCCTTACTTCATTATTAAAAGGGTTGATAAAATAAAATCGAGATATTCATTTGAAATTTGGTACACGTATGAATTATAACGACATCTGGAACTAGATTATACTTTGAGATGATTCCGTTGAAGGGTTGGGGGTTATTTAGGGGTCAATAGGGGGAAATAAGTAAAGCAAGCTGGTATGAGTACAGAAACTTGAAATTCGGTGTATGTACAAGAAGTTAAGGCCTCAGATTTTTTTATAATATTTTTCAACCCCCCCCCCACCACCCCTACCCCATTAATGGGGTTGATAAAATAAAGTTGAGATATTCATTTGAAATTTCGTACACGTATGTATTATAACGACGTCTGGAATTAGTTTATATTTTGAGATGATTCCGTTGAAGGGTTGGGGGTTAATTTGGGGTAAATAGAGGAATATAAGTAAAAAGTTGGTAAGACAACAGAAACTTGAAATTCGGTGTATGTACTAGAAGCCACAGCGTCAGATTTTCTTATAATATTTTTCAACCCAACCACCCCTACTCCAATATGAAAAGGGTTGATAAAATAAAATTGAGATATTCATTTGAAATTTGGTACACGTATGTATTATAACGACGTCTGAAACTAGATCATAATTTGAGATGATGCCGTTGAAGGGTTGGGGGTTAAATAGGGGCAAATAGGGGAAAATCAGTAAAGCAAGCTGGTAAGACTACAGAAATTTGGGATTCGGTGTATATACTAGAAACCAAGGCCTCAGATTTCTTTCTAATATTTTTCAAACCCTACCACCTCCGCTTCATTATTAATGGGATTGATAACATCAAATTGAGATATTCACTTGAAAGTTAGTACACGTATGTATTGTAGTGACATCTGATTGAGATGACTCCATTGCGGTGGTAGGTTGTAAATAGTGGAAAATAAGTACGGTAAACTAGAAACTTCATTTTTAACGTACCTATATGGTAGAAACCAACTCCTCAAACTTTTCTATGACATCTACCCCAAATATTATTAAAATTCTATGACCAATAATTTCCACATACTGGAGTGCAAATATAGTCAAGATGTTTCCTTTAAAGTGACTTGGACGAATAATCTGGATGTGGAAGTAGTGATTCCTTAGGCAGCGGTTTTTTTCGAGTTATTGGCCAAAAACCGAATTTCGGCCAATATTCTCGATTTTTTTAGGGGTCGCCGGCACCTTACAGCTGTAAACTTTTTTTTATCATATTCTACACCAACAAGAATACTTATCCTGAAAAATTCAGTCATAAAACATTTAGTGACTCCTTAAAACCTCTGACGACTGGGCTACTAGCTCTTATAGAGGGCAAAATTTCGGACGTTGACTTTTCGACTTTTCATTAACGTTTGAAATAGTTTTAATAAAACCACTTTGCTGCATAGATGTTGCTTTTGATAAAAATTTTAGGAACATTTAGCAGTCGACGAGTGTACATTGTATAATAACGTAGCTATAAATTATGGAATGAACTCATCATGCAGGAAGTTGTCTTGTGTGTTAACTATCCCCCCTCCACTCGAGACTTCCTCACGTAAACAGTAAACAGAATACGACGCATAATGATCAAGACGGAGACGCATTCTGAGTGCGTGGGCTGTCGCAGGACAACAAGCAGGAACACTGCGACTGCGAACGAGCTTGCAGACACTGGCTGGTGGCAGAAGCGTGCCTTCGTTTAACATGTTTCAGTTGAAAAACTGTTGGGAGTTGATTATTTTTCTGAGATTGAAAATCGTAATAAATCTTAAAATTATTTATTAACTTAATAACTGAGTAATTTCAGTTTAGTAAGTGGCATAAATTTGAATTAATGTAATGGTGAAGGCACAACTTACATGCAATTTAAAAACAAGAATATTTATGTGGATTACACGGGCAATTTTATGCTAAACGTGAAATTATGAAGATTAATTATGAATCCATCTTAAAACACTGACTACGTATTATTCTATATATGAATGAGAGTAAACTGAGTAAAGGAGCAATAAATAATTCCATTTTGTTAAGTAAAAATAAATTAAAAAACTTTAAAACACAATCTTGTATTAAGGAAATAAAGTATCATCGGAGTTAATTAGAACAGATCAGTGGTCATTGCTGACCTAATAAGAATAGGATAATGTTAACTAAGATCAAAATTATCTAAACAAACAAATCACAAATAATTTTAAAAATATTGATCAATACATTTAAAAGCTTTTCTTACTTTTTATTGGGTATTTTGCCACTGAAAAATATTTAAAAATTTTAATGAAAAAACCTCTGCGCCAAACGGATCAGACAGAGGTTGGTTCTTGAGTACTTAACTGTTTCAAAAAGTCTCACACCTAAAAATATATAAACTAGAACAATGTTATAAACTAAAAACTCAAAATCAAAGCTATGGGTAGTTAACGTTTCGGAAGAGAATCTACTTCCGTTCTCAAAACTTTTTTGGCCGTCAACCATGACAGTTCTTTGTTTATGTATTTCCATAGTCACGTGAGACATTAAATTATATTTATCTTATTTTTACTTACTTCGTCTCTAAGGATGGGCAACCAACTAGTACAAAAATCTATTGAATAATTAGAAACGCATCTATCCTCGTTTAATAAAATAATGGCGGATTCTTTAAGTTTTCTTTTAGTTCCGTTGCTCTCTTTTTCCAAAATCTTCGCTGAGTCCCATTTAATTCTATGATTATTATCCCACGCGTGTTCACAAATTTTTGATTTTTCAAATTCTCCCCTTCTAGCGTAATTTCTATGTTCACCAAGCCTTACGTTGAAAGGTCTAGACGATTCACCCACGTAATGTTTTCCGCACTCACACGGAACACTATAAATACAATTTTTTGAATTTTGAACAATATTTGGAGGTTTGGTTCTTGATAAAACCGATCTTAGCGTGGAGCCCGTTTGAAAAACCGTTCGTACGGAAAACCTATTCCCAATTTTTCGTAATTTATCCGATAAACCATGTATATATGGAATTACTGCCATTGACCTAAATACCTCGAGGATAGATGCGTTTCTAATTATTCAATAGATTTTTGTACTAGTTGGTTGCCCATCCTTAGAGACGAAGTAAGTAAAAATAAGATAAATATAATTTAATGTCTCACGTGACTATGGAAATACATAAACAAAGAACTGTCATGGTTGACGGCCAAAAAAGTTTTGAGAACGGAAGTAGATTCTCTTCCGAAACGTTAACTACCCATAGCTTTGATTTTGAGTTTTTAGTTTATAACATTGTTCTAGTTTATATATTTTTAGGTGTGAGACTTTTTGAAACAGTTAAGTACTCAAGAACCAACCTCTGTCTGATCCGTTTGGCGCAGAGGTTTTTTCATTAAAATTTTTAAATATTTTTCAGTGGCAAAATACCCAATAAAAAGTAAGAAAATCTGAATATGCCACAAATAAACAATTACAGACAATATTTAAAAGCTTGTCGCGATAGCTTCACTTCGAAAAGGCAGAAGAAATGAGGAGAAAAGGTACAAGGAGCACTAAGAGATAGGGTATTGGAGGAACAAGTTGAAAATGTGAGTGAGATTGTGGGTTATTTGGACGCTACTAGGGATGAAAAGGGAGAGTGGAAATGCTGGAGTGATCGAAGGAATATTTGGAGAAGGAAGAATTGAAGAGAGAATTGCGGATAGTATCTCCGTGGGAGTGGCGGAAGCCATTGCCATGGGAAAAACCATCCAAATGATTGAGAGAAAAATGAATGGCGAGGATATGAGACCACGAGAGAGGATGCAGGCGTCCATGGTTACGGATAGCCTGCAGAGTCTCTAGAGGTTGGAGAAAGGAGGGGCGAGAGAAAGTTGAAATAAAATTGATAATCGAGAAAATGCATGAGAGTAAAAAACGGCAAGGATGACAGAAGAAAGAGAAGATGAAGAAATTTGGATTGACAGAAGAGGAATAAAGGCAAGAACAAGACAGAGAGTAATAGAGGAGAGAAAAGATGGAAAGATGGACACACTGGAAGAACCCTCTTCGAGGTATGCCCGGAGGTGGGTTACACCGCCCTAGAATTATTCTTTAAAGGAATGCAGATGGCGACAGGCAAGGACATTTTATGGGGTACCTTAAGAGTTTTCGCCTGAGGGATGTGGATGGCGAGTGTGAATGTAAAAGAGAAGAGGAAAATAATGAGCATGTGAGGTTTGTATATGAGAGAATTGATAGGGAGGAAGGAATAAGGTTTGTGAGAAATGAATGGGTTCATCTGGAAGTACGAGTGAGGGAAAATAAGGTAGTACAGGAGGAACAAGTGAGGAAATTGAACGAGTGGGCAGAGAGGGTGATGATGACTGAATAATTGCATGTGTGAGGGTTGCCTTCCAGATATTATAGATGTTGTATATATATCTATTATATGACAACATAAAATTAGTTAAGATCGTTTTTTGTGATAAAGGGAGAGAAAGTTTTGTTCAAAGCTACAAGGCGGAGAGGCGAATAAAGTAAAATAAAACGTAAAACTACATTATAAGATTTTCATCTCGCGACAAACTTTAAAAAATGTTGAGGTTTAGTTTGAAGTCGCGGACAGAATGGCGCCCTCCATATTTAAATGCGCAAAGTCAAGATAACATACTTACGAATATTTTCAAAAGTATATCTTCGAGTGCACCCCGATGATTTCTCACTAATTTATAAGTTCATGGTGCGTCCTCTAATCACTACTAGGACTTTTATATGAATTTTTTACTTTCAAAATAAGGGGGGAAATGTGTGAAACTTCGACCATGCAAACTCAAGTGTATTCTCTTGTATTACCTTCGATAAAGACGTTTATTATTGTTATTATTATAACATGTATCAATTTATCAAGTTTGTTATTAACTAGTATTAAGGTTAGCATATTCAAAAGGGATAGTGGATAGGATTCGCCCTTAACTGAGTTTAAAAGATTTTAAAGAGGAGGAGGTTTTCAATTAAACCCGTATAGGTTCTTTCTTTATTGTTGAATGTTGTTTATTGATTTCAGTGAGATGCGAGTTTTACGAAATATCTTGCAACTGTAGAGTATGACGCGGCGGTGGTCCCATATTAGTTTTGTCAAGCTATACCTAGTATAAGGAGAGTAAAAACAGGAAAGGAGTATTTTCCAGGGTTTCAGTTCCAGGATTTGGTACCAGGACCATCCCGGAATCACAGGAGAAGTCCTGGAATCTTAAAATGTCCCGAAATTGATGGCAACACCACCTCTATTTTCTACTGTGTCGTATTTACCACCTATTCGTGGCGGCCAGTATGACACCTTTGCCTATCCAATACATTCAACATATAGGCTAGGAAGAAGCATCTATAACATTGGACTAGACGTGTTTCTTGGATTAATTACAGGCTGCTAAATCCGAATATTCTGATGCCATAACTATTTAATAACCAACATCAAGGTGAAATCAGAGAGGGAAGTTTTTTTCTTGAAAATCCGCTGGAAATTAAATCCTTAAATATCCTTAAATGCGCTTGTGGTTCTGCGGTCTCATTTTATTTCAAAATAGGGTTGTACATTTTTTATTTACACATGCATTTGCGCTTACCCTAGTAGCACCAATATTGCACCAATATATATTCGATATAGGACCTATATGGACTGTATATTGGTCCAATATGTTACGCTACTAGGGTAGTTCATAATATTTATATACACAAACCTATTTGTATTTCGGCTTCTATTTAATCTAACTATATTATCTTTTAAAATTACATTTTAAAGTTGCAGTGCAGCACTACTTCGATTTCGGGACTATTTGCGGAACTTTCGGGGCTATTTTCGGAACTTTCGGGACTAGTTCCGGGACTTGAAGTTTGGTCCCGAACTCTCGAATGCATTTTTGGTCCTGGGACTAGGAAACCCTAGTATTTTCTATCCGAGAACATGCAAAAATATGGCGATGGCGCCGGTGTCGTGGATAAAATTATGTTAAAATAGGCAGATAGGTATTTTAAGTAGGTAATTGATACAGAATCTGTTGTAAAATGTTAACCAATCGAAATGGCAAATCCAATAATGCTGCCTCAATTGCATAACTTTCGTCAGTAAAAATGGTAAACAACGGACCGGCTGCATATGCTGGGTTGGACATGGGACATGCTTGTTGTTAGCAGCGAGAGCCACATGACGCATGGGGTAGGAATATAGGATGGGAGGTGTAGGTGTTTGTGAGACGCTTCTTTTAAATTTCCATGCTTCTTTTTTAGTTTCCATCTATCATCATTTCCTTATTTACTCTTCCTTCAAGTCTTCTGATTCTGAATCTAGCAGTGTGTACCTCCTTCTGCCCGCTTATGTTCGCTCGCCGCAGGGAACTTCTTTTTTTTATTAACGGTTCCACAAGTAAATATCCATTTACGGCGAAAGTGCCCTATTTCGCGGTAATTTTTTTTTATGGCGGGTTATGAGATAGAAGCCCGAGATAATATTTCGCACACCCTGTATATTAGTTCATTTCTGTAGTAATTACTTTCAACTGCCGCCTTTCAATTTCTGGTATTTCCTATTTCATTACCTACAAATACCTTTTCAATTTCACTTTTAAATTCTTTTCTCTAACTTTCGCCAGTAAAAATGGTAAACAAAAATTTTAAAAAATTGAACCGCCTTTAAAAACAATCTCTAAAATTTCGGTTAATTGAGCCCAATATCGAGGTCGGTGTGAAAATGAACAAATGACAAAATCAAACGTATTTTTTGTATTACAGGACCAGTTCTGCAGTCGAATTTTTGATTCTCTAAATCTGATGTAAACTTAGTGCATGGCCACGTCGACGCACAACACAGCGCATAGCACCTAGCCTGGTCTGCATATAAAAGAAATTGTACTGATTGTTCATATATTGTTCGGCTATTTCCTTCCATAATTTTATTAAAAACACGGCATCGCCCGTGCTGAAGGCTGCGTGGTGTGCGAGGCTCAAGTTGTTGATTTGATCACACTCATTTAAAATCATGGATTTATTTAATTTTCCTGTGCGACGTGCGATGTGCGAGGCTCAAGTTGTTGATTTGGTCGACCTCATTTAAAATAATGGTTGTATTTAATTTTACTGTGCGATATGCAAGGGGCGCCGATATGGCCACTCTCATTTAAATTAACATTCTATTTAATTTTACTGCGAGGTGCGGTGCAATGTGCGCTTATTCTGTATTATTTCACTATTTGTGTGAAAAATAAATTTCACGAGAAAACTGAGTTCTTATAGAAATAACTTAGTCACGAAACATAATTTATCATATATCCCAAAAATCGAGTTGTCAGAATTCTTAGGTGATTTGTTTTCGCCCTTCGCAAGACTGATGAACTCACAACATCACAGAACTTTCTACAATAAACGAAAACAAGCAGTATGGTATTATAAACTTATGTAAGTATTGTATCACTCTGTAAAAGGGCTTTGCCTGTTGAGTGCATTATTAAATAAATAAATAAATAAGTAAAATAGCAACAGGAAACAGCCGCACAGTGGGGCAAATAGCTCACTTTCTTATCAAACGACAATTCCCAGGCCTAGAGTTAATGAAACTTAAATATTTCGTTATAAAATGGCCTTTAATTCTATCGAGACCGAATTTGGAAATTTCAAAATTGAAGGTGGCTAATCCGGACATAAAGGACCCCGCACCATTAGCTTTGGAAAAATCATTTCGGTGGAATTTTCTTTAAACTTTGGGAATAGGTAGTTCAAGGGCTTTCGAACAAAAAATGTCATATGAAAGAATTTAATTGAATACCTTCCCTGCAGAATTACAATGACGGAAAGTTAAAAATTTTTGAATTTCCAAAAATTATTATTTTCCAATCACTGTAATTCTGCAGGGAAGGCTTTAAATCAATTTTTTCATTTGACATTTTTTGTTCGGAAGCCTTTGAACTATCTATTCCCAAAGTTTGAAGAAAATTCCACTTCAGATTTTTTTATAATATTTTTCAACCCCTCACTCCATTATTAAAGGGGCTGATAAAATATAATTAAGATATTGACTTAAAATTTGGTACACGTATATATTATAATGACATCTGGAACTAGATTATACTTTGAAACGGTTCCGTTGAAGTAAAGCAAGCTGCTGGTAAGAGTACAAAAATTTGGGATTTGGTGCATATACTCGAAGCGAAGACCTCAGGTTTTTTTTATAATATTTTCCATCCTCCCACCACTCCCACTCCCTTATTAAGAGTTGATAAAATTAAATTGAGATTTTCACTTGAAATTTGGTACACATATGTATTATAACGATATCTGAAACTAGATTATATTTTGACATAATTCCGTTGAAAGAGTGAGGGGAAAATAGAGGTAAATAGGGAAAAATAAGTAAAGCAAGCTGGGTAAGAGTACAGACTCTTGGGATTTGGTGTATACACTAGAAACCAAGGTCTCAGATTTCTTTCTAATATTTTCACCCCCCCCCCCCCCCATCTCCACTCCATTATTAAAGGGATTGATAACTTAAAGTTGAGATATTCACTTGAAAGTTAGTACACGTACGCATAGTAGTAGTAGTAGTAGATTGAGATGATTCCGTTAAAGGGGTGGGAAGTGGTAGGTTGTGAATAGCGCAAAATAAGTAGACCAAGCTAAAAGCTTCATTTTTAGCGTACATGGTAGAAACTAACGCCTCAAATTTTTCTATGATATCTGCCCCAAATATTAGAGTTCTATGACCAATAATTTCCATATACTCGAGTGCAAATTTAGTCAAAACGTTTCCTGTAAAGTGATTTGGGCGAGAAATCTGAATGTGGAAGTAGTGATTCCTTAGGCAGCGTTTGTTTGATGTACTTGAAAAGATACCACGATCATTTTGAGTCACAATTTTGATAAGACTTAAAATTGTTGAGGAGATGTGTGACCGTATGCCGAATTTCGGGCATTTCTTGTTTTCGAGCAAGTTTTCGTCTTTGGTAACTGCACTATAATTATCATTCTCAATTTTCTATATACATTTTTTCTGTGTTTTGTTTTTTTTGTCAATAACTTTCCACGCGCGTATGGTAACATTTAGACCTTCTGATTGACGTTACCTATTTCACCTTGTTTTCATTAATGAGTACACACAATAATTACAATTAAAAAATAATTATAACCAGTAAACTGTTCTACTGGTTAATTCTCAACACAGTATAGGTAGTTTATATATCCCCTTTTTGCATATTTGCTATTCAACCGTAATATGGCTGCAATACCTGTGTAATAATATACGTGTGTATAGAGCATGGCTTATTATCACACTCGAGTAAATAAATTATATGCTGGAACCTCGGTGACGCCATTTTAATCAACATAAATAAATTAATTGCTTTAGTTCATTTCAGATACGTCGACTTGGGAAACACCCCGAGGGGAGAATTTCTTGGATAAAAGGCCTTTAATGATTTAGTAATACTACAAAAAAAAAAACTAGAAAAACCTGGATAAAAGTGCTACCCTGGGTCTCTGGGCTATATTTGTCAGATATACAGGATGTCACTAGAACGTAGACGGTCGACCGTTTTAAATACGAAAAAATGTATTGTAGAAGATCAAGATTAGCATATTCTAAACTTATTTTTAAATCTACAGAGTGTTTCACATAGTTGGTGGTAAGATAATCGTTAAATATTTTTGACTCTTAATTCTCTATTCAGGAACTCATTATTTTTGAACTTACGTAGCAGTTGTTACGTTATTTCAGTTTTTTCTATAAAAGATGCAATGGTAAAGAATAAAAGCTGCAAGAAAAGTATTTTCATAAAGACCGTCGTTTCACTTTGAATATTAGTCAAGACTACTAATTTCTAAACCTCTCAAAGTCAAACCAAGGATTAGAGAACTAACAAGACAGGACAGTCAGACGGAGAAGACGAAATAGACGAAGACAGTTGTGTACTTCAATTTAAAGGGACACGACATCCAGCGGAAACGGTTTCGGGATTTGTCGGTTACGCATTAAACGAATTTCACCAAGCCTACTAAAAGATAGGTTGGCTCATTAAAATCGACAAGTGCCACGTCACGTATAGACCTCGATGACAGCTGCGTGTGATTGTTTTTTCCTCATTTTATAGAAAAAAGTTTCAAAATTATTCCTGCAATGTACAATTCTATCCTAACCAAATAGATACCTTACATATAAACATAGAAATACTTCATGTGACATATATTACAAAGCAACCTGTTTTTTAGTGACCTTGGTTACTGACAGTTAGCTGAGTTCGGTCGTTCTAGCAGGACAGTGTTGTCCATTTTTCACTATTGGTCTCTCTTTCTAATATTACCTTCTCCGTCTGATTGTCACATTGTGGCAACTGCGCGAGAACTCCAATTTAAATGTCGAGGTCAATGGCGCCATTGCTAAAAAATAAGCGGTTTTCCGCCGGCTGTCCTATATTGTTAATTCCCTAATCTTTGGTCAAACCGTATTCTACAAGATGTTCGTCACGATAATTCATAGTCTTACATTTCTATACCATCATAACATAATTTTTCCAAATAGAACAGCCAGTATGTGTTTTAAAATGTTTCAGCGATCAATTACCTACACGCTGATACTCAACTTTTGGCGGTTTTTGAAAAAGACGACTGGTCGTTATGGATATCCGTGTATAGGTAATATATTGCTGAAATATTTTAAGCAAAACATACAGGGAATTCCATTTGAAAAAATTGATTTATGACAGTATAAAAATGTAAAAATTTGAATCATCGTGGAGAGCACCATGTAGAATAGGGTTCAACTATGAGAGATCTGGAAATTAGTATATGCCCTTGACTAACATTCACAGTGGACAGAATTTGTGAAACTACGTTTTTAATGTATTTTACTCTTGAACACTGCAAATTCATTTTTAATCGGAAAAAGTGGAACGACGTTGCAACGCCTCAGTGTAAATTAAAAAATGATATATGTCTAAATAGAGAATTAAGAACCAAATATTAATATATAACAAAATGTTAGGTGTTCTATTCGAAAAATTCAAGTACTTATTAATTTGTCACCGCAATGTGAAACACCCTGTAGATTTAAAAATATGCCACCCTTGATCTACACATTTTACACAAGACATTTCTTAAAATTTCAAACGCTTGAGGAGACATTGATTATCCAGTATCCATGCTCTAGTAACAATCCTTGTTTATCCATGATAAAAAAATTCAAAATCCTATCATGGTAAAGTACTGAAATTGCTTAGTTAACTTGAGATATCAAAAGCTTCGAATATTCGATAGTAGTTCTTGCCCGTAGGGATACTTTTGCGAATCTTGGTTTTTTCTTTCCAAAAAATTTTTTATCATTCTCGTTCTTATGTAGTTTCTATAACGGAAAATAAAATATTCGACGTTTTTAATTGTTAAAAGCTTTAATATCAGACTCGTTATCAAAGAATCCTCATACCTTCATAATCCAAATTTCATATATAGCTATCTGTAAAATTTTAGGAAATATATCATCTCTATTGATTCGCCATTTTGACCTTGCTTTGGATATCAGTCTCAGTATCAGCTATGCCAAAAATATCTAACTACCTATTTTAATGCGATACCCTCTTAAAATCACTGAATACAATTTTCTTCTCAGGGGTGTTAACCTTGGCTCTTTCAAATTTACGAGAAAATATTTTTTAGGTTCTGACTATTGGAATATATACAATATACAGGTTAGTTAGCTTCATAACAATGCCAAATTTCAGCTTGATACGTCCAGTTAGTCCAGATACATTCGATTGTGACAGACATACGGACGGACAAATGAGTGGTCCCATATGTTTAGATTGTCACGAAACGCAGACATTTTAAATTTGAGCAAAAAAAATGTTTCTCATTATCTATTCCCTTTAGACGATGCACCCTGTAAATTTTACAGTGAAAGTCTAACCATTTCTTCGGTGGCAGTAGCGTCAGCTACCTACCAAATTTGACTGGTTTCCGTCAAGTTGTATATTAGGTAATGTATCAACAGACAGACCGACAGACAGACATCTACATGTAAATCTGAAAAAATCTGAGAGAGCAATTTTTTCTCAACTACAATGCAGTGAGTTAAGTGTCGCCGTGAATAGACGTGTTTTGCTCTTTTAAAAGCGGCAAAAAAACGGTAAAACCCTGTTAGACTCGAAAAAATTTCAGCCACCGGTAGATTAGGTAATTCTGCGTGAAATGAAGCGCCTCAATAGAAAAACAAAGATCATATGGAATTTATAATTACAAGGTTTTCTAATAATATTAAATCAAATAAAGCAAACAAGCTCAGGTGAAGTGCAGTGCCCCTACGTACACCCTAGTCGACCCAACAAGATACTTTTTAAGTGGTTCATAGGCAATAAATAATAGCATAGTCAGTGTCAAAATGAGGCACATATGTTTACAAAGCAATATAGCTGTGTTGTGACCTAAAGTAACTGTATACAGTGGAAAGTTTTTGAATGGACAAAATCAACTCAACCCAAGAAAGAAAAGGAAAGGAAATTAAATAAAACAACAATCACAAGACGCTACAGAAAGACAGATAAGCTAAAAATTAATTTATTTTATTTTCTAATTTAATGGATATTATTCTATTCTATCTTTCTATCTGATCTTTACCATCTTAATTTTTATCAGCTTGATTTATTGATTCAAAACATAATATTTTATTATTAATTTGGAAGGCGGAAATTGAAACCGATGCTCTCAAAGAAACGACATACAGGGTGAGCAAACTATCCCTTCGGACCTCTTTTTTCTCATAACACGCAAAAAAAAATTATTGCCGCGAGATAGGGTCCTTCCCAGCAACTCCACTGTAAATGGGTATTTACCTGTGGAACGGTTAATAAATAAAAACAAAACAAAAAAGAAAGCTGCCAGATTCAGAAACAGAAGAAACAGAAAACCTAGAAGAAGAAAAATAAGGAGATGGCGATAGATGGAAACTTAAAAGAAGCATGGAAACTGAAAAGAAGCATCTCGCAAACACTTGCACACCCCAACCGATGATGACAGATGGAAACTTAATAGAAGCATAAAAACTTAAAAAAATTGAAACCGATGGTCTCAAAGAAACGGCATACAGGGTGTATCCCTTCGGACCTCTTTTTTCTCATAACGCGCAAAAAAAATTATTACCGCGAGATAGAGTCCTTCCCAGCAACTCCACTGTAAATGGATATTTACCTGTGGAACGGTTAATAAATAAAAACAAAACAAAAATGAAAGCTGCCAGATTCAGAAACAGAAGAAACAGAAAACTTAGAAGAAGAAAAATAAGGAGATGGCGATAGATGGAAACTTTAAAAAAGCATGTAAACTGAAAAGAAGCATCTCGCAAACACTTGCACACCCCAACCGATGATGACAGAAGGAAACTTAATAGAAGCATAAAAACGTAAAAGAAGCATGTCACAAACGCCTACACTTCCCATCTAATTCCCACCCCATGCGTCATGCGGCTCTCGCTGCTGACAACAAGCATGTCCAATGTCCAACCCGGCATATGCAGCCGGTCCGGCGGTATATAAAACATCCGAGATTTGGTTCCGGCACGCGGTTTGGCCATCCGTTGGGAGTGTTCGACGGACGACCAAGCTGCGTGTTGGAACGAACCTCCATGGATGCCCAGAGTTGGCAGCAATGCCCACCTTACGCTGGCAAATCAATCAATCAATCAAATACAATACCACCCTTCGGTATGCGTGAGAAGTAAAACAAGACTATAATTATTTTCTAAAAATAGGAGCAAAATTGAGATGTCACCCCCAAACAAAAGCAGTTGGCCATCTTGTATAAAGTCCGTAAAAACTCATTTAGGCTACTTTTCCTCCAAAAATTCTCAATTCGATGATTTTAACACAGTAATCCGCTATTTGCTTATATCTAATCTAATATACTAGAAGAATTTCCACATCATTCCGCGCACAAGTGCATCTACGCAGTAAATGGCACCTTGTATTACAGTTTTACTACATAACGGACCGAAAACTTATTTGAATGAGGAAGCGGCGCGCAGTTTTCCCACGAGTAGCAAGTGAGCTTATTACGGATTCAGATTTAAATCGCGGATCACGTTGAGTTCTGCAAGTCAGAAGGAGACGGCCACTCTTTCCTTGTGTCCGATGAACTCGATGAAAATACACTGTAGATGGCCATGAGCGTGCGTCCAGCACGAGTATTGAACTGTTCAAAACGGAAATCAGGTAAATTTTTGTTACATTACAATCATAATTCCAATATCCTCGTACAGGAAGTCTAACTGTTGATTGTGACCTGGGGATTTAGACGATCGGCGTCGAGTTGTCGGTATAAAACAAGATACAGCTCAATAAAAATAAAGAAATTGTATACTTTGAGGGTTGGCTTTTGGTGAAACACAATCAACAAAATTAAGAACGGTAAAAGTTTGGTTTTTTAGTTTCACCAAAATATTCTGATTTCACTCTCTCGGTCGTTATCAATAAGTCTTGAAAACTAATCCTTTATGCAGATTACTTTCATTAAATGTATATTATGATGCCTGGATTTTAATATTAATAAAGCTGTGTATAATGGAGGTAATACCAAATTCAATTGGTATATTTTCTTATACCTACCAACCAGTGCATGTCTTAGACCTATACTCATTCTGTTCACAATCGCATCTTATTTTCAAACCGTACACACTGGAGAAGACCAAAGAGAAGCAAAACAATAAGGTGAAGAATACAAATCTAGTCGAATATTTACTAAAATACAAATAAACTAACAGACGCAAAAACAAGGAGTCGAAAGGTCGGTATACAAGCATGGAAACAAGGCAAAGTATCACAGATCGCTATCGTAGTCACTAGTGACAGGTAGTTTTTATCTTTTAAATCTGCCACAAAGTTTATGTAAGTAGCTAGTTGGAATACTATTACAAAACCTGGCTGCTGTGTAGTGGATTCATTTCTTAAACAGTGACGTTCTGTACAAAGCTATGCTCATTAGAGGGTTCCCCTTTAATTTTGCAAAGACCAATAAAAATAAGTTCCATTAGGTTCGCGCTATTTAATACACCTCCACATACAACTACTTCCACACCCACGTAGTGGAGTGGAAGTATGGTAATAATTGTTTTGTTGAAATAGGTTTAGATTGTCATGCAACGTCTAAATGTTAAAGGAGGAGGGTCGATTTGGGCGGTTTTTGCCACAAAATATTTTTGGTTGGAAAAAATTACAAAACATTTTTTTTATTTTTTATTTTAACAATAATAAGTCGATTTTACCCCCCCTCCCCTCAATCCTGAATATGCTATCAGCTGCTAACAGCGTTCTTGGGGAGATATATCGCTTTCAAACTTATATTTGCTTGATAAAATATGATACTACCACACTAACTTCCTTTCAACTGTATCCGCTCTCATTTATAATTTTTTCCTTTTACCCCCCCCCCCTTGGGGGTGGAGAGGGTGGTTTTACTATTTATTTGTTTGCGGGAAATATAAATGCAAAATATCCGAGCTTGCTCACCACGCTTGACCAGGTCATTTGAAGGTCAAATTGAAAAAAAGATGACAAAGAAATCCAGAAAAATAGATAAATACGCCTTTGGCGTATCTGGATTCGATTACAGACTTTCTTGAATCGCTCGCTGTCAATTAAAGGTCATTTCAAGGTCAAATCAATATTATGCTAGAGTGAAGCTGAGGAAAATGCCGTGTAATGAATTTGAATCACTTTATGTTTAGGTATTTGAGGTAGCTGAATCAGGGGATCAGCTAGAGGTAGTTTCAAGGTGAACTTAACATCTCAAGGTAGCTGAAGCCAACTCAGGAGATCTTTTCGTTTCTTCTGATCATCTAGAGGCTTTTTATGTGCTGGAGGGAGTGGAGGTGGGAATGGTTCATTGAGAGCGAAATGCATTTGATATTGCGAGCAGAACAAAATTTGTGTTCACGTTTAAATAGCAACAATGGACCATTTTACCTTAAACACATCATCCTCACATTTTCCTAGTCGGGACAAAAAGGGAAAAAATGATAAATGAGAGCGGATATAGTTAAAAGGGGGTTAATGTGGTAGTGTGGTATTTTATCAAGCAAATATAAGTTTGAAAACGATATATCGCCAAGAACGCTGTTAGCAAGTGATGGAATATTCAGGATTGAGGGGGGCTAGGGGGATCGTCCGTTTAGGGTAAAATCGACTTATTATTGTTAGTAGACATTAAATATAAAATAAGTAAAGAAACATTTTCAAGTGAAATGGTTTTATTGTAAAGAAACATAATAATGATGCAGGTAGGTACCAGGTGCCAGCCATCACACCACTCTCCTTATCAATCTACAGCATTAATCAGACTAAAATAAAATCGTGGGGCGAGTCGAATTTCTATTAAGTATCTACAGTCAACCGCTCATATCATTATAGGTATGCTTTGGATGCATTTTCTCAATAGACAACTTATGCAAAATGTGTGTAAAAGTAAATCCGTCGCTATCATCGTGCGTCATCGCAGAATGATCATTTACATATTTCCTCAGGTTATGCTACGCCCCATAATTTTATTTTAGTCTGAACAATGCTCTAGATTGATGAAGAGAGTGGTGTGATGACTGGTACCTGGTACCTACTTAATTATTTTTTAGCTTTTAGTAAATTATCTGCATCATTATTATGTTTCTTTACAATAAAACCGTTTAACTTTTAAAAAAAATTGCACTTATTTTATTTTCAAGTTTTTAGTTTTTTATACAGTTACTTAATATTTCTCATTCTATTTAGTTCATTTAGTGCTTCATTATTACAAGGTTTCTTTGCTGTCAGTTTGTTGCAATCTAACTCCTCCATACATAATCCTTCCAAATACTTTACTCGACTCAGTGCCAAGGAGTCTAAGTTGATAAAGTCCTTTGTTTTGATTAGATACCTAGATATCAGTTTTAATGTATTGACTGTCTAAGTTCTATGATCCGCCATTTCGTTTCGGACACCATTTTGGATTAGGAATTTTTTTCTAAAGTGTTCTACTTGTCAAGTTCTTTCATTTGATACCCATATTGAGAGGATTGAAAAAAAAAATAATCCACCATTTTGTGGTGGCGGCCATCTTGGATTTTGATTTTTTTTATGGTGTACTGTATTCTACTAGTTAAGCCCTTTAATTTGATACCCATATTGAGAGGGCTGACAAAAAATGTCATTCGCCATTTTGTGGTGCCATCTTGGATTTACAATGATAATGAATATACATAATTGTATTGTCATCAGAACTAACGGTGTGTACCAAATTTCAGATCAACCGGTCAACAGGAAGGGGGTAAAATTTCAATTACTAGATTTGACCCACACAAGACAAACAAAGTAAGCTAAATATAAAAGCGTTTAAAAATATTTTCTAATTTTTGTCATCAAAAAATAATTAGGGGCAAAAACCGCCCAAATCGACCCTCCTCCTTTGATAGAAGAAAATATTTCTGTCTGTCGGTCGGTTTGTAACTTTTTTTATACGCACGTTTTATCCGGAATGGTTTAAGATATTGACTTGCAATTTGGTACACGTATGTATTATAACGAGATCTGAATTAAATAGAGGAAAATAAGTAACGCGAGCAAGTACGAATCCAGAAACTTGAGATTTGGTGTATAAGCTAAAAGTTAAGGCCTCATTTTTTTTGTGACGTCTAATACCAACCCCACTCCATTATTAAAGGGGTGAACAAAATAAAATTGAGGCACTTATCTGAAATTTGGTACCTGTATGTATTACAACGACATATGGAACTAGATTACATTTTGAGATGAATCTGCTGAAGGATTGGGTGAAATAGGAGTAAATGAGAATAGCAAGCTAGTAAGAGCGCAGAAACTTGGCATGTGGTGTACAAGCAAAGGTCTCAATTTTTTTTTTATGACCCTTTACACCCTCACCATCTCCTACACTCCATTATTAAAGGAGCTAACAAAATAAAATAAAAATATTGACTTGAAATTTGGTACACGTATGTATTTATTATAACGAGATCTGGAACTAGATCATATTTTGAGCTTATTCTGTTGAAGGGTTAGGGGCTAAAGTAAAGCAAGCTAGTGAAAGATTTGGTGTATGTACCAAGGTATAATTTTCTTTATGACATCTGCCACCCCACCACCACACCCATTCCATTATTAAAAAACGATTTTCTTATCAGCAGCCACTCTCACCCCCATTAAACATCGGTCAGTCGAAAAGGTATTGAAGTGGCACGTCGTTTTATGGGTTTTAATTAACTGTGAAGTCTAAATATTTTTTAAACACGGATTATTTTAATAAATCAAACAAATTAATGCTTATTATGTATAAGATTAAATTTGTTTAATTTGTACACGGATACGTTTTTGCTCTAACATCTACATGATTTCAAGAAATTCTTTCAATGTATGAAAAACAAATTAATACTACGATTTACCTTGTACTTGTAATGTACTTATATGGATAATCTTAATGCTCTAACTCGTAAGTAACTTAATACATCTTGTAATCTTTCTAATCTTCGGTAATCTTATTATTTTAAATAAATATTGTAATTATCAAAGATAGTATCACAGACCTCATAATTTAATGTAAAACATTTTTCATATTAACAAACAATTGAAAATTTTACAGATTTTATAAAGCATTGAAGACAAATTTTCACTGGTGATTTCTACGATTCTATGCTCAAAAATGTTAAAAGTATATAAAATGGTTGATAGTTCAGGAAAAATCAGATGCCAAGAACCGACGAAGGTTTTCTAATATCTTAAATAGCAAAGGAAATATACTTAAAACAGTCACACTGTAGATTTATATATTTTACTAATTGCATTTCATAATAATATATCTGCCGAAATATGATTTTTAACTAGACCCATAATATTATGGATATTAACACCTTTTAAAGCAAAGAATGATGGTGTAGTGGTTAAGCTTTCGACTTCGAAACCCCAATGCCACTAGCAGACTACATCAAGTGGAAAGAAAAAATCGTCGGTACAGGACAATAAAGCGAAAGTATAATTGCGTTTTATTGCCCTAAACCGACGACCTTTTCCTGCCAGCATTCTATTCAAAGACATAATTTTCCTATTAACAAGATTACATCAATGTTATATCGGAAAAATTCTACCAATTCAAACTTAGTGATACCCAGCTAATAAACAACATTACGCGAATCAAAGAGCATAATGCCCAGTTTTGCATAGAACACAAATTACCATACCAGGAGTTGCCCATCTTTCGTCAAATTCCACACTCCTTTCTCTATCCAATTATAAACGCACATACAGAATTTACTATCATTACGATTTTTCCGATTTCTTACAGACCTTTCCCTGTGTACGCTTATGACACTCTATTATCAAACAGAACAACGGTAAATGATGCAAGGTACACTAAGGGCGTGAACACCAACTTGCAAATTATCCGCTACTTAATTATTGCTACTCGGTGTTCACTTAAAGTTCACGCAGAGAGATAGATTTAACAAAGAAACTGAACAGCCGTACACGTGGCCAGGATCTTATAACGTTAAACTTTGCAAGTTATGAGATAAGTTAGAGCTCTAACCTGGAATTACACCTTTAATTAAGACCATTAACTAGTCCCGTAGTAAAAATCTGTGATATTTATTGGTTACGCTGTACAATATTACATTTTACGGCGTTGGAAGTATGAGTTCATTAGAGGGAGTTTTAAAAACGCTTGCTATAATTGTAATATTTATACCAAGGGGTAAAATCTAGAAGAAATACTTTTGTACAGTTATGAGGCGGTTTATTTTTTACAAGATTTAATTCAACTTCCCGTTTCAGTTAAGCGTCAGTCAGTTTAGTTCAAATCTTGCATATCAATTTTGAACGACTTCCAATTGATCTATTGCCTTGAAATTTATACATATGTAGTACCGATGACAATACAACATTTTAGGATAAAATCCATAGAAAATATACTATATAAGTCAAAATACGAAAAAAAAGAGGTCATGTGTATCACCAGCGCCTCTGGCAAAAATTCAAACGATGGCTGAATCTGGTATATTATACATGAAATGCTAGATATTTAGATTGTTTACATATTTACCACTTCCTTCTTTTCTTTGCTTTTATACAGTTTCACATATTTGTCAGTCAGTTTGGATAAAATCTTGAAGCATTACAACTACTTCCACTTGATCTATGGCCTTGAAATTGTTCATACATGTTTAAAAGTGAATTATTTATTATTTGTTTGCTTATAGTAATGAAACATATTCTTTATAGGATTTTGCAAACAGTGGAAAGAAAAGCTATCTATGAGAACTAAAGGAAAAACTATATATATAAAAATATTAATGAAATCTTTGCATTCTTTCGATAACCTGACTTCTGGTTATGCTAACAAGTAAAAATTCTTTTTGCCATTCTCATTTTAACACTAGCATCCAACCTAGTCCCCTACGGCTAAGCAGGCTAAACTAGTATCCACATGATCCCCTACGATATGTAAATTCAGTTAAAAATGAGAACAAAGGCCTGAAATTAATTTATTTACGTACCTTGTCTTTAAAAATTTTTTCATTGTAATGAATTACATTTTCATAAAATCTCATTCAGTTTCTTGGAAATGCTTAGCCTTTGAAACGTCCTTATTGTGGACTCATCAGAAAAGCCTAAAGCCACTCATAACGATGTTCCATGCAAAGCTAAGACAATATCCATGAATAAGTTTAAAAAATTATAATTATTTTTTAAACTTATTCATGGATATAATTTTCTTTACGACTGCTATACTTCAACTATTGTAGCAAAAATGTTACTTCAGGATTATTCTTCCACCCCACTACGTGGATGTGGAACTAAACATGTGACAGATGGCAATAATATTTGGCATATAGTTAACACAATTGGCAAGGAAGACACCTGGGTATGGAGGTAAATTCTGTATAAATACCATTACCGATTTTTTAAATACCTATTTCTGTTAGGAATTTTTTTTTCGCATTAGGGGTAGGTTTTTTGAATACGCCGCATACGGAAAAAACATTTTTCCTACGGGTTGCACACATGATTTTTCTACTGGCGAAAAATGTTTAAACTGAGATATTTCTTTGAACTTTATATTTGACATTTATGTACCTACTTATTACATTTTTTGACAATATTTATAAATTAAAAAGTCGGATCAAGAATAGTTATTTACGTAATCAGTTATGAAAAGACTAATTTTACTTGACGAATGTAATATTTGCCAAAGCGAGCAGCGAAGCAAGCGAGTTTTGCAAATTACATGAGTCAAGTAAAATTACTCTTTCATAACGTGTTAAGTACAAAATTTTATCAAATCCCCCTACAAAATAGAAAAAAATTGCAATTCATTTTGAATTCTTTTTACGGTTCTAAAAATAGATACGCTTGCAGTCGTATAACTAAATTTTATGTTTATCGGTTTACCATTACTATGGGTTGACATGTGTGTAAACAAACTTCAGATGTCAATCTACTAAATTTTTTGAAGCAAAATTAAGTCATAAATGGTTGATTCAGATGTGGATATTCCACCTGATATAAAAAAATCAGCTAATTTAGCAGTAAATTCAATAATACCTGATAAATCAAAAAGTATAGATGAAGAAGTATATACGAAATTTGAAAACTAGTCTCAACAAAGAGGAATAAAAAGATGTTTGTGAAAAGATTCTTTTAGCGTACTTCGAAACGATAAAAAACTATAAAGCATCTACAACATGAATATTGAGTAGGTATCAATATTAAACGCAGAATTAAATGTGAAAAGAGACATTGACATATAGAATATACCATATTAATAGCATTTTTTAAGAGAAAATCTGCATGTTATCATGCTTAAAATCTTTCATTTTAACAAGAAAAAACTTTTAGTTTCATTAGAAATGCTGATGGCGGGAAGTTTATATTTGCATTTTATTAATAAACTGTTTTCTGTGTCCTAGTCTTAAAGTTTTTTGTCTAAATGATGGGTTTAATAATAATCAGTTATAGTGTTTACGAAGTCAATTGAAACTGATCAGTGTTAAAGCACAGGACCGTGCGCACTTAACTTGATATTTTGCCCTATGTATTTAACAATGGTATCGAGAATCGAATAGTAGTTGAAACTGTGCAGGCGAGTCCGAGTCTGGCAATGTAATCAGCTTGAATGAACCATCTACGACTGCAATGGTTTAAAGATAATAAAACGAACAGGTCCACTAGCATAAAAAAAACTTGTAAATCGTTTCTCAACAGTCAACGCGGACTTGTGAGATGTGCTGCCATTGGCCTGGGTTTGAGGACGGGTGGCGACGATTGGCTGGCATCCGGGTATTCCTCAGTCCGATTGGTCGGTCGGTGTTTGAGTTATATCAGTCATTAGCCAACGTGGACTCGATATTTCTCCAGTGCAGTGCGAAAAATGGTTTTCAGAACAGTTTTATACCAAATATTCCGCCGAATTTGGTAATTGTATTAGATAATGCCTCTTATCACTCGCGAATATTAAATAAAATACCAAACACCAGTACAAGGAAGACATTTTAAAATTCATGAGAGAAAAAAATATGGAAATTCCTGTGAAAGTTCCAATAACGCGCCTTACTGAAATGAATAAAAGAACAGAATTTCAAAAGGGAATATGTTATTGATAACTTATCCAATATACACGGTCATACACTTTTGCGGTTACCTCCGTACTATGCATATTTCATCCTATCGAGATGGTTTGAGCAACTTTAAAAGATCGTTTGCGAAAATGTAATGACTTTCCAATGTTAAGCGCGGTAGTAGTTGATCATATAAGAGAAGTAATAAATGACTTCGACAATACTGATTTATGGAAAAATTGCGTTAAGCATGTAATTAAAAAAGAAAATCAATATCCAACACTACCCCCCATTGCGCCGATTATAATTCAACCGGACAATGATTCCTCTTCAGAAAGTGAAGATTCGGACGCGTCAACTTTTAGCATTCAATATATATTTTCAGAACAAAATATTCAGCTATTATATTAGGTATGAAGTTTACTTTTTATTGTTACATTTCTTGGAATATATTTAATTTAGTTGAAAAGAAATTTTAATTTAAGTTGCTTTATTCTAGACATATTTTAATTTTGTTTTTATTTATATTTGATCTTTACAAGTATGTATTTTTGTTGTACTAATTCTTTGGTTAAGAAACTTACATTTTTATTTGAGAAAAAACTTAAATTTTATTTTTACTATTTAACATCCTTGCCCCTCGCCAATCTAACCTGTCCCATTCCCTCGTACCGGAAAGGATATGTTCATACCTTCTCATTGTTCCTTACTGAGCAATAACATATTTCAATATAGTATGGGATAACTTTAAAACTAAACCCAATAAATTTAAATATTTAGACTTTATATCTAAAACTGATATAATACTTCAAAATATGTTATTGGATAAATGAACAAAAATAGCCTATCTAATAAACAAAAGATAATAAAAATTAATACAATTATAACATTTTCTTATGACAAGCATATCTATTTACCTCCGCCCATGCACAACAAAGAGTTGCCGACTGTTTTTGTTCGCTTTTAGTTTTTATACGATTTCAATTGGTGCTCGTATACACTTTACGAAAAAATTCATTACATCACTAGTTATGTAATGAAACTGAGTTATGAAAAATGTGACTTTTCGTAACGTCAAAAATGCATTTAAAATTTGACATTTCATAACGGGATTAGATAAATACAACTTCGTTACGAAATGTTGGCTAAGAAACAAGTGCGGAAATATCTTTTTCGCACCAGTTAGCGAAGGTCCGACTCCTAACTACTAAAAATTAGTACCGAAATATAAAATATTTCCAAACGTCAAGTTTTTTTTATTTATATTTTCATTTTCCTCACTTACCGAAGGGAAGTATTGTATTCGTGAAAAAAATCGCACTCCGAAATTTATTCGGATTTTCACGTTTCAGACTACGTAGATTACGAAAATGGACGTTCAATTTCGTCAGTCTGTCTGTTGACGCCATATCTAAAAAACTATTTGACAGAGAACAGTGAAAGAACGGTATTAAAAATGAGCTTTTTTGGCCTATCCGTGGTAAAGTGTGGAAGCCATCTTTTTCTTACTAATTTTGGGATGCTGAAAATGAATCCGTCACCCATCTTGGCAAAAAATCTCGGGAACACATTAGAAAACAACCCTTATTTGGGGGTTACATTGATATTAGGACTTGCCAGTAGAATCAGAACTACAAGGTTGGGTGATTGAGTATTTCTTTTGAATTTAGAATTTTTGCTTCTTTTTCTGCTTACCCGACGAAACTGAGTATTTTGAAAGAATTTCCTGCAATAAAGAATAATAACGTTCTGTTGCAAGTTCTAATATAAATTTCAATGCTACCCCCATGTAAGGGTTAATTTCCCTGTCACCCCGATGTTTTTAGCCAACTCAGATGACAGATTCAGCACCCCAAAATTGGTAAAAAAAAGATGGTGTCCTCACGGTTGGTCCATAAAAGCCCTTTTTTAAACATTGTTCTTTGGTAGGTAGATGACGGCATCTACCAGCTAAGAAATAGGTAGACTTTCCTTGAAAAATATACAGGGTGGACCGACTAAAGAGAACAAGTAATGAAAAAAAAAGATAAATGTCAACAATATTTGGCATATAGTTAACACAATTTGGCACCTTTTATTATTTATCTTTTCTGTCGGATGACTACTCTGTATATTACTTTCATGAAAAGTTATCAGAGTTTCTTTATGGAAATAGTGATCACTACATTAAGATTATGATTCCCCTATGTCGCTTCTTAATAGACTTTTTAGAGTGACTACCCTGTAAAAAAGAGGGAAGTTCTGTGAAAATACTTTTTTCTAACACCATTTCAGAAATTACAAATTCCACAACTAAAAATTGTGTCGAAACAAATATCATTCCAACACTGTTATGGTATAATACCGCACGGCTTTTGACGAATCAGAAGCTGTTAGTGGTTCGGTTGCTATGGTTACGTCGAACAAACGGTAGCTTTGCATTTGACGTGTTGAACAGTTTTAAAGTTTTTTTGTATAATTTCTAAAATCTTGTTAGAGAAAGTATGTATAGTCTACAACACGTTTAGAATGGCATATTCCACACTCGCGAACCGTGGTCCTCGCCTTCGGATCGGCCTACAAACTTTTCGCTCGTGTGGAATATGGGCCATTCCTTAACTTGTTATAGAATATACTATACCGATTTCTTATCCATATTCAAACGCAGAACTAAGGATCAAAAAGTTTGTTGAGTACATAAAAATTCATTGATTTCGGTTTTTTATTTTTGGAAATCAAAATTGTTTCAAAATGATTAAAGAGTACGACCACCGATTCCAGTGGCGCAGTAATTTTTCCAGAATGGTGGAAGTTTAGAGTAATCCAATTGTTATTCAACTTCTGTCTTTCAGTTTATTGTCATATTTTTTCTCTGTATTTTTATTTGCTTAACAAAAATGTATAGTTTATGAAAAGTGTAACATGACTTCCCAAGACAAAACTATGCTTTTTATAAAGAATGATTTCTCAACCAAATCAAAACTAAGAAAGTTACAACTGACGGGGATTCTTGTAAAGTTTCTTGCTACGGCAGACACACTGTATTTATTAAAACAATAATTTTGAATTCTGATGCCATTATACCCACTTATTCTTTATTTTTGTGATTTCACTAGTTTATTTTTAGCCATTATATTTCTTGCTGAAACTTTATGTTATATTTTGACCTTTTATTCTACCTGGGAGTTTACTTGTTTCAATATTTCATTATGTTTTTAAACATTTTTTGTTTACTAACATTTTCTGAAATAAATTAAATTGAGACGTCAAATGAGTACGGCGGACAATTATAATTAGTAAAAACAACAATATCGCGTATAGGTTTCAGGGAATCAATATATATTCTGTTATTGACCCGTTAAATAATTCAAGTGGTTGAGCTTTACCAGCTAAAATACATTGTTTAATACAGTTTTAAAGAACCTTGGAATTTATTTACTTCCATTATTTTACATAGAAAGAAATAAAATAGTAGAGTCACATTAATAAACAGTGAAGTTTTCAAGGATCACCATACTCTATTTGTTTACTAGTATTTCATTTTGATAACAAATACAAAACACTTTACTTGATTGAATATACATAAATAATTCTACAAAAATTATCGTATTCATGTGCCGGGCCGGGAATTTTTGAGGGGGCCCGGATTCCACCCGAATTTCTGAAATCCGGGATAAGTTGGAGTTGTATATGCAAATTTTGATTGTGAACTTTAAAACTTATTTTATTAGTTTATCATGGTTGTTCAGGCCCGAGAGAGGGGGGAGTGTTTTCCCCCGGGTCGGGAGTTTTTGAGGAGGTCCGGATTTCACCCGAATTTCTGAAATCGGGGCAAAGTTGGAGGTGCATATGCAAATTTTGATTGCGAGCCTTAAAATTATTTTACTGGTTCATCATCTATTAATCGTGGAAAGATCTTCTGAAGGCGGGCCCAGGCCCTACATCGAGATACATGATAGTAGCCTTACATGCATTTAAAGGGCTACAAAAATACAATGACCTTGAAATTCTCGAAAAATGTTCGCCCGCGGCGCTTCTTGCGAGCTTCTGGCCTCCGGACCCCCCCTCCCCGCCCGCAAAAAACTATTATCCCCGAGCCAGCTTTGGCTCTTGACGACCCTGGTTACACTAGTCTTAAAAAATCTGTAAAGGTATTTACAAAAACTTGTATGGGACTTCAAGGTTCATTGGGAATAATAATTAAAATAGGGCAAATACAAACAACACAAGACTATATATTTCTACTTTTGTACAATTATTACTTAACAGTTTGCGAAACTATTTGTAACTAATTCTTTCACATTTAAACATTGTTCATTTAGGCCAGTCAGCAGGAATCGATACATTTCACCAATGTTTACACTAAATATTATTTATGGGTATGAGGCCCAATATTACGACTCCCAGCACTTGACCTTGATCCTAACACTTGCCTCTCTATTTGGCATCTTTCGTTTATTTATTTTTTATAAGCTTTTATTTAACTTGCAATGTTTGTTTGTTTAGGTCAAATCTTGCGTTCAAAATTTCGAACAGTTCTAATTAAGCTAGAGCTTTGGCACACGTGTATAACGTCGGTGACAATGCAACATAGTATAGCCATTATCGGTCTAAATCCAATATGGCAGACGTCCCAAGATGGCAGATTGCCTTTTCCTTCACAACCCCCTTGATATGGGTATCAAATGAAAGGGTTTGACAAGTAAAATACGATAAGCTATGTAACCTTATTCCAAATCATATATGGCGGACGCCCTAGGATGGCAAATTATCTTTATCTTCACGACTTCCTTGCTATGGATACCAAATGAAAAAATTTTGTCTGTTTGTCTGTAAAATAAGTAGACTAAAAAGTAAAAAATAAAATTATGTAAAAAAATATTTTTAAGAAAAAGCTTTTACTTAAAAAAACTACTAAAAAGTAAAAAAAAAAATTTTAATTACCTGGAAACCAAAAGCTTTGGGCTCGGTCAATTGAGCAAAGTAACTATGCAAGACTGCTATATGACCATCCCCAAAGCTTTTGGTTTCCAGGAATATGAATTAAAATTTTTTTTTTTACTTTTCAGTAGTTTTTTCAAATAAAAGCTTTTTCTTAAAAATATTTTTTTATATAAATTTTTTATTGGATAATCAGCCTTGTGTCTTTTTTATCAGGTTTTCTTACTGACAATCGTGATATTATATATATTATTTTTCATAATTTTTACTTCTTAGGGTGACCACCCTGTATATTTTCTACTAAGCGTATAGCAGGATACTTTCTTGGAAATTGTGTTAACTACGTGCCTATCTTGTATATTTTTAACTAAATATACAAGATCTTCCAAAACACCAGCATTTACTTTTAGTGCTGATCCTATAGTCCAAGAGACGACCACTCAAAATGCCACCTGATAAGACGTCGATATGAAACATGATCAAATCAATAATGTAGCAATATAAGAACCATGTGCCAGCATTTTATTAAATGTTATTGGTCGAAAGTGCAAAAAGAATTGGTGACTTCCGGTTGCAAATTTGTTTCTTCATCTGCGTGAAAAGATGTCAGAATCATACTTATACAGGAATATAGTGAGGAATTTGCAGCTAAAGAAAAACTTTTTGCGTCATCCTCTACTACGCCGATTTTGGCAATGCAATTCACGATGTTGTGAAAATGTCAATTTCGATCCTTCGATACCGACATCACGCAGTCTTCCCGCCGATATATTTATTTAGTTGTAAACGTTTTATTTAATTAATGCTTTGCCTTCTCCGGAGAGGTTAATTGAATTTTCAAATCCATCCCGGCCGTAGCACATCATGTTAAACGACGACATTCAAAACGGATTTCTTGCTTCGAATTCTATAAAAGTGTACTTTTTTTAAATGTATTTTCTTCTCTTTGGCAGATATTCTTAAATCCAAAACTGAATCGCATATATTTTTACGCGAAAAACGTTTAAAAACTATTAAAAAAATAAAAATATATATATATTTTTACGCGAAAAACGTTTAAAAACGATAAAAAAAATAAAAATATATCATTAATCGCTATGTCGGATTTCATAAAAGTTAGGTGTGCCGTACGCTCTCATCTTACAGGTGGCAGACTAAAATGCAGTTAGATAGAAAATTGTTTGAACTTTTAAAGAGTATACAAAAATTTCTTACATCGAATGACGTAGGTCCATCGCCGAAAAGTTACCCCTTTATGTCAGTCAGCCAGGGGTTCACGACAGGGTGAAGGGTGGCACACCAAGTTTTGCTTTTACTACTAACCCCTCTCTATATTCCTATATAAATATACTTCTACTAAAGCTGTTTAAATGAAATACTTATGATTGGTTTGGAAATGCGCGCAAGAAAAAAATGCAGAACAGTTAAAGTTAAACTATCCTAGGAATTCCATAGCCAGCATGATTACCCGATATGTTTCCAATCGAACATATCTGGGATATAATTGGTATTTCGCGTCTCACAATGTGAAAATTTCAACTCCTGTAATGCCATATTGGGACCTGATGTTACATTTTGTAATCAAATCAGAATATTTTGAGATTGCACGCCAAACCTTACAAAAAGAAAAAAAGATTAAAAGTAAAGAAGTAAAAAAATCTGTCTCTAATAAACCACCAAAAATACTATATGAAATTTCATTCATTTCAACTATAATGGCACATGTTCGTGTATTTATTACATAATTTCATTCATATCTTTGGATCAAACGACTAAAATAGCAGATACCAACTTAATTCTGGGAAAGCATTGTTTATTTTAATTATGTGTAGTATAGTACGAACCAGATGTTGGCATTTGCATTTACCTTTGACATTTATTTAAACAGGATAATTTTATTCAAGAAATTGGACAGTACGTAGACACTTTTACATAATTAACATTTCTTGTTCTAAAATTAAGTTAGGTTGTTTTATTCTTCAATGTAAATGACAATGTGTGTATATATAACTGTAATGTAGGAATGAAATTCTTAACAAATTTTGAAAAAATTGAATCGTCTTCAAAAAAGGCTATTAAAGCTCCATCCACTCCCTTCTTGATAAGTATTTAAATGAAAAATATTTAACACTAACAATTTCTTCCAAAAAATTAATAAGGTCACATCTTCAAGTACGTTAACTTTCTACATGCTAACTAATTCCTTAAACTTATGTTTTTGCAATCCCGACTTTGTTTGGCATGTTCGAATAGGAAGTATTAAACAGTTAGCTGCAGTGTAACACCTGAAAAGAATTAGGAAACGTATTCGGTACAACACAATTGAATAGTTCAGCGGGGGGTAACAACAATAATAATTTCGTTTCTCCTACTGTCAATCAGAAAATCTGATTCTGATTTGATTATATTGTCCAACAGTCAATATCTAATAAGGCAAGGATTTGTAAATTGAAATTAGGCGCATAAATATTTATGGCCATGAGGATAATCGCGTAAGAGCAAAATCAACGTATTTTCAAACACCACCAACGAGAAAAACTTGGAAGTAATAGGTAATCATCTATGTGATATTTTGCTATATTTATTTTATTGGCAGTCTTTACTGCACTTTTTATATAATTGTTGCACATTCTATAGGATACTAGTCGCAGTGTTTTTGTAAATAATATTAGTTTTAGACATTTCTAATTAATTACAAAATAAAACAAAATTTATGTAAAAATTTTTTTTTAATTAAAACATTTATAACTTTTTTATTTATTGATCGATCTTGTTAAAAAATAATAGGGTTCGTCCTCTAGCTAACGCTAACTTACTGTCCAAATTTCGATACAATCGAACTTTTCGTTCTTAAGTTATCGTGCTTACAAGAAACGTGACGGACAGACAGACAGACAGACGGGCCGACAGACGGAAAGACGGAAATTTTGAAAGTTGTTCAGAATTCGATTACCAACATTGTGATATGAAAATGTTTTCTCTACGAGCAATATTACCGGTTTTAGAAATGTGCCGATCGAATGCAATATACTCTTCGTTTTGTATTTGCGAAGAGTGTAATAATCGGTAAAGGTATTTACACAGAACTTCCCTCTTTAATTATACATTCTACAAATAAAATAAAACTGATACATTTACTTGAAATTTGGTACACGTATCTAGTATATAGATTATATCATGAGATGATTCCGTTGAAGAGTTCATGTATTATAATAGGCTATTGAATATGTCACGATTTAACAATTGCGTTAAAGGGTTTTTATTGTTTAATGTTAGTTTAGCACCAAGAAACGATAAAATCGAAAAGTTCTACTAAATTCTGTGGTGCGTTCTTGAGAGCTATCCGAAGAAGCAGATTTTTAGGTTTTTCAAAATAATTAAAAAACAATGCAAATTTGGTGATTTTTACAATACTTTTTTTAGAAAATTAATGTCCTATCCAAGCACGTCGTTTTCCTATGTTTAGTATTAAAAATAATTAAAGAACAAAGTGAGAAATATACGAAAATAAATTTTTTTTCTTTCTCCAGTAATGCAATACGTCCATAACTTTTTTTACGGCTCCCCCAATATTTTGAGAGAGCATTAAATTGTCTACGGCAAATCTGACGACATCCGAAATTCTTCCGGAAAAAATAATAAGTATGATATTTACGTCAACCAAGGTCAAAAGGTTTTCAATACCATTAGGTAGGGTTGGATTAAGACTATCTTTCTTTACAGGATTTTGCAAACAGCAGAAAAAATAACAATAATGAATAAGTGTGAAAAACGTTTCAAAGGCTAAGCATTTCCAAGAAACAGAATGATAAATTTCATGAAAATGTAATCCATTAGAATGAAATTTTTTTAAGACAAGATAGATATATAAATTCATTTTAGGCCTTTGTTCTCATTTTTAACTGAATCTTCATAATCGTAGGGGGTTATGTAGATGCATGGCCATAGGTGACTGTGTGGATGCTAGTGTTAGAATGAGAATTGTCAAATAAGAAATTAGACAAATAAATTATAGGATTTTAATTTGCTAGCATAACCAGAATTCAGGTTATCGAAAGAATGCAAAGATTTCATTAATATTTTTACACATAGTTTTTCTTTTAATTATAAGCAGTTATTTTTCCTTCTGTTTGCAAAATCCTTTTATAAAGAACATGTTTCAATATAATGAAACATGGGACACGAATTAATTTTAAGGACATCTGGAGATATTTTGAGTTCAGTCCGTTGAAGTGCAGGGAGGTAAATAGGGGGAAGTAAGTAATGCAAGCTAGAAATAGTCCAGAAACTTAGGATTTGGTGTATATACTAGAAGTTTAGGTAACAATTTTCTTTATGACATCTGCCACCCCCACTAAAGCACAATATTTGTTTTAACATTTTTCAATATCGATCACCCTCATTACCACCTCGGGGCCGACGATTTCAAATATTATAGTATTAAAATTCTCAGCAATTATTTCCACTTAGTAGAGTGTAAATATAGTATCAAGATGTTTTAATTTAAAGGAACTTGGCTAGAAAATCTTAGGAAGCGGTTATTTAATTCAATTAAAAAAAAACAATAACAGCACTTAATTATGTTATATAATCTTATATTAAAACTAGGTCAAATTTCAAAGTTTAGTGAAGTGTTGTTTAATTACAGTCAAATTTTACGTAAAAATGGATACCCAATAATTACAAAATATAATGTAATAATAATAATGTTTACAAAAAAACATATAATATCAAGGTAATGTTTATGAGTGGTTTCGAAATTAACTAATAATAATTGATGTCATACTATATCAGTTTTGTACCCGTCACGTTGTTGCCTGTTTGGATATACGAGGGCCTTTCGGAAAAACATATTTATAAAATTTAACAATTTACAAGTTGGGGCGGAATTTTGGAGCTTCTCTCAACTTATCCCATGTAGCAACATATACTGGCAGTTCATTGGTAAAATATTGGTGTAATATTTGTCTATTGGGTCAATATTAGCAATTTTAAGTCAATATTGAAGTAGTATTTATTTTTGGTGTATAATAAATATTGAATTCATTATATTGCTCTAATATTAGAGAAATATTGATAATCATTTACTATTTTTTGAATATATTGATGCAATATTGGAAACAATATTAATTAATATTACTGCACAATATTCCATGTAAGCAGATGATAGGCATATATATAATGATAATAACTTAATCTTTAGTGCAATTTGGCCAAATAATTTCGTCTGTTAATTGTTCCAATTTAACATTTTTTAGCCAATATTGAAGGAATATTTATTTTTGGTATATAATAAATATCGAATTCATTGTATTGCTCTAATATTAGAGAAATATTGATGATCATTTACTATTTTCTGAACATATGGATGCAATATTGGAAACAACAATAATTATTTTGACGCATAATAAATATATTACTCCAATATTGGAAAAATATTGATGACCATACAACATACAAACATTTTTTATATTACTTTGCGATATTTTTCGAAGACAAAAAGGCATATGACCTCTGTAATCTATTGAGCAAAGTTGTTCTGTAATTTATTAATTAATTTGGTTTGTTTAGCCCTTTTTATCTTATTTGTATTATTTATTATATAATATAATAGGTGATTCTTTTTATCTGATTTATGAAATAATTTTGGATTTCTGATTTTAAAACACTGTCAAACACTTTTTTATTCTATTATCGTTTATTTAATTTCAAGGTGTTTTCATTATATTTAAAGAATAGATTCACCTATATAGTTTATTTTTATTTAGTTTTACTTTAACATCTTTAGTAAAATAATTACTTACATTCTTACCAAACTTATTCTTCATACTAGGAATTTAGATAGTGATATCACTCCCGCGCAGACATTTTATTGGCTCCGAGTTACCAGCAATGGTTTGGCATGACGCGTGCGCTTGCTCTCCGCATAACGGAGACGGAGACACCATTATGGTAAATTTATAAATACCTGGATCATAGAAGAAGAGAAATTGGGCTGTGTTGGATTATTAGCAACAATTATTGTGACCTGTGTGTGTGTTAATCTTGTGCACAATGTAAGTACATAATACTATATTATGCTTTTTATCTGTTGATTGTTTGACAGTGTTCTGTAAATGTGAATTTGCTGCCGTGCACATTTTCTATCTGTAAAAGTACGATAATAATGTATAGGGAAACAATAAAATTATTCATTCACATTGTGTAAGTACGTGAGCTGTACCCAGATAACACCTTGACTAGGTACCCGTCGTTATCTTTATTTGGTAATTTGAAAATATAGGTACTACATACTGGTACCTACCAATAACTAACCAATACTGAACCAATATTGCAATATTATAGTTATAGATATAATTTAATTATTACCATTATTTAACTTTTGTTTTATACTGCTACATACTTCTTTTATTGCCTCAAGCAAGAAGTATTGAAATGTGCGAAAATAGACCAAAATAATAACAATTTAGAAAAATATTCAAGTTTACATGTTGTAGAATATATAGGGTGTACAGAATCGCATGCTAATACTTACAGGCCGTGATTCTTTGGTAATTTTAAGAAAAAAGTTTATACCTATCAGCACAAGCCCGCAACTGTTTTATTTTTGAGATACAGAGTGTGTTAAAATTTCTAAAAAAAATGTTTAAAAGAAAAACTTCTACCAGTATGCGCGTAGGTTTTGCACTTGACCGCTTTTTATTTCTAGTTTTTATATACCTAGCTCCTTTTTGTGAGTCTAATGGCATGTAAATTTGGTATACCTACATTTAACTTCCTGTTTATCCGGAAATTGGTTTTATTAAAGTTTTTCATTTAATGAGATATATGTTTTAACGTATACAGATGATAAAGAGTACCGAGTACCATTAATTAATGAAAACAAAACTTTCAGACTACTTCAGAATGAGTTCATCAGTACTGTCTAAAAAATCCATGTTTATAAAAAGGCAGCTGAACAAGGATTCAAATCAACCATCGCCATTTTTAGAAAGCAGAAAATTCTTTCAGAAATTTGCAATGATACCCCAGACAATGTTATCCTGTTAAATCAACTACCTGATACAAACGATGAAGATAACTGCAATTATTTTCAGGGTGGTAACCACGACTTCAATTTAAGTTTGTCTTCCCACGAAGATAATGATGGAATAAATGAGTGCCAAAATGTGTCAATGGGGTGTCAAGAAATTTGCTAGAGAATCATTATGATGTGACATCCAGTTTACTTATGAAGTTCGTGGTTTGCAATTAAATTCAAGTCTATTTATTTTTCGACTCATCCTTTTGATAACTTTGGTATTTAGAAAACATATTATAAGTTACGCTTTTGCTTAAAATTATATTAATATTTTTTATATAGTATACTTGTTATTTTATCTTGTTTGATTTATATTATTTTTGACTGACTCATTTGCAAATTTAAAATTGTTACAATTTTTAAATGTATTGTTAATGTTGTAAATAAATATTTTATTTTTGCAACATATTTATAATTTATTGTAATATACACGGTGTTCGGCGCATGGACAATCAAAATTTTTTTGTGGATTGGTGAGGTCATTTGGAAGTTTTAACATAAATGTCCCAGGTCCTAAATGTTGTAGTTATTGACAATTTTTTTCTTTTTTACATTTTACTCAAAATTTCCCAAAATTCCTACAACTTTTCATTGTTTCATACCGTTAGAAGAAACAAAGCTCTCGGTTGCTGTTAGTTTTTTTTTTTATGATTTTAGAAGTTCAGAATTTCTATTTCTTTCATTTACTTTTAGGAATTTCGAACCTTGTAACTAACTTTCTTATTAAAAATGATTTATTTTGAACAAGAATACATTACAGAATAGAATTTAAACAAACACCTACGAATACTAAAGTTTCAGTGGGGAATTTTGGGAAATTTTGAGTGAAATCTAAAAAAAAATATTTCTAGTACTACAACAGTTAGGACCTGAGTCATTCGGGGTTAAAACTTCCAAATGACCCCACCAATCCATAAAAATATTTTGACGGTCCATGCGCCGAAGACCCTGTATTTTATATTGATTTCTAATATTGACTATAAATCCAAAGGAAATATTGTACCAATTTAAATACAATATTAGGTAAATATTATCCTAGTTGTCAAAATAAATATTGATAATTAATTGGAAATAGATATTGGAGCAATAATGTAGAACAATATTCAGTCAAGATTGATTACAATATTTTGCCAATAAATAAAAATGTTCACATTTCGATATTGGGCAAATATTGCATTTCAACATTTAGCCACTATTTATACCATAAATACCCAATATTGTACTAATATTGCCTGCTACATGGGATACGACTTCAAAGCAACTTCTTTGAGTCTTCCTCTAACTGTACGCTCACTTATTCTGGTTTCATGAGCTTCTTTCAGTTCGTTTCTTTGCTTCTGTTTGACGCCTAATAAATCAATCACCTACAGCCGTGTTTGAGAGTTTTCTACTTTGATCTGGTCTTCTTAGATACTCCCCAGTTTTCCTCCAACGTGCAACATTATGATAGATCGTCGATTTTGATTTACCACACATATCGGCATCGCTGTAATATCGATAGTTTCCGATCATTGCTGGAACCCCGGCCGGTGCTGAATCACATTACGTTTCACAATGTTGACGATAGTAGACAAAAACAAAACAAATGTATACAATTAATTATGAAAACACAATTAACTTTATTGTATAGAAAATACGTGTTTCAAATTTAAATGCAACAACTAACAGTTCGAGTTTGACATTGCCTAACTTGATAAAAATGTGTAAAATAAACAGAAATTGTAGTAAGAAAAAATGTATGGCTGTCTACATGTTACAAGGGAAAAAAATGCCAATTTCTCTCCGGACTTTTTATAGATAGGAACAATATATGATTTTTTCCAATTAGTTGGAAATACTCCCTCGGATAATGATTTGTTAAATAGAAGCCACAGAGGTCTTGAGAGAGCAAAGGCACAGGACTTTAGAAAAAAGCTGATATATCAACTGGTCCTGAACCATTTTTACAGTCTAGATTACTTAGTTTATCTAGAACTTCAGTTCTTCCTATACATAAATTATTGATGTTAAAAACATTCACAATATCGTCTATATTATGTGAATCAATATTGTTATTAGTTTTCTCAGGTAATGGGTCATCATAAACAGATGCAAAATGAATTGCAAATAGATTTGCAATAGACTTTCCATCTTCGGCTATTTTATCAAGATAACTAATAGTGTTAGGAATGAAATCTACCTTATTTCTATCGCGTATATAGTCCCAAACAATTCTCGAATCATTTAGTACACTATTTTCAACTTCATTTATATAGTTCCTATAGCAAACGGAAGCTTGCTCTCTCAAATAACTGAAATGATTATAATCCTCTATTCTTCTAGTAATTTTATATTGCCTATGAGCAGCCCGTTTATTTATAATGTTTTGTTTCAACTCAAGTAACTTAAAGTTACTTTTTATTTTCATTTTAGGAACAAATAGATTAATGCATTCAGATAGGGTTAGATAAAATGAACTGTAGGTTGTCGAAGATTTATATAGGTACACTATTACACTTTGCTTGCACATTGAAGTAGTAAAGCATTTTGTCACTTTTTGTCACATATTATTACAAATTATGAGTATATTAGACTTTCCGGTTATAACATGTGAGACAAAGAAAAGTATCAGTACTAGTGACCTAGTTTCTTTCATCATGAAAAAATACATGCTGTAAAAAGTGTACCTACAAAAGTAGCTGTAAATGTAATTAGAGACACCTAGTTGAACTACTCTTTCAAAATGAAAGTACTCGAGTACTTTTCAACTACAATGGATTTTTAATAAGTACTCTGTAGTTAGTAGTTAACTACTTTTTAAAAAGTAGTTTGACAGCACTGGATCTACGTTGTATATAAATATAATATTCTCGAGGCAGTTATTTAGCAGAAAGTAATATGCCCCATTTCAATGCGATAGTATTAAAACATTCGATATCCGACGATAAATTACCCTATTCTAAATCCCTGTAAATCACTCTAATCCATCGTCAATAAAATACCCGGAATAGAAGCGATATCTACAAATGACACAATCAGTCACATGAAATAAGTATGTCCGAGAGGTGGCTTAGACCAATTTTGACCGGGATTTGTCATCCAAATAAGCGCCTGGTATAAATCCATGTCTTCAAAACATATTGCACTATTTGTCAGACGCCACCACTCATTTGCATATTGAATGTCGATTTTTAGACTCCCTCATAAGAGCAGGGAAGTGCTTCCTGGGAACGAAAATAGACCAATAATTTTAACCCAGGAAGCTTTGGCCAAATATGTTGCTAAAATCAGTGGTTTGGCAAAGAACATTTTATGTTTTAAAAACTTAGTTGGATTTGGATCGATGCATACATATGAAGTTTCAAAGGCTTATAATCTAACGTATCTTCACTAGCTAACTATAAAAACACTGCAACAATTCTTAAATATATAAGGTGAGCAAAAGTATCATACAATAAGTGTCGAAAAATGAACAGATTAAGATTAGTCAACGAAACTAACTTTCATATTTTAAAATTCAAATTTCTCCTACAATAGTAGAAAATGTATTCTAGAATTTTGTGGTACTTAATTCGAAGAGGGAAACAAGCTGACCATTATACTCTTCGTCGATTTATTGAACATTTTATATGATTTTTGCACATTATATAGAATACTCTCCGCATTTTGATCGTAATTGCGAAGGGTATAAAAATGTTAGTTTATATTAACGAGTGACGGACTTGTCTAGCAGATGAATGAGAGCCGCCAATAATCCAGTCATTTTAGGTGTTTTAAACCCCAATCTGCGGAAAAATTCCTAGTGAGCTGAATTTTTGTATACACCTTTATTACGACATTTTAATGAATATGTGAAAAATCGACATTGATATCGTGCCGGCTAAAAAAGTTATAAAGGTAAAAAAGTCACTAAAATCAGTTTTTTTGCGAATATCTCGCGACCTATTACTCGGAGGTCAATAGAGGTCATTACAAAAATTGTTCATCGTACAATTATCTACAAAAAATGCCTGTTGCATTTTTCTGTAAGATCAACCGTTTTTGGAGTAGAGCGCTGAGAAAGCGACTACTATGCATTCACATACGGTATTGTATACCGTACACCAAGGCGTAAATGCTTTTTATTCATTTTTAAGTATATTAAATATTACATAAATTAAATAAATATAATTAAATAATATATTGGCGAAGACATAGATCTGTTGGTACTGGAATATTTCTGCAGAATTGTTTAAATCGGGTCTTTTTTCAAACATCTTCTTCATGACTTTAATTTTTCCTTTTCCAAACAGTGTTGAAGTTGTATCACATCCGGTCATAGCATGTAGAAACAGAATCTTTTTCTTACAATGTGGATAATTGTTGAGGCTAGAAGTCGAGTATATTTTTGTTTTAACATTGTTTTCTCCTGGTTTTTTAAAAAAAATTGATGTTGTAGGTTGATCAAGTATTTGTGTGCGTGCTATGACGCACACAAATACTTGATCAACGTGCATTTTTTGTAGATAATTGCACGATGAACAATTTTTGTAATGACCTCTATTGACCTCCGAGCAATAGGTCGCGAGATATTCGCGGAAAACTGATTTTCGCGACCTTTTGACCTTGATAACTTTTTTAGCCGGCATGATATTATGTCGATTTTTCTAATATTCATTAAAATACCGTAATAAAGGTGTATACAAAAATTCAGCTCACTAGAAATTTTTCCGCAGATAAAACCTAAAATGACTGGATTACAAAGCTTGGTCCATAATCCTATCCGCATTTGTGACAGATTTATTGCGATCAATATTCGGGACTATTGCCTAATTAGTCGGTTTTATCATGTAATAATATTATAATATAAATATATTTTTTTAAATAATTAATAACTTTTTTATTTATTTATCGATTTTGTTCAAGAACAATAGGGTTCCTCCTCTAGCTAACACTAACTTACTGTCCAAATTTCACTACAATCTGACCTTGCTGTTCTTAAGTTTTCATGCTCCTAAGAAACGTGATAGACGGACACATTGACAGACGGACGGACATTTTGGTTGTTCAGAATTCGATCACCAACACAGTGATATGAAAATTTGTTCTCAACAAGCGACATTACCGGTTTTACAACGTGCCGATCGAATGCAATAGATATACTCTTCGTTTTGTATTTGCGTATAAGAGTATAATAATGATATTTTTCATTTAAGCTGGCAAGCCTGGTTCATTATCTTACCGCATTTGTGACAAATTAATTACTTTTAAGTTTATAAACGTTAGGGACTATTAGCCGTTTTTGCAACGTAACAATATTAAATCATATCAGAACTTAAACATTTTCTCTAATATTTTATTTATTCCTCCTTTATTCTAAATTTTTAAAACAACCCTGTTTAGAGAGGTAGGATTGTTTTCCTTCTAGACATTTTTTTGTTTTATTACAAAACATTAAAACAATGATTTTCTTAAAATTTAAATAATTAATAACTTTTTTATTTACTAATCGGCTTCGTTCAAAATCAATAGGGCTCTTCCTCTAGCGAATACTAATTTACTGTCCAGATTTCAATACAATCTGACTTTTACTTTCCAATATATCATGCGTACAAGAAACGTGACGGACGAACGGACAGACAGACAAAATTCGCTATGGGCGAAAAACGACTCGATCACTGCTCCCACGGAATGATGTAGGCGGAACTATGCCTCCTCATTTCCCTTACATTTCGACGTTGTGTCATATCCATCCCCACCAATAGTTTCCCCGCAGCTCCCGCCAGTTTTCTATCGTATTCTATTGTTTTTGTGCCTAATATAACAGTTTATTCATTCTTTGTAGAAAAACCGCTACTTCCACATCCAGATTTCCCATCCTAGTCTCTTTAAAGGAAAACATTTTGACTATATTTGCACTCTAGTATGTTGGAATAATTGGCCATAGAATTTTAATAATATATCTGAGGCAGATGTCGTAGAAAAATTTGAGACGTTGGCTTCTAGCATATACGCCAAAAATGAAGTTTCTGGACTCTTACTGGCGTGTTTTACTTATTTCCCCTATTTACCCTCCACCTTCCACTCCATCAATGAAATCATAAATTTCAAGTGAATATCTCAATTTTATTTTATCAACCCCTTTAATAATAATGTGGTGGAGAAGGTGGAGGGGCTCAAAAATATTATAAAGAAATCTAAAGCCTTGGCCTTTTAGTATCTACACCAAATCCCAAGTTTTAGTAGTCTTACTAGCTTGCTTTACTTATTAATCCCCTATTTACTCCTAGTTACCCCCCACCTCTTCAACGGAATCATCTCACATGTAATCTAGTTCCAAATGTCATTATAATACATACGTGTACCAAATTTCAAGTGAATATCTCAATTTTATTTAATTAAGCTTTTTAATAATCGGGTGGTAGTGGTTGAGGAGTTGAAAAATATTATAAAAAATCTAAAGCATTGACTTTTAGTTAGTATATATACCAAATCCCAAGTTTCTGTACTCTTACCAGCTTGCTTTACTTATTCTCCTCTATTTATCCCCTATTTAACCAACCCCCAACCCTTTAACTGACTCATCTCTAAATATAATCTAGTTCCAGATGTCGTTATAATATACGTTTACCAAATTCTAAGTGAACATCTCAATTGTATTTTATTAAACCCTTTAGTAACAGAGAGCGTGAAAATATTTTCAAATAATTTGAGGTATTTGCTTCTCTTGTATACCAAATTCCAAGTTACTGTACTCCTAGCGGCTTGCTTTACTTATTTTCCCTATTTAACCCCCAACCCTTCATCGTAATTGGCGCAAAATATAATCTAGTTCCAGATCTCATTATGGTACAGATCTGTACCAAATTTCAAGTTAATATCTCAAACCGTTGCTAACAAAACGTATGTATAAAGAAGTTATAGAGACAGACCGACAGAAAATTTTTTTCTTCACTCCAATTTCGACGTTTTATGACCTTCTAAGCCTATTTTAAGAAAAAAAAATTGTTTTTTTTTACAATTACTATACTTCCACTCCACTACGTAGATGTGGAAGTAAAAAGAACAATTCCAGTAAAATTGCGAATTTTTAATTTATTTAAAATATAATATTTTTTAAAGCAGGCCTTTACAAACATTAGAAAATTAGCGCATGTTAGTAATACTTGTAAATGAAGAAGGACCAATACGAGTTTTCTTAATTTTAATTCTACGGGAAAATTATAAATTTATAAAACATCTATTGCTATGCACATAACTTCGTTACTTTTAAAGGCGTAGGGATTAATAGGGGGGAAAAAATTAAAGAGAATTTCAAGACCCTTAATTTCTATTATGTCTATTTCTAATGCCAGACCGATTGTATTTTAGATATTTGAGATTTTTAATAAAACATCGGCAGCAAAGGTAGCAACAAGTTAAAATCCAGTGAGATGTAGCATTTGAACCGTGGACCTCACACATATGAAATCTTTCTTTCGTCGCTACCATACTGGCGTTCTTGTTTAGTGTAGTTGAAATACTATTACTCTTATTTTGTAATGAATAGCGGCAAAAAAAGTATGAAATGGAATTTTTAAACGACAGGAATTTTTGAATGTGCGAGAAAGCTTTATGATAACAATATCAACATACCAAATTGACATCCTGACGACATCGTAAATTCGAGCCGACCGAAGTGAACGAAAAATAACATATTTTAACGTCTGCCGAATTTCAAACGAATATGGAAACGACACAACCATTTCAAAATGACGGTATAAGCTAAGACAGCAGTTCAAAATTGTTTGATCACGTCTCAATTTTTATAAAAGTGAGAATAATGTCGATAATAAATGACGAAAGCTTCGAGTTGAAATCAAGCAATTTAGATATCAAATTCGCTTTCGGCATATCAAAATACATAGAAAAATTCTGGTTTGATTTTTGGTACAAATACACTTCTTTAAGTGCTGTATTATTGATATTAAATACGCCAGATTTACTAAATTTAAGATTTAATCTGAAATGTTCTTCTAGTGATCAGTAAACAGTTTACTAACACTGTCTATATTCATTTTATAGTGTCTAGATTTTTCATTTTATCGTAGCCCCCAGCCTATCCACTCAACGAAATAAGCGAATCTCTGCGTTTATATACGGGGCAGCTTTCGACCGAGCCTTCAAGGTGACAGGTTCCATTTACAACTCGCAAGCCAATTCGTTGGGTGTACATGAATACGGCCTTTGCAAATAGCTTTTCAGCTCGGGCTGAAATCATTACCTTTTGCGCAGTTTATTTGAAGATATTTTCTTTGTCAGGGCACGCAAATGCTTCTTATGAGACACGGTTATTAAACTTTTATGGATATAGGTGGTAATACTGGTTAGAGAGCTATAAGTCTAAAGATTAGTCTTGTATATACGTGAAAATATGGTGATTCGATTTCCACAGGCAATAATGGGCTAGCAGTATTTTAATTTACTTTCCTATCTTTTCTTAACGATATATTTTTTAGAGTTTGATATTAGGTGACATCGCTACAGTTTTATTACGAATTTCCACTGGGTGATTTATTAGGATTAACATTTTAGAAATCAAAATTTGAATTGAGCTCAACCTGATATGCAAATGTTGCTGATTTAAGAAATACAGTGTGTTCAAAATTTGAATTTTGTTTTTAAATTTCTCATTAATTCTGAAAGTTTTCACAGTATCTACGTCCACATCCACGTAATGGAGTGGATACCTATTCGTAAAAAAAAATTCAAACATTTTTCTTGTTGAAATAGGTTTAGAATGTCAAGAAACGTCCAGATTTTAAAGAGGGGAAAAAATGTCTGTGTGTAACTTTTTTTGTGCGTATGTTTTCTCTGGAACGATTTAAGACATCTTGAAATTTTTTAAACGTATATGTACTATAACGAGGTCTGAAACTCGATTGTTTTTTTAACTTATCCGGTGAAGGGTTGGAGGTAAATAGGGACAAATAGAGGAAAATAAGTAAAGCAAGCTGGTAAGAGTACAGAAATTTGGGATTTAATGTATATATACTAGAAGCCAAGACCTCAGATTTTTTTACAAAATGTTTCATCCCCCCACCATTCCTACTCCATTATTAAAGGAATTGATATAATAAAATTGGGATATTTACTTGAAATTTTGTACACGTATATACAGGGTGTCCCACGACGAACTGCGGCGATTGATATCTCGAAAAGTAGACATTGGAAAATTTTGACAATTTGGTAGTAAACTAATGTCGATGGGGGCAACTCGGCTAAAATATTTTCGATTTTTTTAAATGACTATAAAATTCTGAGTCGAAACATGTAGCACACCCTATACCTACACAGCAGTTTCGGGGATATCTGACATTTTATAAAAAAAATTGACAGGTGCAATGGTTTGCAAGAACCATTGTAAGTTTCTTCGTATAGGAGGTCCCCAATTGCTCTTTGGCACGTAGAAAGTAACACAAGATGAGCTAGTCTCTACCATAAAAATAAATTCCATACTAGTATACCAAGTGTTCTATTTTGTCACATTCAAACTTCAAAAATTTGTTTATTTCAAACGGAACATCCTGTATTTTTTAACATCAAATTGGGTACAATTAAATTCCTTTTTTTCTAGTATAGGCATTGTAGGGGTTAAAGTTAAAACTTTTTGAAATATTGGCGATTTTCTGAAATATTCAAGAATTTTTAATAAAAATTTCCATCAACTTAGCATAATTAGAAACAATCATTATTATCAGTCATTCTCTTATGCAAAAAGATGGCAGCACGTTTAAATTACACCCACGGAGACTTTTTAGATTTATTTATTATTTATGGAGAATTTAATAAAGTAATATCAAGAATATGTAACAAATTTGCTACTCGATACCCACAAGAACAGAAACCATCACCATATACTGTAGAACAGATAATTTTAGAATATTTGGCTCTGTCAAGGTAGAAATTCAAAAGATTGCATTGACTAGCTCATCTTGTGTTCTTTCTACGTGCCAAAGAGCAATTGTGGACCTCCTACATGAAGAAAGGTATAACAGTTTTGCAAACCATTGCACCTGTCAATTTTTTTTATAAAATGTCAAATATCTCCGAAACTGCGGTGTTTAGGTATAGGGTTTGTGACATGTTTTGACTCAGAACTTCAGGGTAATTTCAAAAAGTCGAAAATATATAGGGCATTCCATTTAAAATAAGCAAGTTGGTATCGACTTCCGGTATAACCGGAAGTGCCACGATTTTGAAACTATTTTAGACGAGTTGCTCCCATCGACATTAGTTTACCACCAAATTTTCAAAATTTTTCCAATGTCTACTTTTCGAGATATCGATCGCTGCAGTTCGTTGTGGGACACCCTGCATTATAACGACACCTGGAACTAGATTATATTCTGACATGATTCTGTTGAAGGGTTGGATGTTATACAATTTCTCCTACCACCCTCACTCCATTATTAAGAGGGTTGATAAAATAAAATTGAGATTTTCACTTAAAATTTGGTACATGTATGTATTATAACAACATCTGCAATTAGATTATATTTTGAGATGATACCTTCGAAGGGTTGGGGTTGAATATGGTAAATATGGGAAAATAAACAAAGCAAGGTGTTAAGAGTAAAGAAACTTGGGACTTGGTGTATAAACTGTAAATTTGGGAAAATAAATAGAGCAAGCTAATAAGAATCCTCACTTCATTTTTGGCGTATATGCTCAAATTCTTTTATGAAGTCTGCCTCAAATGTTAATAAAATTCTATCACCAATTATACCCACATTCTAAAGTGCAAATATAGTCAAGATGTTTTTTTTAAAGAAACTTAGATCGAAAATCTAGATGTATTGTAGAAGTAGTGATTCCTAAGGCAGCGGCCTTTTTAATTCAATTTTGATTTTGAAAAAAACGTAGTAAAGGTAATTCAAACATCTACCAAATAAGATTAAAAAATATACAGTGTGCTATTTAAAATAAGAAGTTGAATTTTACAATAAAATTGATGTAACGTCTATTCTATGCCAAATTTGTTTAACCCGAGAAACACTACGTCACAATTTCGATAACTTCGTATTCTTGTGTGCTTATCTAATCATACACCTTCCTAACATTTTGTTTTATATTATAATAAAACACAACTTATATAAAACAAAAGAGTTCATACGCCTCTAGCAACCACCGTGTATGACGGATACGGCCCAGTTCCAATAGGAGGTATTCCACCAGGCTCTTTTAAATATAATGTAGGTATCAAATTTATTTAAAAAAAATAAGTTTAACCGAAATGTTTACAAGAAACGGTCTAGAGTCTGTCTCAGTTTTTATGGCGTGTGTACGGCTCGAGCTACGCCTTGCTTTAAGATTTGTTCTCACTCATACACATATCAAGCGGGACGCTATTCTAAACCTACGACTTTCCATTTATAAAACTTCTACAATTATACGTTCATCTCTGTCATTCTTTTATGCGGTTAAATTCGATAATGGGCCAACGTTTGTGCCCACTCAATTAGTATAGCCGTGTCGATCCGACACCGTTTGTCTCTCGCTTCAAATCATCTTAGACCATACGCTTCTCGTGACACACACGGCATAAAAGCTGATACAGACTCTACACACATTTTTTGTTCACTAATTTTGTCTGGTTGTAATACCTGCTTCATTAAATCAATTAGGTGTATCGTATCCTGAGCAATTAAAGCAAAATTTAGTACGAAAAACTCTCTGCAAATTCCACACAAATAACTCAATGTAAGTAAAAAAATCGTCAATTCGACAAATGGTAAGAGGCTGAATTAAATTGGAATAAACGAGCTTATCTGTATATAAAAGAATAGTTTAGATTTAATCATAATGAAATTAATGCAAAGTCCGCTAGTGAACAGTAAAACTTGCATAGTGCATTTAAAGTATTGTCGAGAAGGCTAGCGGTCACGTTTGAGATCATTGCTCTGGCTTACGCCCAAGGCTTGATTACTGCTTCTGCTGCATTATATGGCGCTGGTTTTAACACAGAAATGTTCCTGTAAGTGAGACAAAGTTCTCTCCTACCTTTTTCACAATTCCCATTACCCAATACACTATTATTACTAATAAATGATATTAGGTACACGTGTAATTGTAATTGATAACTTGGATTTTTACCCGCATTTTTTAAAATGAGGTCCTCAGTTCGATCCGTATGTATGTTTTTGTGAATGACTTAAGGTGGCCATTTCCTAGAAAGATATTTATTATTTTTGGCCATAACTTTTTTTCTTAGTACGTATATTTGAAAAACTAAAAGAGTACCTAAGTAGAACCATAACAAGACTATTACTATGAATTTTCACTCAATAATTTCAGTGATTTACAAAATAGCTAGATTTAATTTAAAAAAATTATGTTAATCTTCCTATTTCGTGGTTTTAAATCTAGCTATTTTGCAAACCACTGAAATTATTGACTGAAAATTCACAGTAATAGTCTTGTTATGATTCTGCTTAGGTATTCTTATAGTTTTTTAAATATATGTACCAAGGAAAAATGTTTTTTTCGTGTTTTTCCGGAAAAACTTGGACAGAGTGCACTTTAGGAAAAAGTCATTAAGGAAAAAAAGTCTTGTATTTTAATTCAACAAAATTCTGGATTTTTCTCGTCACTTTTTATTCCCACTACCCCCGTTTTAGAAAAATTCAAACCGCTATATCTCGGAAATAGCGCATTTTTTCGAAAATTAGAAAAAAGTTGTGATTTATCGTCAAATAATCTAAAAACACATTTTGATTTTTTAATTTACTTCAATTAACGAACTTAATCTGCGCTACTCAGTACATAGCTGAATCAATTGATTCTCATTTACAGGTAGTCTCTTTTCTGTAAACTTGACAAATTTGGGTTATCTGACGATTTACTTCAATTTCTTGAGAGTTACTTGAGAGTTTAATTCGTATCTTACAATCGATATAAATCTGTTGAATGCCGAGCCACGTCAGGACTACCCCAGGGATCAATACTTGGACCCATTTTCTTTAATATTTTTATTAGCGACATCAATGATCACAGACTTGTATTTCTTAATGCCGATGACGTCAAGATGTTGCATAAGATTAATAATTTTAATGACTGCAAAAAACTTCGAAACAACTTAAGAAAGTTATCGGCTTAGTGCGATGAAAATGATCTTTATCTATATGTAGGCAAGTGCAATGTTATATAACCAAGGAGTCCCCAATTATATATAATTACAATGTTAATAGCGACACGCTGAAGAGACCATCTACGTTCAAGGATATAGGTGTAACTTTTGATAATAAATTAACCTTCACTAACCATATTGATTGTAATTTCGCATGCATACAGAATGTTAGGCTTCATTTTGTGTAACAGCCATGATTTTAATGATGCGAAAACCTTAAAGATGCTTTGTTTTGCTTTCTCTCGATCTAAGCTGGAGTATGCTTCACTTGTCTGGCAATTTGCGCCGCTTCCTGAAATTTTTGAACTGGAAAACTGAAGGTACATATCCACCAATTGGAGTTTCTCAAAATCAATTATGTACTGGAAAAATTTTATATTATCAGTCTTTCCGAAAGGCGTGAGTCCTTTGCTTTGCGTTTTCTAGATAAAATTATGCATAATAAATTAGATTGTAGTGAAATATTAAGCCAACTGAACTTTCATGTCCCACAGATTAATTCCCGTCATTCCCATAGCTTTTATTTATCCACCCTAGATCTAACGTATGTAGCATTTGAAAAAGCCACATGAATAACTTCATATTTACTTGCAGAAAATTGACTGTAGTTAATTCCCTTATTTGAGTATAGAGGTATGCAACCCACCCAACTTACGATCTAGAAATTGATAGTGGATGGTTGCCTATTTTAAATGTGAAATTACGGGAAGTAAACATGTTTTCTTTAAGAATAATTTGAGTTAGTGGTGTTAATGGTATGTCCTTGTAGTTGAGTTACATAATAAAGTTAGAAATCCAGTCATCTACTTATTGTGTCTTTTGGTGACGTATTATGATTGGCCAGAGAAAGTTTTCTCTAGGTGCTCAAGTTGGCAACACAGAACTGTGACAGATTTCCGGTGGTCGCTTGACAGAGACACAAGGTAGGCGGACGACGGTCTTGATTTTTGTGGAGGTTTTGGGGTCTACATCGTTATCACAGCTGTGGATTTGTATTGATGTCCTCATACATTCTTCACCGTCTTGCCGCAAGCGTTCTGTGAATTCCAGGAAGGAATTCTTTTGATTTCCGTAATTTTGTCGCCACGTGTTTCGTGAGGTTGTGTAATACTCTCTATATGAGGTAAGCTTTTTTATCTTTGAGTTCTGTCTTGCAAAAGTTCTTATTTTTTGTAATTATTGCAGAGTATATGGGTTAGGCTATTAAGCAGAGTAGTTAATGTATGGGTCAAGCTGGTTGGTGCAGTAATTTTGGTTATGTAAGGGGGGCTAGTGTTTAGAGGAGTAGTAATAGGAGGAAGTCTATTACTCAGATATTTGGTTATATGTGGATCCTGCTGACATTTAGAGAAGTTTTGGCTTGGAGAGTTGTTCGCAGCAGTCTCCAGGAGACTTATGCAGAAATTTTGGTGCAGCACGAAGTCGTAGTCGTAGCCAACGTCGAGAACGTCTAAGAAGTAGTGACAGGCCACGCTGCAGTAGTCGAGGAGAATGCCAAGGCTCTGACAGGTTAATTTTAGTTTCATTTTGGTTATATATTTTTAGAGGAAGTTATTATAGATTTATTCAGTGATTTTTTGTTTAAACATTAAAGTAAATTATAGCACAATCTTGCAACTATAAGTTAAGCTCTAGGTTTATGTATAGAATGATGAAATACTTAAGATTCTTACTGTAAGGCAGCGCATGGTACCATGTAATGCTGATTTACATTCTACTATGTTACACATGAGATATTTTAAGAAAAAATACTTATTTGAGAACATTCATTACCATCTAAGTGTAAGCAGCGAATATTGCAGTTGTCAGCTTATGAGATCTTGCTTATTACCTAGTGATGAGCTGAAATTTAATTCATAGTAAATCTTTAATTAGCTGTTGTAAGTTAGAACTCATAGTTGTGTATCAGATAAGTCATAGTTGCAAGAGAATCTCAGTCAGAGAGTACAGTTTGATTTTCAGTGAAATTTCATTAAATCAAATATACAGAATTCCTTTAATGCGTATGAACCACGTTTAGGTAACATCTGAAGTTTTTATTTAGTTTTTTTTTGTTTGTGTACATCTCACTTCTATCGTAATAAATGTTTAATGTCTACATATTCTTGTTATTTGCACTAGTGCACCCGATTTGAAATTTCATAGTAAAGTGTAAATTTTGACATTATCGATATATTTTGAGAATTCCATCGCATGATTGCTAGTAACTTAATTTTGTTCCTAGCTGGCAAAATTATTTAAATCACTACATTTAGTACCCAGCAGGTGGCGCCCTTGGAATATCCACACTCTAAATCCACGCCCCTATGCTCTCCAACAAAGAACTAGCTACCTTTCGCACAGGTGAAACACATTTTAATATTTAGGTATTAAAACGGTGACATGTATTAAAGTTTTCTCCTCTGTTTAATATTTGTACTAGTTATGAAAATCATTGCAATGAATTGGACGTATTTGCCTAGCAACCAGAAATTTCATTTATTGTCGTACAATCTAACCGCCTTCATAATTTCTACTTGTGCTTCTTAGTTAGGCTAGGTTAAGTTAGTTTAGATTTCCATCCTATAAATGGTTTTGTACTGTTGGATGATATATGATTAAATAAATAGATAAATAAATTTTGCTACTTAACAAATTAGCAACAAAATCATTGTTTATAACCATTGAGGGGCAATAGAGTATGATCAGAACAGAATCCACAGTTTCGTGAATATCCATTCTTTGTCAACTTTAGGTCGATCTTCGTCTAATTTGCCTGCTTTAGTTATTGTCAAAGTCCTAGTAACGAAAGTTGCATTAAACGCCCTTAGATTTGTTGTTAGTCTAAGGTAAAAAAGGTAAAAAATGAAAGAAAGCGGTTAAAATGGTTAAAATTTTAACCATTGCCATGTTTCTTGAGGAGCGATTCGTATTCTACATTTATTTAGTAACATTTCAAATGCCACCACCTCCAGCATCAAAATACACCGAAAAATGCTTTGAATATGTAATCGTTTTCGCTTTTTCACTTACTTTACTCTTTTATTTATACACTGTAGGGCTAAGAAAAATTGAATGTAGTGGGATCGGTCATACAAAAATGTATACAATTTATAGAATCTATAGACTTGCAACAAACTGTCAACAAAACTCAATGCAATCCTTTCGGCTAAACCCTAGTATATTTAAAAGGAGGGGCAGATTAATAAATGAAAATGTTAATTAGCTAATTAAATTTCTTATCACATTTTATTTTATCACAAATAAGCTTGACTCACAGATATTTTCAAGGAATGTTAAGATTAGCCCGCTGTTTATAGTTTATACAAAAGATGAAAATACACTTTTTAACAAACTTCAATAAAATGGACAAGATTTAAGACCTCTGTATTTTTAAAAATACGAGGAATGACTAGTAAAAAATACAGTGTTACAATGTTGAACAAAAATGACGCTGGGGTTGTCTGTACAATTTCTATCTATCGGTTTTTTTTTACAAGAAGTTCTGGTTTTCAAGATAAAGAGGCATTTACTAGAGCGCTTCGTGCGTTGCTTCCAATCAAATTAGATTTTTTCCTGCCAATCGAGTCATCCGCAAGATAAAAATATAGAATAATAGTTTTAGAAAACTAAAAAAAAAAAAACAAAAAAAAACAAGCTTTAATAGCAAACCTTACTAAAAAATAAAAAATAATACAATACAATAATACAGTACAATACAAAAACGCGTGGTGTGCTTATTTATAGGAAATATACCAGTTGACATCAAGCATCCCACGCTTTTTGTATTGTATTGCATTATTTTTTACTTTTTAGTTCGGTTTGCTATTAAAGCCTGTTTTTTAGTTTTTTTAAACTATTATTTATTTTTTATCCTTTAGTCTTAAAAATCTAGAACCTTGATAACCCACAAATACCTATTTCCAGTCGAATCCGACGATAATTGATAAAACCTATTCGCCATGTTGACGCCGCCATTTTGAATTTTTAAGTTTTGATGACATATTTGTTTTCTACTTGTCAATCCCTTTCATTTGATACCCATATCAAGGGGGTTGTAAAGAAAATGATAATCCGCTATCTTCGGGCAGCGGACATTTTGAACATATTATAAAATACTATACTTCCAATCCACTACGTGGATGTGGAAGTAATTGAGTATACTATATTGTATTATCATCGAGGCTACTCACAATTGCCAAATTTCATGATGATACAACAATTAGAAGTGGGTGAAAATTACGTTGAAAGATTCCGTTACATTGATAGATTGAAGTTAATAAAAGCATGTTAAAAAATAGGAAAAATTGCGTAGAATTTGATGGACTATTTTTGGACAGGCAGAAAAAAATTATTCTACGATCTCTTGGAGCAGATTAATTTTTTTCTGAAAAATCGGTACTCTTTTATTTACCGATTTTAAGGGCTGAAATTTGCACACATATTAGATGAAAACTAAAATATTAATATGAAAAATATCTCGAAATCATCGACCACGCATTATTTACTGTGCCAAACTATGCTGGGCTCCATAAATTCATGTTCCGTTCGACGCAGCAGTGCACGTGAGAGATTCCGAATCGGCGTTCTCGATAACTCAACTCTGCAGGCCAGCTCATTTTGGAGCAGACGTTTAAAATAATTCGGTAATTCAAGGAATACCGATTTTTCGATAAAAAAAGGTCAGCTTCAAAAGGTCGTAGAGTAAACTTTTTCAAATGTATAGAAAATTAGCAGCTATCGATTGGCAGTGATGGCATTCCGATACAATTTCAAAGTAAAAAGATAATCGAAGTTATTTAGGGTCAAACATTTTGTCCGAATTTTCGGTAATTTTTTCGCATATTTGCAATTATTTTACAATACGCGCACTAAATGTACATCTTAATACAACTCTTCAAGAACACTTTAAGCCCGAAAAGTTTCGGTAAATGTTCAGGATCCTGAAAAAATGGAAGTTTACAAAATCGTCCTTTTTTTAGAAAAAATCGATTTTTGCAAGAACTGATTTTTTGCAATTTTTTAAATACGCCCTTATTGAACTTGCCAAGGACTATATTTTCAGCGAGTTTCATTAAATTATCATTTTTTTTACAGATATAATCAATTGACAAAATACGATTCTTAGCAGTTTCTTCTGCAATAAAAAATGTATTTGTAAATTTATTCTACGATCTATGATTTTATTGCCATTAAAAAATTCTACAATTTTTTAACAAAACTTTCTTTTGTACAAAGTAGATTTTTTTTTAAACGCGAAAAACTGTTTTTTGGTCTCTTTTGACCCCCCATCTTCAATAACTTCTGAAGCCTGTCCAAAAATAGTTCATCAAATTCTATGCCATTTTTCCTATTTTCTCCATGTTTTATCTTGGTTAGCAAAAAACGAGGTATTTTCGACAATTTGACTGGCCTAAAAGCGCATCCACATGAATTTAGTGTTCTAGTGTTCTGGTTTCTCGATGTCAATCCTTTCTTGCTTTTTGGTTATTTACGTTATTCATCCAAATTTATAAAGAATGACGGAGCTCAGGGATTGACGGGTTCATTACATACATATACAGGAATAGTTGCTATATACCCCAAAAAGAAATAACATGTGTTACGGAGTTATTACTCCTCATCAGTCTGGCCATAGTTTAATAATATACAGTTGGGTCACTTCCCCTCATTTTTGTCCATGACCCTCCACTCTTGACATCGACGCGTGGGCTACACTCAGTACGAAACAAGTTAGTTCACAATTATGGCGCGAATAGAAGGTCAATTGTTCAAAAGTTGCAAAATAAGATTACCTGTTGTGTGTTATTTGTCTTCGTATTCAAAAGTTTAAAACGATTGGGAAAATGCGTAGTGCAAGGTATTTAAATTATTAACGAATTCATTTAATAACACCTCCAGCTGCTTCCAGTGCAATTTTTTTAGAAATTATACACATCTCAAAGAACTATTTGATTCATTACATTATTATTATGTGTGTAACATCATGTCAATATTCTTTAATATTTCAAACTGTTTCCTAATTATGTGAATTTTGTGCTATGATTATATTACAACATAAGACATAATCAACTTTGACATTTAGTTCGGTACATCACGCGCCGGTCGATTATAAAACTGGCGCCAATCCCCTCTATGCGCATGGTCTTTGCGCACTCGGTCTGATCTAGAGCATAAAAAACGAAACCAAGTCCCATTTTTCTACATAGAGTAGATAGGGAGTGAGTCTACTGTATATTTCTCTACTGTGGTCTTGGGGAGCTTGGGGAATAATTGTATGGATCAAGAGCAAAGCTAAATGTACATGTCCTAAGTAACAATTTAAATGCTTTTAAATTTATTTAGGTCTTATCAGTGTTTTATAATGGCCACCTCATAAACCACTGATTTATGCCAGATTTATTAAATGCCAAATGCACTTAAAGATTGTTTTGTCTTAAAGAAAGTTTTGAAAAGGCCTTCAAAAACTTACATTAAAACTAAGTTATCTTCTAGTCCTTATTGGCTTATGGCTGATTTATCAAGGTATTTGTCAAGCCTTCAATAAAACTTCCTAGCTGTTAAGAGGATCAAGTTTTATAGAGATTGAGTAAATGTTGCTTTATGAAATTAATTTGAGGTGGTTATTAATGCTGGGCTACAAATCTAATATGCTTTGAAATTACTAAGTTTCAGGTCGAACCTTTATAAAACCAACTGCTTGCTAGAGTTTTAATGAAGCAAACAAACATCTGTAATAAATCTTTTAAACATAGAAGGATTTGGTTTACCTTTGTCAATATTAATGTTTTAAAATAGGTAGTTTTAAAACTGTGATAAGATATATACATATTCGTCGGCATTTTGTTATGTGCAGCAGTGATCGATGATAAATTAAAACATCACTAGTAAAACCAAGGCACTTGATAAAAAATGGGAGAGGCGAGCATTTAGTAGACATATACCAAATAACGTCTCGGCAATCTGACTTTAGGTTATATTATCCGAGCACCATAAATTCTATAGGTTTTAAAGCGGTTGTGTTATGTGCTCAAATTGTTTAAAATTTGTTTTAAGATAAGCCTACAAGTATTAAAAAATATTTTAAGACCAATGAGATTTAAAATACAATTTTACAAGAATAAATCGACATACGTAAAAAGTGGTAATGTAATAGGCATTTTAAGACACAATACGTTTGAAGTTGAATACAGTCACCATTTTATTTCCAGCCGTCGAGGAATATAACGGTCAGCCATATTGAGAATGTCCCTGATTGAAGAAAAAAATTTATCTAATAGAAATGTTTTATAAAAACAATGTACATATATTAAACCATTTTATGGGCAGATGCTAAAGCTATCGTTACTCTAAAGTTATTTACATATGTTTTTAAAATTGTGTTTTTAGGGAGCGCACGAATTTTTAAGAACTATCTAATACATGTTTTACAGAAAACTTAGCCTTGTTGAAAACTTTAGTTCACTATAAGTAGTTCCATCAATCCATTACAAGTAGTCCATATTTAACTGTTTTTCTGAACTGTTCTTAGTAGTCGCCAATTGTTCGTTTTATAACTTATATATAACTATAGCGGCCCATAGTGCATGTAGAAGATTTATTTGCATTTATTTTTACTTAATTAAATACAAAAAGTCCGCTCAAAGCATTTGTGTGTGTCTTTTAAGTTTTAATATAGTGCATATCCTAAACCAAGTATGGTTTTATGATACTCTTCAGATAGTCTCTGAGTAAAGCTTCCGATAATTCATTAACACTTGAAAGATTTAATGGTAGTTTTTAAAAGGGGCATGTAGGCCCTTCTCTAGAACCTTACAAAGGTTTTAAATCGGCTTCATAGAGTCCTCCTAAACTATTTACGTTTATAAGTAGTCTTGGAAATACGTTTTTAGGATAACTTACAGATTATTTTAAATCTACAATTATTTCTTGGGGTGGCACGTAAGTGCACGAATGTACGAACTGAGTATTATGCACTGTACTTCTCAACATTTACTGGTTGTGTTCCTGCTTACTAAAGTTTTAATGAAGTAAACAAACATCTGTAATAAGTCAAAAACACTGTTTTCACGACTCGATGCTGATGAGGAGCAATAACTTCGAAACACGTGTCAATTGCTGTATTGATATTTCTTTTTGAGATTTATGGCATACTTTGTAGACGCCTCTAATGCAATACGCAATTAAAAGAAATGGATTTCAGACGTTTTTAAATGGTTTAATTTGGATAGTATTATTGATTTTACATATAAATACGCATTTTCGTCTAGTGAAATAAGCAGTTGAAAAATAAATACGTTCCTAGTTTTTCCAAATAATTATACCTAATTGTATTTAAATTGTGTCAAGGGTGATTTGCCTCAATAAATTGTATTTGTCTTCAATTGAATAAGCAATTAAAGAAGTGGGTTTCCGTTGCTTTTAATAACGATTGCGTTAAAATTCTCTAGTTATCCACATAAGAATCTTTAAGAACATAATTACATCAATGGTTATATACGTATTAGGAAATAAAAGTGTTTGTATTTAATGAAATAGCAGCTGAAAACAAATAGTACGGGGTCCAAAGCATTAAAAATTGAAATGACCCATTCCAACAAGGTAAATAAGTTTTGAGCTCGCATATCGAAAGAGGGTCCTAATGGGCATCAGAAATGGCTTGTTGGACTTTTGTTGAGGATTGCACAACTTCTCCACAAGAAAAAAAGATGGCGGAATATTATTTCAAGAATTCGTGTTTTTAAACGTATACCTCTCGCTAGAAACTTAACTACATGCGATATTGATCTGATTTTTTTTCTGTACATACTACTGACATGAGCGCATATGTCTGTACTAGTAGAGTTTCAAAATCACTTACGGTTTTTTTCTAATTAAATCCTAAATCACAGGAACGAAATTTGTGTGTTTGAAATTTCGACGTGCGGATAACTACATTAAATGTTTAATTATCTTATATATTTTATGCGAATGAAATATGGTCTAAAGATCAACAAAGTTTTTGCAAAAAAAATTAACTCGATATCTCATACAGTTTTCGAGTTACAGATTTTTTAATTCGATCGTAATAATGTCTTGTTATGATAACGCGCAATGTGACAGCTGCGGCAGGATTCGGTCTGTGTAATTGTGGATAGACATTAGTCTAATAACTAATTTGATTATGGTATTATATTACTATTAATCAGTAGGTCACCAATTGTCTGAAAATTAGATAATCATTTATGTGTTACAACTACGTGATTTTAAAATAGAGTCTGTTAAAATATAGATGCAGAAGTAATGGTTTAATGATTACTGAAAAAAGGAAACTTTGAAGTACGTCCAATTTGCTTAGAAAATTTTCAGTTACGTCATTTTGGCTTAGAAGGACTGTATATATCGAAAGGTGCAAATACAGTATGAAATCGTCTATAAATTATACAAATTTGAGATTAAAAAATAAAAATTGTCCGAAATTTCATATTTAAGAAAATGTATGGTATGACTTAAAAACCCATCAGAATTATATGAATTCGCCATAACAGACACAATTCTTATTCTAAACTGGAATTACTTTATAAATAGTAACAAATATAAAGCGAATAATCTAAAATACATTTTGGAATGTTGGTGTAAATAATAACATACCTACGTTACCCAATAATGTGAACTTGCAATCATGAAGAAGGGAACCAATAATATTTGCGCAAGTTATGTTTAATTTTTGCAAAATAGAAAACCTACAAAAATTGTGTGGGTACATGACAACAAAGGGTATCTTAAGATACTCACGAAATCAGTAAATAATTAAGTGAAAAATATGAAGAAGAAAATATTGTAAAAACGTTATTGGCAGTCGGTGTATGTGTGACCTGTCAGTTATCCTTTCCGAAGAGGATAAATGAGCAGTTATTGTTGCCTTAAAATGAACACGCCAACTATATATTTTGATTAATTTTGGGGATAACTGCGATGCAATTGATGATCGTGTAATTTAAGATGCTCGTAAGTCCTATGTGAATCTATCCATACAGATTCACATAGGACTTACGGATTAAGGATTTAAATTCACTACGGCCATCTGTAGCAACTGAAGGACCTAGCGAAGTAGGGTAAAACTCTGCTCACTGCGAAATACTTTTAATTGTAAAAATTATCCACAAAAAGTGGTTTAGACCTAACACGAAATCCTGGATTTATAACAAATTTTCTCGACTTGAGAAGCAGTTAACAAAGCACGTAAAATTTTAGTGTCCAAGCGATTTTCCGATCTCCTTCCCAATTTACCCTTTCCCAGAAAATTTGGATATCTGATAGAGAATAACCAAATAAAATCACAAATGATGACAAAAAGTCACAACTGGTTCTAAAGAAAACAAATTGTGGAATTTTAAAGTAAACTGTGATTAAAAATGTGCGTCCACTTGGCGTTTTGTTGCATGTATAGCCTTTCCTAACAATTGTTTTAAGGGCAGAAATAATACAGAGCAGTTTTTAGCAGACAGTGCTTCTTAATAGTAATGCCTATGTAGTGGTTTGTCAATGCTTACTGAGCTGTGTATACTTATTATGCATTATTATTATTATTTTTATTACTTATGTATATATTACAAGTTTTGTGTACGTTTTTATGTTTTCATATTTGTAAAATGCTATATCATTTGTACCACAATAATGATATACTTCATAAATAATATCTCTATACAACACCTTCATAATTAATAGATCGAGTAAATCATCGGCCAAATGAGTTTCTTTTTACCCGTTAATATTTTTGCAAAATTGTAAAAATGTAAATAATAGCACAATTTCAAAAATGTATTGGCTTACTATCTTAATGCATTACACTTAGCCAGAAAACAGCCGTATGCTAACAGGAATACCACGAATCTAATTATGGTTTATTTTAAAAAGTCGTTAACTCAAAAACTGTATAAGATATCGAGCTAATTTTTTTGCAAAAACTCTGTTGATCTTTAGACCATATTTCATTCGTATATAGTATATAAAAAAATTGAATATTTAATATACTTGCCCGCACGTCGAAATTTCAAACACACAAATTTCGTTACTGTGATTTCGGATTTATTTAGAAAAACACCGTAAGCGAGTTTGAAATTTAATTAGCACAGATAGACGCGCTCATGTCAGTAGTATACAAATTAAAAAAATCAAATCAATATCGCATGTGGTTCACTCTCTAGCGAGAGATATACGTTTAGAAACACGAATTCTTGAAATAACATTTCGCCATCTTTTTTTCTTGTGGAGAAGTTATGCAATCGTCGACAAAAGTCCAACAAGCCATTTCTGATGCCCATTAGGACCCTCTTTCGATATCCGAGCTCAAAAATTATTTACCTTGCTGGAATGGGTTACTTGGCGATTTAGACGGCTTTCGAAGGCGTGGACCCTCTACTAAAATGGGTTTTTATCATACACAAAATATTATTTATCGGCAATTTTATTGTCTGGTCCAAGTTCTCGACATATGTGAACTGAAAATTATTTTATACTTAGTAGTTTTCATATTGGATTAAGTAAATTAAAATGTGTAAATCAATATTGATGCAATTTAAAATGTATTGAAGATTTGTACAACTGATTTTTGAAATAAAAGCCTTTTAAAAAACGGTTACTAAATTTTAAGGATTTTCATCCACTTCCAGATGTCCTATTGATTTTAAATTTTTCTCGTGTGTATAGTTCACATGACAGTACAATTTGACATATATAGAAAAATACAAGATGGCGGGACAGTTTATTAGAAAAATACAAGATGGCGGGACAGTTTATTGTCATCCGATCTACTAAAATTAGTATCTGGGAATGTTGACGCTACAGACTATAAATATGTGATTGAGAGTTAAACATTCAAAATGGCGGATAAGTTTTAACATTTATCGTCTGATTCGACTGATAATCGATATCTGGAGATTTCCGAGGTCATATTATAAATATTTAGTAGAAATTCAAAAATTCAGAATGACGGCTTCACGACGACGAATAGGTTTTGACATTTATGGGTAGGGAATGTTATCGAACAAACACACTAGTCTTATTGAGACAAAACTAAGAAGAAAATAAACAACTAATTAAAAAAAAGACACGCTTTCAAAAACTAACTGAAACTGTTAAAAAATGCACTAAAAAGAAGAAATCAATGTTAATAATAATCATAATTATATTAATAAACGTATTCAAAAAACAGAAAACTTACCCCTCGGGTGCCCCACGATTTTGCAACTATTAATACAATTATTATTAAATTATTATTTTCTTCTTTTTAGCGCATTTCTTAACAGTTTGGGTTAGTTTTTAAAAGCGTATTCCTTAATTTTCAGTTATTTTCACGTGTTTCCACCCCTTAGGAAACACCCTTCAAAATTCGTGGGTTCCAAAAATTATAACAAAGATAAACACTAACACTTTATTGAGTAACTTATTGAAATAAACTTCAAAATACTTTTATTAACTAGAATACAATTTTGCTGACTAAAATAACCTTTAACGATGTTAATTATTTGATATTTCCACTTCGTATGCACTTGGAATTTCTAACCTCAGTTGTTATTCAAAACTTCTCATTCCGCCTGTTTGCATTAGTTTATATACTGTAAAAGTACCTCTAGATACATCTAGATATCTTCTAGTAAAGTCTTGAACATTGTAGAAAACTCGATCCTTTTCTATAAGCCTCTAGAAAACATATTACTACTGTCTCAGATATGGCCTCCAACAAACCAGTTATGGAGACATGGTATTGCAGTTACCTACACAATTGCTACTTCACCACTCATGAGCTATCAGCTCCAACCCCTAGGGGGCACAAGCGCGTCACGTTATTTATTTATTGTACTTACAAATTCTTTAACATTTTCAAAAATTCAGTGTGCATTACAAATGATCATATTATGTATGTATAGGGAAGATGATTGAGAATTAAAAGTACTATTAATTAATAGGGGATAAAAGTACACTTTGACTGCATTTAATAAAAATTTACACATGCAGGGATACTAATATACGATTCAAATGTATTGACCCCTCACTTTAACCGCGAATATCTCAGAAACGCAGGAGCAGAAACAATTGAAAAAACTATGTGTTCATTATGAGTCTATTCTAAATCAATCACTGAAATTTGAATAATGTACATTGGACACTTTTGAAGTTCTGCTAAGTTGTATTGAAAAATGTCCTACTTTTTAAAGAAATTTTGACCATACCAGTTTATTATATCTTGAAAAATATGCGTACTATGTAAATAATGTTTTAGACATGGCATTTTTTGTATGGGGAAATTTTTTCAGAATTTCTTATTCTAAAATTTTGCAGTTATTCTCAAAAACGTGACGTCATGTTTAGTCGATTATTTATCAATGTATTTAAAACAAAATTGTTAAAATAGTTAATTATATAAAGTGTACGCATTTTCAGAAAAAATAATTGGTATGTATCAAATATTAATTTAGTTATCAAGCGTAAAGGAATAATATCATTCCAAGTTTGCACTAATATTATCTCTTACGTTTGATAATTAAATTAGTGTTTGATATATACCAATTATTTCTTCTGAAAATGTCTACATTTTACATAATTAACTATTTTAACAAACATTTTTTAAATACATTGATAAATAACCGAATGAACATGACATCACGTATTTGAGAATGACTGCGAAATTTTAGAATAAAATAAGGTAATATATAAATTCTTGATGTGTAAAAATCGTAGTTGGAAGTAATGAGGAGTAAGAAGTACACCACCCCCCGCTTTTTTAAATCTTAAATTTTACAATCGAGGCAAAAATTGCATTGTAAGGAAACCATCACCCGCTCTTCGAAATTGCAATCAGTGACATAAATATTCAATATTCTACTGCGAGGAATGCCACCCTCCGCTCTTCAAAATTATAGCGAAGCGCTTGGAGTGGGGGGACCTACATTAAATTTTGTAACTAAGTAACTTTCAGTAACCCCCCCCCCATTTGAAAGCGAACGTGTTTATTAAATGGGCCCCTAAATGACCTAATTTCTCTTCAGAAAATTTGTTATATAGCGTATGATGCTACACATGCAAAATTCTCCTTTTTCGCAGACGTCATAACTTTAAAATCCTGCACAATGTATATATTTTAGAAAATATAAATTATGAATATTTATATCCAGTTATAGCAATAGTCTCAAAAACAAAAAAGACACTTAAGTTTAGAAAATGAATATTCTTTAACACAATCTATAAGAAAATCTACCATCCTTTGGTTTCTCTCACTTAGTTACTTTGGTATATTGCCGGATCAATCGCAGAACGAAATAATTACCTCGCCGTTCTTTCCAACCATCATTTATAGAAAATTATCTGTCTCCAAGCGTTCATCAGTTAATAAGCCTGACGTGAACAAGAAGTGTTGGTCCTTCCCATTCCCTGCCTTATCGCCAGTTTCCATCCCTTGGGACGTCCGGCCTGCCCTGGTATTGATTGTGCGCTAGTGCGGCCACAAGTAACCACCGACGTCACTTGGTTGGCACTGACACCCACTGCTTCTTTAAATAATTCAATAGTTAACCCCCAGAGCCCCTTGGAAATACGTTTAGGCCCTCCCACATTTATTGGGTTTCAATATTTTCTGAGTTTTAATCCGATAATAACTAAAGTATTTACTAAGTGTCAGCTGCAGAGATTCTAAATCTGGTTTATTCGGTTCTGGGGGGAAAGATATAGTGTGTCCCCGGATGGGGTACCACGCTACAACTTTCTTCTTCGCCAAGAGCGAGTCAGATTTGTAATAAAATATACAGGGTGTTCAAAAATGTAAAAATTTTATTAAGCAAAGTGTCCTTATTTTCTATTTTCTTTTGAAAACTGTATTTAACATGATTGTTTAAAAACACAAGTCGTGCTAAGTGGGGTTTAGTAAAAAAAGCTCAACCTTTTACATAAAACAGGCGCAGATATTTTGTAACTATTTTATAACATGAAGGTAAAAATTATAAAATGATTCAACTTACTTTGCTGCATTTAATTAAATTGTTGACACGTAGTTTGCTCAAGACACAAAAAACATGAAAGTAAAAAAATTGCAACGTAGAAATGGATATAATCAGCTTAAAGCTATACATATCAGAGCCAGCGACACCCAAAAGTTTCTTGCATGTAAACTGACAGTCTTCCTCATAGGCAGATTCAGAAAGGTATCGATATACTCTTTTCATCGCATATGTTGATTGATTGATTGATTGATTGATTTGCCAGCGTAAGGTGAGCATTGCTGAGGATTCCGGGCATCCATAGAGGTTCGCTCCAACACTCAGCTCGGTCGTCCGCCGAACACGCCCAACGGACGGCCAGACCGCGTGCTAGAGCCAAATCTCGAATGTTTTATATACCGCCGGACCGGCTGTATACGCTGGGTTGGACATGGGACATGCTTGTTGTCAGCAGCGAGTGTCACATGACGCATAGGATGGATGGGAAGTATAGGTGTTTGTGAGATGCTTCTCTTAAGTTTCCATGCTTCTTTTTTATTTTCCATCTGTCATCATCGAATGGGAAGTGCAAGATGCTTCTTTTATGTCTTCATCTATCATCATATCCTTATTTATTCTCCCTACAAGTCTTCTGTACCTGAATCTAGCATGTCTGCCTAGACATACATGCATTCGCTCGCCGTAGGGAGCTTTTCTTTAATTAACCGTTCCACAGGTAAATATCCATTTACGGTGGAAGTGTCCCAATCTCGCGATAAAAAAACTTTTTATTGCGGATTGGTTATGAGAAAGGGGTCCGAGAGAATATTTTGCACACCCTGTATATTAGTTGGTTGCTACAGTAATTACTTTCAACTACCGCTTTCCAATTCCGGGTATTTTCTATTTCATTACCTATATTTAATACCTGTTCATTTTTACTCTTAAATTTGTTCTCTGTTGTGTAATAAACTATCCCGCGACAAGGATTGATAAACCAATAAATAGATCTTAAAAATAAATAAAAATAAAACTTATCATTCATCCTTTGCTTTGCTTATGTTACTACTTCCACTCGTTAGAAACCAGTCCGTTGCCTTTCACTGATGGTGTATATTACCAGATGTTTATTTTATCCCCTAACCACTTGAGAAATGGTGCTTGGTCGTCTTAGCATAGGTATAGGTACTTACACTTGCTTTATTAGATTCTATTTAAAAAACTGTACGCGTAATTATTAATTCCATATGAACTTTGTTTTTCTATTATGGCGTTTCACTTCGTGCAGAATTTCTTGATGTATCGGTGGCTTAGATTTTATCGAGTTTAACGTGGTTTTTACCGCTATGTTAGCGCTTTTTTTCGAGAGCATTTTAAAACACGTCTATACACGAGGCTAGCCCAATAAAGAATCCCTCTTTTTATCGAATAATATGTTGAATAAATGAACAATGAGTTAACCGATCGAGTAAGCGCCTTATTTGGCATAAGAGGTTAATATATCCGACAAAATGATACCAATTTTAAGTGGTTGGGGTATAATTTTTAACTCCCGTTGGGATTTGTATAAAAAGCAGACTTTTAAATAATCCCCACTACAAAGAAACGTTGATAGGGAACACTTTATAATTTTCAACGGAGTATCTCCATACCCTTCTGAATCGGCCTATAATAGTGACTATCAGTTGACATGCAAGAAACTTTTGGGCGTCACTGGCTCTTGGAATAACGCCAGTTTACACAAAGCAAGAAGGTGTAGACCTTAAAATAACACATTTTTCAAAATTTCTAGTATAGAAAAGCGCTTATGGTGGCAACAGCATCCTATTTTTTCTGTCTTAGGAAGTCAATGTTGACAATGACATAGACTTTTTGATTTAAATATCCCATAAGAAATAATCTAATGGAGACAAGTCAGGTAACCGTGCAGTTCAAGACATTGGTCCATAGCCACTGATCCACTTGTTGGTTAAGTGAACATCAAGGCCGTTTTCAGACTTGAATTGTTGAGTGTCTTGATACATGCATTTCTTCGAAACTCTAAATTTTCATTGTCGAGCCCTGCCAAAACAAAATTATTTATGATTTTCATATGCGAATTTTTATTAAGATTCTCTTCCAAAAAGTAAGGTCTAACTGTTTTGATACATTATGGCACATCAAACATAAATGATTTACAATTTTTGACTATTTGTTATTAATTGAACATTTGGATTCTCTTTAATCCAGTATCCACAATTTTGTGAGGAAACCACCCCCATTGCATTAGTTGAGATTATTGATTCATCACTAAATAGAATATTTCGACGAAAGAGTCTACTTTCAACAATTTCCTCAATTATTAGTAAACAAAACTCCAAACGACGACGATCATCTTCGTCACGCAAATTATGCTTAAACACTGGATTGAATGGATGGAATTTGCTGCTTGCTAAAATTCTCTTAACATGAGATCTGTTGACACCTATGTTTTGTGATCTTTATTTGAGATCCAAGATATATAAACTCTCTTACCCCTTCAAATGTATATGTTTCTATCACCAGATCTTCGGGTGGCGCAAAATTGTTACTATTAGAAACTTTGACATACTTTGTTTTGGCAATGTTAACCTGTAATCCTACTTTCTTCGCAGCTGCTTCTAATGCTTTGAAGGTTTGTATTAGGTCTCTTTTATCTTGTTATTATATCAGTCCCATTTGCATACTTTTCATTAAAAATTTCCGATTCCATAACATTTCACTATGTAAATCGTTGCTCCTGGGTTAGAATTGTTAATAAAAACTATTCAGTCAATTAAGTCATATTTTGACTAAACCTTGAGTTTTTAAACAATTATGTTAAACAGAGTTTTCAAAAGAAATGAAAAATAAAGGGAATAATAAAAATTTTATATTTTGGAACACCCTGTATATTTTATCGCAAATCTGCCGCCTGCTCCTAGCTTCCCAGGATAACAAAACTTTTTATAAAGAATAATATTTTTTTCGAAAAACTAACAATAAGAAAAGTTACAAGAGTGCGGCACGCTATCCGAGGACCCACTGTATACTTATTTTGATCACGTTGGTAGGTTCTGAAATAACTCAGATAATAAATTATTTATGTATTTACGATGTCACACTAATAATGAAAAGGGTCTAATAAACCGATTATAATTAAGGACGTCAACAGAAACTAATCGGACAGCGGGGAGCATGCCTAATAAAGTTTATTATTATTATTTCTTTCTTTTACGTTTCTCCTTGTGGAGTAAGGAGCGCAATTTATGACAAACAGAGCACAATAAATCCAGGAGAGGGAATGGTTCGGGGTTCCCCCACGCGAGTTCTAAATGAAAAAACGGAGTCAGTGGAGTATTTAAGTTAGCAAATCCGAATAACTTGAAAATAAGGCATTTTCGAAAAAAAAAAAATACTTCTCACAAAAGTTTCATCATTTAAAAAACCGCTGCCTAAGGAATCACTACTTCCACATCCAGATTATTCGTCCAAGTCACTGTAAAGGAAACATCTTGACTATATTTGCACTCTAGTATGTGGAAATTATTGGTCATAGAATTTTAATAATATTTGGGGTAGATGTCATAGAAAAGTTTGAGGAGTTGGTTTCTACCATATACGTTAAAAATGAAGTTTCTAGTTTACAGTACTTATTTTCCACTATTTACAACCTACCACCTCAATGGAGTCATCTCAATCAGATGTCACTACAATACATACGTGTACTAACTTTCAAGTGAATATCTCAATTTGATGTTATCAATCCCATTAATGAAGCGGAGGTGGTAGAGTTTGAAAAATATTCGAAAGAAATCTGAGGCCTTGGTTTCTAGTATATACACCGAATCCCAAATTTCTGTAGTCTTACCAGCTTGCTTTACTTATTTTCCCCTATTTGCCCCTATTTAACCCCCAACCCTTCAACGGCATCATCTCAAATTATGATCTAGTTTCAGGCGTCGTTATAATACATACGTGTACCAAATTTCAAATGAATATCTCAATTTTATTTTATCAACCCTTTTTTATTGGAGTAGGCGGGGTGGTTGGGTTGAAAAATATTATAAGAAAATCTGACGCTGTGGCTTCTAGTACATACACCGAATTTCAAGTTTCTGTAGTCTTACCAACGTTTTACTTATATTCCTCTATTTACCCCAAATTAACCCCCAACCCTTCAACGGAATCATCTCAAAATATAAACTAATTCCAGACGTCGTTATAATACATACGTGTACGAAATTTCAAATGAATATCTCAACTTTATTTTGTCAACCCCATTAATGGGGTAGGGGTGGTGGGGGGGTTGAAATATATTATAAAAAAATCTGAGGCCTTAACTTCTTGTACATACACCGAATTTCAAGTTTCTGTACTCATACCAGCTTGCTTTACTTATTTCCCCCTATTGACCCCTAAATAACCCTCAACCCTTCAACGGAATCATCTCAAAGTATAATCTAGTTCCAGATGTCGTTAAAATTCATACGTGTACCAAATTTCAAATGAATATCTCGATTTTATTTTATCAACCCTTTTAATAATGAAGTAGGGGTGGTGGGGGTTGCAAAATATTATAAATAATCTGAGACCTTGGCTTCTAGTACATACACCGAATTTCAAGTTTCTGTAGTCTTACCAGCTTGCTTTATTTATTTTCCCCTATTTACCCCTATTTAACCCCCAACCCTTCAACGGAATTATCTCAAAATATAATCTAGTTCCAGATGTCGTTATAATACATACGTGTAGAAAATTTCAAATGAATATCTCAATTTTATTTTATCAACCCTTTTCAAATTGGAGTAGGGGTGGTGGGGGTTGAAAAATATTATTAAAAAATCTGACGCTTTGGCTTCTAGTACATACACCGAATTTCAAGTTTCTGTACTCTTACCAACTTGTTTTACTTATATTCCTCTATTTACCCCAAATTAACCCCCAACCCTTCAACGGAATCATCCCAAAATATAATCTAATTCTAGACATCGTTATAATACATACGTGTACGAAATTTCAAATGAATATCTCAACTTTATTTTATCAACCCCTTTAATGGGGTAGGGGTGGTGGGGGGTTGAAAAATATTATAAAAAAATCTGAGGCCTTAACTTCTAGTACATACACCGAATTTCAAGTTTCTGTACTCTTACAAGCTTGCTTTACTTATTTCCCCCTATTTACCCCTATTTAACCCCAACCCTTCACCGGATTTCTTCAAAAAACAATCCAGTTCAAGATCTCGTTATAATATATACGTGTACAAAATTTCAGGTCAATATCTTAAACCGTTCCGGAGAAAGCGTGCGGACAAAAAAAGTTACAGACAGACCGACAGACAGAAAATTTTTTTTTCGCTCAAATTTAAAATCTCGACGTTTCATGACATTCTAAACCTATTTCACGAATAAAAATTTTTGAAAATTTTTTTGCGATTACTATACTTCCAATCCACTACGTGGATGTGGAAGTAAAATAAGAGATATGGTCTATAATTATTTTTAGTTTTATGGAGGTCTTCATGGTTCCCATTTAAAAAACAAAGTGGATTTTCATACTTTGTTCTACTTCCATATCCACGTAGTGGATTGGAAAGTGGGAAGTGGAAAGTAAAAAAACTTTCCAAATTTTCAAAATTTTTCTTTCTTGAAATAGTTTTAGAATGTCATGAAACGACGAGACTTTAAGTTTGAGTGAAAACAAATTTTCTGTCCGTCTGTCGGTCTGTCTAACTTTTTTCTCCGCACGTTTTCTCCAGAACAGTTTAAGGTATTGACTTGAAATTCTGTACACGTATATATTATAACGAGATCTCGAACTGGATTGTTTTTTTAACATATTCGGTGAAGGGTTGGAGGGCAAATAGGGGGAAATAAGTAAAGCAAGCTAGTAAGAGTACAGAAACTTGAAATTCGGTGTATGTACTAGAAGCCCTCAGATTTGTTTATATTTTTCAAACCCCCACCACCCCTATTCCATAACTAAAGGGGTTGATAAAATAAAATTGAGATATTCACTTGAAATTTGGTACACGTATCTATTATGACGACATCTGGAAATAGATTATATTTTAACATGATTCCGTTGAAGGTGTGGGGGGTAAGTAGAGGTAAATAGGGAAAAATAAGTAAAGCAAGCTGGTAAGAGTACAGAAACTTGGCCTTTGGTGTATATACTAGGAACCAAGGCCAGATTTCTTTCTAATATTCATCCCCTCACCACCTTCACTTCATTATTAAAGGGATTGATAACAAAATTGATATATTCACTTGAAAGTTAGTACAAGTATGTATTGTAATGATATCTGATTGAGATGATTCCGCTGAAGGGGTGGGAGGTGGTAGATTGTGAATAGAGGAAAATAAGTAGAGCACGTTAGAAACTTCATTCTTAACGTACACGGTAGAAACCAACGCCTCAAATTTTTCTGACATCTGCCACAAATATTATCAAAATTCTATGACCAATAATTTCCACATACTAGAGTGCAAATATAGTCAAGATGTTTCCTTTAAAGTGACTTGGATGGTTTTCTTTAATGGAGCAGATTCGTATTCTACATAAAAAAATCGGCAACTACTGGAAGCGGCTAGCACCTCCTCATGCGAAAAGCGATCTTATGCTTCATATTTGCTTCGTTTCTTAATTTCTTTCAAGGAAACCACATCGAAACGATGCAAGTGTGATATATCGTTGAAATCGGAATTTAACTGATATTCAATGGTTCGATTACATATTGTAAGTAATTAGAAAATAAGCAACTTGTGCCAAAACGGCACTAAACGTAATTCCATCTCAACCAAAAGCTTTTCAGATCTTCCGGAGCACTAAAGAAACCCTCATGCAAGGTTTCTTCCAAATCCGTTAAGTAGTTTCGCCGTTATGGTACTAACACACATACACAAACATAGACGTTTTTCAAAAACGATTTTTTTGGGTTTCTACAACCTCAATGTTCGATATTGGACCAATTTTAGTAACCTCCCACAATTCTGTGGGGTTAAAAAATGTAAAAAAAGTCCAACATTGAACTCAAGCTTCCAATAAAAAGTCTGTGAAGTCAGAAACTTTGGATTTGGTGAATATACTACAATTTGCTTCAAGCTTCCTGATCAGTTGCAAAGAAGTCGTGGACAATGACCACTTGAGATACGGTTACAATTCGATCTCAAGAAAAAAATGTCAAAGAATTTTACATGAATAGGGAGTCATCATCGCCTTCTTAAACACTGTTCTTAGCTGATTTTAGGGACATTGAGAATCTAATTCCAGTTCATATGTACTGCCTAGATTCTAAAGGTCCCTCTACACAATGGCCCATCATGATGGGCCATCGTGAAGAAGGCGTAATAGCCTAGGATGGCGGATGGCTAATAATTGCCGACGATGCCCTCTGTATAGGTTCTGTAAACACACATCAAAGTAATGTGGTGGATAATGGCGGACACGTGTCAACACGATGGTCCATCAATTGGGGTAAAGTCGAAACATTTCAATATATATCAAAATGAGCCTGTTATATGGAATCCAGAACATGAACGGTGGTGGTTAACATCCCTCATTTTCTTTTTCGCCATTTATTTTTAATTATTTTTCTGTTGTACACAACACATGCAAGTATATATGCTAAGTAAATAAACGACAGAAGCTACAACCATTTCAGTGTCCAGGTCCCTCCTCGACTACCGCGATACTCGAAGATGGGCCACCGTGTAGACGGTAGCAATGGTTCACAGTGACCGCCCGCGCACATGGCGATGGGCGATGATTGACCAACGCGATGGGCCATTGTGTAGGGGGACCTTAACATTCTTACAACTCTCGTTTACGTTTTTCAAATCAAGTGATACATCTTCATTGCATTAGTATCAAGATCTCACTTTGGATGTCGCAAATAACGCAAGTCTAGTTTTGACAAACTGTACATCAAGGACTGTCCATATTTGGCGGTCTTGCACATTACAGCTCTTCATCAGGAATATAAGCAATACAACATATTAGAATTTCAGAACGTTTTCCTGAAACCGAAATTTCATTTAAAGTGAGTAAGTCTTTCTATTCCAATTTACCAGGAAATGAGTTTTTAAGGCGAATGAAACTCAATATACACAATTGATAGAAAGAAAACTAACAATAAATTGCTCTGTGGCACATTTCATTTAATTTAAAAAGCAAAACAAAGTAGGAATCAGTTGCCTAATTACTAAACAGGAAGAGAAAGTGCGGCTATTTAATGCGATATTTAAAAATAATTATAAATTATCTTATGTTTCTTATCGTTGGCTTAATTGTACTTACCTTTTACAATTTTAGAATAAAGAGAAATTTTTTGATTTGCTCTATACCGGGTGTCAACGTGATCACTTTCGGCCACCATTTATTTATTTTTTAAGGGATTGAGATGAAACTAGGTATGTGTTACATATTACTAGTACAACACTTTTTGATCTACGTGTCACATGCCTGTGACTTCCGGTTTCGCCGGGCGTAACTCCAACTTTTTATTTTAAATGAGACCCCCTGGATATTTTTACATTTTTCGACTCTAGAGATCACTCTACATACATCTTTATTAATTTCATGACAATTTACGCCTTACTGAACATTTTATAGCCAATTTTAATTTTTAAACTAGTGTGCTGTGACCCACCTGAAGTTGTTCTAAGCATACTAGATTAAAAATTAAAATTAACTATAAAATTTTCAAAATGGCGTAAACTGTCATGAAATTAGTGTACTCATAAGCAGAGTGACCTGTAAAGTTAAAAAATGTAAACATTTAGAGAGTGTTCCGTTTAACGATAAAAACTTGGGGAAAATATTGGGAAAAATATTTAAAAAATCTAGTAGTATAAAGCAACCCCCAGGTTACATATAGGGTTGTTTTATACGGGTAGAAAAAAGATTGACAATTACTTTTAGGACATATTAATAACTTAACTTATAAAATAAATATTTTATATGTGAAAATATAGTAAACAACTTAAAAATGCAAAATATAATAGTATACCCACATTGTAAATATGAACCTCTATTTTAAATCGGTGCAAACTTTGACTGCAGATTCTTAGGAACGATTAGTTTTAATACCAAAACAAGTTAAAATATTAGTTACACAGTGCAACCTAACTATCATGGTAGGCAAGTATAACAATAACTGAAATTTTATCACTTGGTGTACCTGTAGGTATTGACTTTAAGAGTTTCTATCAATATAAATTTATTAAAAGAGTAACGTATTAACTTGTAGGCAGGCCCGACGAGAGGGGGGGTGTTTCCTCTCCGGGCCCGGTGATTTTTGAGGGGGGGGCTATAAATATTTGTATGGAATATCACCTTCCGCTCTTCAAAATTTCAACCGGATAAATATTTAATTGTAGGGAATATCACCCACCGCTCTTAAAAATTTCGATCTAGATAACTATTCAATTCTGAAATTCTGAGGAATACCGCCCACCAGTCTTCAATATTTCTATTGAGATAAATATTCAATCCTAAGGAACACTTCTGCCCGCTCTTCGAAATTTATACCGAAGACTGGTGGGAGTCGTAAGTTACTCCCCCCCAGGCCCCGATTTTCTCTCGACGGCCCTGCTTGTAGGTAACACATCCAGGATAAAAATAACACAGGCACACAAAAAAGAAATGGTTTTAATCTTTTGACCAGACCACTCTACCCTCGTGTACCTATTTTGAGCCACTGAACCCACATCTGGCATCAGAATTGTGGTTCAAAAATAGTCCAAAAATGGGTGAAAAGTTTCTAATAAATAATTTGTCAAAGTATAGAAAAAAATTGCCCAGCAACCGGGTAACTGTAAGTAAGCTATTTTTTACACTCAATAACCATTTTATAGTAAAACCCCCCTAAATGATAAAATCCCATGTAGCACGTTCAAAAATCTGAAATATTTTTTAAGAGTGAACTTTTTTGGACTTTTAATTTGATCACAATCTACCCCTGGACTGCTGTAAAACTACCCCCAGAAAAAAAAGTACAACTAAAGTCCTGCGATTCTCAGCACATTCTGTATGTTACATTTTACAAAACGAGATAAAATAAATATGGAAAATTACCGTCCAATACCATTATTGTACACTGTGTCAAAAATATTAGACAAAATTGTATTTAACCAATTAAAACACTTTATCTCCATTCATAACATGCTAAGACCAGCTCAACATGGTTTTTATAAAAGAAAAAAATACTCAATCTGACATATTACACTTTCTCAGCGATCTTTATAAAAATCTCGATCGATTTTCGTTGACCCGAGCAAAGCCTTCGACTTAGTCGGTCATGATTTGCTCAGGGAAAAGCTTATGGTGTATGGTTTTAGGGGCAAAATAAGTGAATGGTTATGTTCATATTTATCTGATCGAAATCAAGCAGTGGAAGTAAATGGGGCCAGAAAAATTAAATATCAAAATAGGCGTTCCACAGGGGTCTATATCGGGGCCGCTACTATTTTTAATATTTGTAAACGACTTACCAGAACTGTTCCTTCTTAATAATTTGACAATGTTTGCGGATGACAACACATTGCTTTGTACTGGTTTGACGAAGAAAGATGTCGCACAAGAAATGCAAACTATGATTAATACTTTTATGACACGATTTAATGGCAATAAACCGTATTTAAATGCGTCTAAAACTGTGTTTATCAATTTCACTCCCAGAAGCTGCACAACCGACGAAAGTTATCTCATAAAAGTAGAGCATAAATCAATTGAACAGGTAAATTGACAAAATTTTTAGAGGTTTGCACTGATAACAGATCAAGTTGGTTGGTGCCTCAAACTACCAATCATGTCGTCTTATTTTTATAAAACTGACCCTTGCCTGTATGTATAGTACAGAACTAGTGTTATACGTTAAGTCCAATCAAAACAATTTTATTAGAAATCTATTCATAGTTACAATACAAGATATAATACAGAAATAACCATACCTTCCCACAATAGTGCTCTTTTTGAACGAAATCCTAATTATATAGGTATTAAATGCTTTATTAAAAGCTGCCTTCCACAATCAAAGATATTCAAAACTTGAGACAATTTAAGGATAAGTTACAGACAATCTTGTTAGGAAAAAAATATTATACTGTGGCAGAGTATTGGGATTATTAATTTCTCATGTTAGATACCTAATGTTGTACTATTTAATACTAGTTTTATTTTTGACTTGTCCTATACTATGTATTATAGTCTATTGGATAATAAAGCTTATTTTACTTTATTTAAGTAAATTTTAAGACACTTAATTACAAAAAGACATAAAAAAATAGACCACTCTTAAGGAGGGATACAACCACCCACAATTATATTGGGAGTGGTTATATCAAAAAAATCGCAGGACTTTATTTTTACTTATTTCCATATGACTTATTTTTCTCCGGTGGTAGTTTTACCGCACTCTAGGGATGGATTGTAATCAAATTAATAGTCCAAAAAAATCCAGTCAAAGGAAAAATTATTTCAGATTTCTTAACGTGAGACATGGGATTTTATCATTTAGGGGGATTTTATGACCTATAAGGAGTTGTTTTACTATAATATGGGTATTGAGTGTAAAAAATGACTTACAGTTACCCGGTTGCTGAGCAACTTTCTTTTGTACTTTGACAAATTATTAGAATCTCTCCTCTTTGAGAGATTTTTGGACTATTTTTGAACCATTAAAAAACTGGTGGGTATGGGCACAATTCTGATGCCAGATTTGGATTTATTTTTACCAACTTTACCTAGCCTTGGCCCCGCGTGCGACGTCCATTTAATAATTCTTAATAACCGTTTTTATAAAGGAGTCCAATTTTTTTCAAAACTTATTAAATTATTTGATTTTTGAGGATAAGTAACCAGCTAATATTTTAAGATACATTGACCACTTTCAGTACTATCTTATTTTTAAAAATACGAGTTATCGTAATACAATAGCAATCTATTTGCCAGTTTCCTATCTTTATAGCGGGATCATCTAAGCAAAACGAAATGTTACTCATAAGCTTGAAGATCAGCAAAGCGGACAAACAATAACATATCAACAAGTCCGTTATGAAAGAAACAACCGTCTCTACGTTTTCTTTCTCCCTTTTAAAAGACTCGTCACGGGCACGTGAACGAGCTGATGATATTAATAATATATAGCATTGTTCTGGTAATTTGTGAGACTGATATGTGAGTTAAATAGTATTATGGAGAAAAAAAACAGTCGCGTGAGAGTTGTACTACTTATCGTGGATATCGGAAACGTGTTGGGCCTGAGATTATGGGCTATTGAGGGTTCGATCTCTACAACTTTTGGATGGTGCGGTGTGGGGAGAATCAAATTATCCAGGTGGCACTTAAAAGGGTCGATATCAATATCTCTGCATTATCATAATAAGTTGGTAGTAAGGTCCAATTAAACGGAAGACTAGATGCATCTTTTTTAATCATCATATAAATAAGTGCTAAGAATGTTCTTACAGCTAAATTATAAAACATTTTGCAGAATTTGTTTTTCGCTGTTTTATAAAAGTCTATAAAGCAATTATTATATAGGATGTATTAGCTCATGGAGCAAAATTAATTTATAGCAATAACCCCCGGCACTTTTTGGTCAATTTGCGAACATCTATAGAACTATTCTTACGAGTTTACCTAAGCGTTAATGAAACTATTTTATTGGCATTCTTCTTAATATAATATTATTTTTGAGAGCAAATTGTGTTCGGCTGTAGCTACTAAACAATAGTTATATAAATGAAGCACACATTGCTCTCATAAAACACTTATAAAATAGTTAAAAAACTAAAAATTGCCGTTAAAGGCTATATATTCTGAACCATTTTTATAAAACATGGGTAGGTGTTCATGCGCCATATTGTTTTCTCATTAACAGTAATCTTTTACAGGACTCTGTCATCTTGGGGCTTTCGCCATGTGGGATTTAGGATGATGTCACAATTTATCGTATTCTACGTGTGCAAAATTTTAATGCTAAAAAAAAAACAAATGTAATGCAACACATCGGATGTTCACACGTTGACATCGAATTTGATCTTGACTAACTTGATCAAAATATGAGAAACAGACAAAAATTGTAGTAAAATTTGTTAGAAGAAAAAAATATATGTAGAAAAAAAAACGCCAATTTATTTCTTTAAATTTTCCGGTGTGTATATATCTGTTTCTCTTCTAGATAAAGATGTGTGTAATTGCGTACAGTCTAAAAGTACCGCGTACTCCCAGTTTGGCTAGAGCGCATTCGATTCATTTCTACCGCTAGAAATAAAGTGATTCTAATGCAATTACGTGAAAATAACATTTTAAAGGTTAAAATGTCGTATTTAGTTGTTACTCTCGTATGTGTGTGGGAGAAATCAATATCCGGTTTCACATGAAACCTTTTACCGTTTAACTGGAAACTCCGTTACGTAGGAAAACTTACGCCGGAAATACACCTACGCCAAATTCACTTTAAAACATTTACAGGCACTCACAAAAATAACTTCCCTAATATATATTTATGAAGAAATAACTTTTCCTGGTTGTATTTTTAACCCCCAAGCAATATATTGGCCGGCGGGATATTAGAAAGGGGAAGCTAGAAAGATAAACTGTTACGTTTGGACAGTTCCGCCGTTATCTTTTCCTAGTTTATTCTCATGAAAATACGTTTTTGTCTCAAATTATAGACGCCTGTGTTTACTCTAGTAATAATTATACCGGGTGTTCTTGTATACTTGCTTCAGAAGTAGCTAATGCATCCAAAAAGAATGAGGTATAAATTAAAATTCTTAAATTTCATGTCGATTTACTGACAAAAATACAGTTTCGTATACTGGGTTACTACAAAAGTAGATCTTACAAAAGGGTTGTGTTAAATTTTCATAACAATTTTGCTCATTCGCATTTTCAAAGTGATGTTTCAACTTTAAAAACCGCTGCCCAAGGAATGGGCAGCGGTTCAACATCCAGATATTTTATCCAAGTCGCTTTAAAGGGAACATCTTGACTATATTTGCTCTCTAGTATGTGGAAATTATTAACCATAGAATTTTAATAATGTTTGGGGCATATGTCATAGAAAAATTTGAGGCGTTGGTTTTTACCACATACGTTAAAAATGAAGTTTCCAGCTTGCTCTACTTATTTTCCCCTATTCACACCCTACCACCTCCCACGCATTCAACGGAATAATCTCAATCAGATGTTATTACAATACATGCATGTACTAACTTTCAAGTGAATATCTCAATTTTATGTTATCAATCCCTTTAATAATGGAGTGGAGGAGAAATCTGAGGCATTGGCTTCTAGTACATACACCAAATCCTAAGTTTCTGTACTCTTATCTGCTTGCTTTACTTATTTTTCCCTATTTACCTCTACTTATCACCCCCTCAACGAAATCATTACAAAAAGTAATCTAATTTCAGATGTCGTTATAATACATACATGTACCAAATTCCAAGTGAAAATCTCAGTTCAATTTTATCAACTCTTTTAGTAAGGGCAAGGGGGTGGTGGGGGGTTGGAAAATATTACAAAAAAAACTGAGGATTTCTCTTCTAGTATATACACCAAATCCAAAATGTCTGTACTCTTACCAGTTTGCTTTACTTATTTTGCCCTATTCACCCCTATTAAACCCCAACCTTTCAGCGGAATCATCTCAAAATATAATCGAGTTCCAGATATCCTTACAATACATACGCGTACCGAATTTCACGTGAATATCTTAATATTATTTTATCAACCACTTTAATAATGGACGGGGGGGGGGGGGGGGGGGGTTGAAAAATATTATAAATAAATTTGAGGCCTTGGCTTCTAGTACATAGACCAAATTTTAAATTTATGTACTCTTCTCAGCTTGCTTTACTTATTTTCCCCTATTTACCCCCCAACCCTTCACCGGATATATTAAAAAAACAATCCGGTTCCAGATCTTATTAAAATATATACGCCTACAAAGTTTCAAGTCAATATCTTAAACTGTTCCGCGTTTCGCTCAAATTTAAAATCTTGACGTTTCATAACATTTTAAACCTATTTCAAAAAAAAAAAAAAAAATGAAACTTTCTACGATTACTATACTTCCAAACCGCTACGTGGATGTGGGAGTAAAATTACATAAAACGAGTATTCTTGCTATATTTCGGAAAAGCTATCGTTTTAGTGTTATTTGTTCATATTTAAAAATTTAATTGCAATGTATACAACATGTTGCAACTTAAAATTCGAATATTATTTACGACAAGAAATCCATTTTTTTAGTTTTACCCCACAACATTTGTATAATATATATTCTTCTTTCTAAAAATCGCTGCCTAAGGAATCACTACTTCCATACCCAGATTTCCCATCCAAGTATATTTAAAGAAAAACATCATCACCATATTTGCACTCTAGTATGTGGAAATAATTGGTCATAGAATTTTAATAATATAATATTTGAGGCAGATGTCATGAAAAATTTAATACTCTGACTTCTTGCATATACGCCAAAAATGAAGTTTCTGAACTCTTATTAGCTTGCTTTACTTATTTTTCCTATTTATCTCCCCCACCCCTTCAACGGAATCATCTTAACCAGATGTCGTTACAATACATACTATACTAATTATGAATGTTGTCATTTACGTCTTCAATTTATATTTTTTCAAAGTCATGAGATTTTTCTCTCGGCTTAAATACTACCGCATTACAATGTAAATAACACAAAATAACTTCTGATGAGGCTACGACAGAAGTTCCAAGCGTAACGATGCGTTTTAGAGATGAATAATACGGAATTCTGATATTAAAATATGATGACGTCACGGACAACATTCGTGATTAGTATTATACCATACCTTTGGTGCTCCATAAGAGCCAAAATATTGAAAGTAGTGCATCGTGGCAATGAAGACTTTTGTCCAAGATGACAAAAGCTACAATATATCAAAAATTCTAACAATTCTACCGAAACCCAATTTCCATAATAGTATGGGAGTCCATCGACAAAAGTGGATCGGGCACCGCAGTTGCCGCCGCTTGGTGGAGATGTTGTAGGCATCTATAGATACCATGTCTCTCCAGCGGCAGGTCACGTGACCGCGCCCTCTTCGAGAGAGGCAAAACACAAAGGCAGCTTAAATATTGCCAAAGAATTCTGGAAAAATTCATGCACATTTTTTAGGAAAAAATAAGCATCTCTTGTCTCTTGGCGTTTTTTCCCAAAATGCTTCCTTCTCCCGAAAAAAACTAACAAAAAAAAATTTGTTTTTTATATATTTTTTTTAAGAAAAGGTTTAAGAGGCAGAAGTTGAAGAAGCTGCCTTATTTGTTTTAGCTATCTGAACTATAGTTGACTACATATATTTAATGTACATAAAAACCTCAAAGCTTTCGCTTCCGTACAGATGGGAGAGCTGGGCATGCTCTATTTTTGTAGAAAATATTAAATCATAATTATAATGTATTACTTAATACATAGAACATCATTATTTACCAATTTTTCTAAATTTCTACTGGTATTGGGCACAAAAAATTTAAGTACGGCTCTGTCGGATATCACTCATACTAACGAGACAGAGATTTATGGTCGTTTATTATGGCTTTTTTATGTGCATTAAATATGTGTAGTCAACTATAATAAAAAAAAATGTATCGAATTTATCCCCGATAAACATTAGAAGCAGGAGATATTTCCATAAAAATTAGTATTGTTCCATTTAATGTTAAAAAATTTGCATTAGAAACATATAGCCAATAGGTGCACGTGCACATAAACATCAAAATTGTCATTTAATTAATATGTTATTATGCAATGTCATAAATTTCCTATAATTTAAAAACTTTTAAACGTGAGACAAACAAATATACTAGAGTTGTTCTCTGTTTAAAAATAAAAACATTTTGATTATCTTAAATCGTGTTACAGATATAACGGATATTGTCATGATGAAATTATAAAGTGTCAGAGAAGTAAAGAGATAGCGTTTTATTTTAAAATTAAGATGTAACAGTACAGAGTAATTAATTTTGTAATATGGCAGCAAGAAATCGCTTGCAGTGTAGTGTACGTATACACCCACTTTACCCGATGGGAAATATATGTGTTAGAAATTGTAATAAAACTAGTACTTTAGAAAAATAACAATAAATTCCGCGAAGTGAAGAAATAATACAATCTGAATAGAAAATATTAATACATGCGTATCTATTGATATTGATAGTTTGGAACCAAGTGTCCTCATTCCCTCCGTCAAATCCCCTCGGCTCCGTTGACATCATTGAACGTGCCTTTTCCATAAACATATCTAATGGTGCCTGGCATTGTTCGAGTACTGCCGATTCTTTAACATAGGATTTTCAGAAAAAATCAGTTGAGGAGACTGTTAATCTTTTGAAATAAAAAATATAGGTATAGTCCAAATCACGAATGTTGTCGTTCACATCATCAATTTATGTACTTATCAAAGACATGAGATTTCTCTATCGGCTTAAATACTAGCGCATTTAACTGTAAATAATAGGTCACGTTTGATTTGGCTGCGGAAGCGTAACGATGCGTTTTAGAGATGAATAATACAACCGTTTGTTGTAACCGCAACCAACGTTCAGCATTCTGTTAGTTCAGTAGCGCGCAATTCGCGCATTTGTCAAATTTAATGATTTTCTATTTCCTCTCGTTATTTACATAAGTTTGTAGTATTTTGTAATTATGTAAATTGTTGTATAAATAGTTTGTGAGTGCTTTAGTTTTAGTGTTTGTACAAAAACTAATCCCAAAATGTCCGGCCAAAGACTGAATGCAGTAGCCAGAGACATGGTGGTGAAATTAGTTGAGTACTTCAACAAGGAAAAATGCAGCGGAGGTCCCCTTTTATCTTTGCAAGCAATGCATAAGGTGAATCGCAAAATTAAACCTGGATGTTTCTAAAGTAAATTTTCTTTTAGCGCACTTCTAATGCATTGGATATTTGCATGTGGACGGTGCAATGGATTTGTAAGGAAACCAGTGAGGAGCAGGACGCCCCAAATACTACTGTAGCAAAATATGAACCCAGAAAGAAAAATAAAACTAAGGACTTGGTGGGGCCAAGAAAGATGGATGTAAGGGATACGATTTATAATATGTAGGTACTCCGAAAATAGGTCTGTGGCGTAATTGATTTTGTAGTTTTGTAGTTAGTCTATCCGACCACTAAAGTAGTGTTGGCGAGAATATTATATGATAACACAGCCCACAAAAAAAAATATTCTGGCATAGCAATGAGACGAGTATGTCCTTATGTATTTTTGATCGCTGATTCCGATTCCGGGGTCAAAAAAAGTCGTACTTACACCCCCAAAAAAAAAAAAAAAAAAATTAGAGCCAAAAAACACCACCTGAAGGGTACATATGAGATAACGCTCTGAAAATGATGTTATCATTTTAATCAATCGTTTTGTTTAATATTTTCGGGAAAAATTGAATGTATTACGATAAAAATAAAGGTGAATTGCAGCGTTCACCCTATCAGTATGAAACGCACCCCCAATGATGTTATCATTTTAATCAATCGTTTTGTTTAATATTTTCGGGAAAAATTGAATGTATTACGATAAAAATAAAGGTGAATTGCAGCGTTCACCCTATCGGTATGAAACGCACCCCCATAAAGGGTGAGACCACCCTCATCTGCCATCAAACCAATTGATAACGACAATGACTGAAAAACATCTAAAAATGTTTAAGTTTCGTTAGGTTTGCAATAAACTGACGTAGAATTCACGTAATACCCCAAAACTATCCCTATAGCGTTATGAAAAACAATCCTTAACTTCAATTACAGAAAAAAGAAAGGGAAAAACATAAAATTTGATAACTATTTCATTATATGGATGTTCTTATTTGCAGAGATCCCTATGGCTAGGATATTAGCAGTCATTTGTCACCAATCTTAACACCATTTGGGTATAAAACTCATCCCTGAAGGGGGTGAGAAGTACTCTTACGTTAGTAGCTTTTAATTCCTCTTTTTTTAATCTTTTTTTTATGGTATGGTTCTTTGCAAACCTAAGGAAATTGTTATCAAATTTCATGTTTCTTCCTTTCCATTTTCTATCATTGAAGTTAAGGGTTGTTTTTCATAACGCTATAGGGGTAGTTTTAGGGTATTACGTGAATTCTACGTCAGTATTGCAAACCTAACGAAACTTAAACATTTTTAGATGTTTTTTCAGTCATTGTCGTTAACAATTGGTTTGATGGCAGATGAGGGTGGTTCTCACCCTCTATGGGGGTGCGTTTCATACCGATAGGGTGAACGCTGTAATTTATCTTTATTTTTATCGTAATACATTAAATTTTTCCCGAAAATATTAAACAAAACGATTGATTAAAATGATAACATCATTTTCAGAGCGTTCTCTCATATATACCCTATTCAGGAGCTGTTTTTTGGCTCTAAAATTTTTTTTTGGGGGTGTACGACTTTTTTTGAACCCGGATTCGGAATCAGCGATCAAAAATACATTAAGGTCATTAAGGATATACTCGTCTCATTGCTAGGTCCGAACATTTTTTTTCTGTGGGGCTGTGTAATATTTAAATTGTATGAAGTAATAATTGTTATTTTGCATGCCATTCTGCATGACCTTAAGTCGATTTGATTCAGAAATTAAAAGATGATGACGTGAACGACAACATTCGTGATTTAAACTGTATATATGAACCGAAAAAATAAATAAAAACTAAATAGTTGGTGGTAACGATATTTGGAATGTAGTCGGCACAACTACCGAGGTGGAAACTTGATATACTTTGTGAAAATACACTGAATGACCATCAAAAAAAATTTTATTATAAAACTACAAAGTATACTAATATTCGAAATATAGTTATCACTACTGCCAGAAATAAAACCTGATATAGCTTTGGTTTGAAAAACAAACAATAGACAGGATGGCCATCAAAGAAAAAAAAAAATAATAAATAAAATGTGTCAAATAGGGAAAAAACTACAAAGCAATTAATATTATAAAAAAATTGTCATTATTATAAACCGAAAACTAAATTTTTAATTCAAATCAATGACACATCGACCAAATTTGCAAATATGTAGTAATATAAAAAAAAATCTAATTTTTGCTTATCTAATACTAGACGGAGATTGTGATAAATAATGAGACGTATCCTACAGATTCAATAGAAATCGCCTAAACTACGCCGAAGAATGATATATCCAATACGCAATTTTCGCCTAAAATTGCATATCTTCTGATATACAAGCCAACGACAGCGATCTACTTCCCTGGAGGCCACCCTTTCAAGTACTAACCACAACTAACGCTGCTTAAATTTTCGTTACACGTATAGTCAAAACGAATCTGATCGCCCTTAGTAGAAATCGTTAACAGACATACATGCTCAAGTACATACATACGTGCTGACAACACACTACTTTTCTTCGCTATTTGTAACGAATCAATAGAACGAAACGAATTTTTGCGTCGAGCGTTTTCTTTCCATTTAATCAACTTTGGACATACGATTCAGGCAGCAAGTATAATGAGATGTTGGGGTATTTTCTTGCCTCACCGGAAAAATCATTAATAACTGCTTATCTTTATGACATCACTCTTTCATCATAAATTTTATCTGCACGACGTCAGAACATTTAACTGCCATTGTTCACTAGAATTACTAAATTGCAGATATTTTAATTTTTACAAACATTATGCAAATAAATACTGAACGTATTTTTGCGTCATTCCCTTGTTTAGTTTGTGAAACAGAAATGCATGTTTATGCAAATATCGGAATTATTTTTAGCTCAGGATTTATACACTTCCATATGCCACTTACAAAAAATTATATGTATCCTAAGTACATACACGGTGATTCAAAAGAAAGTACAGTAAATTCAATTGTAGATTGGCGTGCCCCAAAGATGAAGATTTTCCTAATACAATTTTTTCCTACCGCGCCTCATAACGAGTTACATTCCCTTAAAATGGGTGCCTGGCAACCAGTTTTCTTCTAATAACCTTTAAACGGATTGACGTACGATGACCAAATTGTGGATTCGGCTCTTTATTATTATGGGCTACATGCTCATTTTAGAGCAAGTTCGTACTGATACGCAAGATGGGTCCTATACAGGGTGGTCCGGTAAAGTTCAAGGTCAAGTATTTTTTGTCTTGTGTGAAATTAAAAATTTTGATTAATTATTGAACATCTTATTAAATTCAGAAACTTTTTTGCTCTTGTGATTTTTCACAATGTAATTTCAATAAGAAATGATTTGGATAGGACATTTCCCGGAAGACGGATCGGAAGAGCGCCTCATGCTCCTGTATAGTGGCCACCCAGAACTTCAGATGTCACTCCGCTGGAGTTTTCTTTTGGGGCCGTATGAAAGAACTTGTATATTCAGTTCCATTGACAACACTGGCCAGTTGCGGCACTTCTAGATGTAACAGGCCAGTGGCCAATATCTCCGATTAGATTGTGACAATTCACCTTTCGTCCAGTCGGTAAAGTAAAAAACACACCAGAAGCTCGCAAAAAATGTTATCTGAGATTTTCCTTCCGGCCTATAGAAAAAATTGAATTGCTCGAAACCTAAACCAGCTAGAAAGAAAAATCAAAATGGGTTTTAACGGGGATATAAAATACGCTCTCGTGTTGCCATTTTTGAGGGCTATTGTTATTTATTAGTATATAAAAATAACAATATAGTATAGTTATCTCTTGATTTTTTTGTGCATCTAACTATTCACAGGCCCATAAAAAATAACTGACTATAATATAAGTTATAAACGCATTATCTTTTAGTTCAAGGTAGTACTTCAATGCAGAAAAAGTTAGGAATAAAAATATTCACATTTAGAAATTTAGCAGCATGTTAAAGTTAGCCCAAAAAAAAAAACAAAAAATCGGTAAAGGTATTAATTAATAATTACGAAATGACATTGGGAATGATAATCGGAATATAGTTATCACTATTATTACAAAGAAAACCTGATAAGTTTTGGTCAAAAAAATATACAGAGTGCTCATCCAACAACAAAAGTTCAATACTAAATGACAGGTGCCAAATATGGAAGGCTTGCGCAAATACCTTTACAAATGTCCACCATGACTGAATTATTTCTTGGGAAGACCAACCTGTACATTTTTCAATAAAAGTATAATAGGTGCATATGCCAAATATTATTGCCATATGTCACACTTTCAATTCTACATTCACGTAGCGGAATGGAAGTATAGTGGCGGTTAAAAAATTTCATTATTTTTTTTTATTTTCAAAAATATTAGTAAAAGTTTTTTTTTATTTTTTTTCTTCTGAAATAGGTTTACAATGTAATGAAGCGAGGAAATTTTAAATCTGAGATAAAAGGAAAGTTTCCTTCTATTCTATAGTAGTGGTAAAAAAAGAAAGAAGAAAATTTAAAACAAAAATTTTATTTTGAAATAGGTTTAAAATGCCATGAAACGTGAAAATTTTAAATTTGAGCAAAGAAAAAAAAATTCTATCTATTTTAGTGGTAAAAAATTTTCCAAAAATGTTGGTGAAAATTTTTTTTTTTTTATACAGGTTTTAAATGTTTAGAATGTGAACATTTTAAATTTGAGCAAAAAAATGTTTTTCCATCTATTCTAGTGGTAAAATATTTTTCCAAAATGGCAAAAAAATGTTGCAATTTTTTTTCTCGAAATGGGTTTGGAATGTCATGGAACGTGGAAATTTTAAATTGGAAAAAAAATGTTCATCTATTCTATAGTAGTGATGGTTGAAATTTTTTTTTAATTTTTAAATTTGTTTTTGTTGAAATAGGTTTAGAATGCCATGGAAACGTGAAAATTTAAAATTTGAACAAAGGAAAAAAAAATCCATCTTTTTTAGTGGCGAAATTTTTTCAAAAATGGAAAAAAAATCTAAATTAATTTTTTTAAAATAGGTTTAGAACGCTATTAAACGTGGAAATTTTAAATTTGAACAAGGAAAAAAAAATTCCCATCTATTTTCAAAAATGGTGAAAAAAAAATTTCAATTTTTTTTTTCTGAAATAGGTTTGGAGTGCCATGAAACGTAGAGATTTTAAATTTGAGCAAACAATTTTTTTTTCGTTATTTGTTCCCTTTAGACGGTCCACCCTGTATATTTTCCAGTGAAAGTTTAACCATTTCTTCGCTGACAGTAGCGTCAACTACCTACCAAATTTGACTGCTCTCCGTCAAGTAGTTTTTTAGTTAATGCACTAACAGTCAGACAGACAGACATACCGACAGACAGACAGTCGGAAATGAAAAACCTATTTAAATCTCGAAGGGTGATTTTTTTCGAATACAATACTTCCTTTCGGTATGCGAGGGAAGTAAAAATTCAAAAAAGGCTGCATATTCAATTTTTTAATATATTTTTAATACAATTTTTTAACTATTAAATGATTAGAAACAATAGTTACATGATATATATATATATATAAACAAACAAAAAAAAATTATCTAAATTTTCAAGATGTTTGGGTCTTTTCTTTATTTTTAGGAAACAATAAAAACTTGGCCAATATTTGACTAACATCAACATGCTGGTAACTTTGTAAATGTGTTTTTCTGCATTGAATCCTCAGTTATTTTTTATGTACCTGTGAATAGTTAAAAGTGCAAAAAATCAAGAGGTAACTATATTATATTATTTTTATATAGGTACTAATACATATCAATAACCATCAAAAATGCAAACACTAAAGAGTATTTTATATCCCCTTTAAAACCCATTTTGATTTTTCTTCCTACCATGTTTGGTTTTCGAGCAATTCAATTTTTTCTATAGGCCGCGCGCAAAAAATCTCAAATAAATGAAAATTCGTGCGCATTAAAAATACAAATTTTGCAATTTTTTTCAATATCGATTATCTCGAAAACCCTGGCATATAAAGTTGTGTCCAAAATATAACATTCAAAGCGGCATCCCTTAAGAATTGCATCACAGAGAGCCACGCGCTTGCAAACGAACACCTGCTTAATGCGTTCAGAATCGGATTCAAAATTTTTATGACTACATTCGTATTTTACTTGTCGCATGACAACTCTCCATTTAAATATTTATTACCACAAAAACACTACTGGCAAATTTTCCAATTTAATCTCATTAAAATACTAGCACTACACTACAGTTTCTTGGTTTCTTCTTATTGGCAGTTTCAACAGAAAGGGCACGCACCACAAAAATAACAAAAAATTAGATTCATATTTATTCAGCGAATAAAAAATTGCCGTCAAAGGAGTCATCGTATGTGCTTTATAAATATGAACTCAGCTTTTTAGCATTTCTTTTATTACTGTCAAATATGTTTGTTTTTAAATGTGTTTCCTCGCATACCGAAGGGAAGTATTGCATTCGAGAAAAAAATCACCCTCCGACATTTTTTCAGAATTTCACGTTTCAGATCACGTAGATTACGAAAATATAGATTTTCTAATTCCGTCAGTCAGTCAGTCTGTCTGTCTGTCTGTTGGTGTATTATCTAAAAAAACTGCTTGACGTAGAACAGTCAAATTTAGTAGGTAGCTGACGCTGTTGTCTGAAATGGTTAAACTTTCACTGGAAAATATACAGGGTGGACCGTCTAAATGGAATAAATAATGGAAAAAAAAATTTTTGCTCAAATTTAAAATTTCCACGTTTCATGGCATTCTAAACCTATTTCAGAAAAAAAAATTCAAAACTTTTTTTGGTCGGATGACACTTTAAAATGTTCTCCAAATGTACCTTCCTCGAGAGGTAAATGTATAATAATAGTACACGCGGGTAGAGGTGTTTCAGAATCTTATGAACCGCGAAATGCGCAAAAGGCAAAGTTTGTTCTGGGTTATAAGTGAATTTTGAAAACACTGAGGGCTACCTTGCTGTATATATAAACAAGAGCTCAGGATAAATTGTAAACAATAAATCTAATATTTTTAAGAAGTCCACAGGAGGGATTATGTCTCTGCGCATATGAAGGTCACAGCTCATGAGAATTTGAAACACCTCTAATGAAGATGGATTTGTAAAAGGGTGTTTAATGCTTTCCGCAAAAAACATAGCAAAGTCATCGGCCGATTACCACCAAGATATGAATGTCACTTTTTTGAAAAATGTTTTGCAGAAAAACTATTGCGTTACATAAAGCGAAATTCGGTCATAGTGTTAGATAATATGCCTCTTACCATTCGCGACAAGCTGTGAAAATACCAACTACATCGACGCGAAAGTTTGAAATAATTGAATTTTAAAAAAAGCGGTGAAAAATGCCATTGTTAGGTAGGTTCAATATAATGCTAGAATTAAATCCTAGATAAAATGAATGTAGGGTTGTTGTATTTTTATTTAATAATAGGTAGAATTGTGAAATTCGACATTTATGAAAGCAGGAATATTTTACTTTCATTGTTACATTACTTGCCAAACTCTGAAATTCTAACTCCGGCTCTGCAAGTCAACGTGGACTCTATATACTAGACTAATACGCATAATAAAATTCGACCAATCAGTAGATCTGTAGCAGAATTTGCCATCAATCAGATTTAGTGGGCGTACCTTATTTACTTAACTCTGTCGTAGTTTATAAAAAAACTACTTAATTTAATTTGTGGTCATTTTTTGTCACACCTCCAGACAATAGTAAAAAAAAGAATAAAGGAAGCCGCAAATGCTCCTTATATTTTGGATTTGAGTTTAAAATTGTGTCCAAAATATAACATTCAAAGCGGCATCCCTTAAGAATTGCATCACAGAGAGCCACGCGCTTGCAAACGAACACCTGCTTAATGCGTCCAGAATCGGATTCAAAATTTTTATGACTACATTCGTATTTTACTTGTCGCATCACAACTCTCCATTTAAATATTTATTACCACAAAAACGCTACTGGCAAATTTTCCAATTTAATCTCATTAAAATACTAGCACTACACTACAGTTTCTTGGTTTCTTCTTATCGGCAGTTTCAACAAAAAAGGCACGCACCACAAAAATAACAGAAAATTAGATTCATATTTATTCAACGAATAAAAAATTTCCGTCAAAGGAGTCATCGTATGTGCTTTATAAATATGAACTCAGCTTTTTAGCATTTCTTTTATTACTGTCAAATATGTTTGTTTTTAAATGTGTTACTTTCCTCGCATACCGAAGGGAAGTATTGCATTCGAGAAAAAATCACCCTCCGACATTTTTTCAGAATTTCACGTTTCAGATCACGTAGATTACGAAAATATAGGTTTTCTAATTCCGTCAGTCAGTCAGTCTGTCTGTCTGTCTGTCTGTTGGTGTATTATCTAAAAAAAAAACTGCTTGACGTAGAACAGTCAAATTTAGTAGGTAGCTGACGCTGCTGTCTGAAATGGTTAAACTTTCACTGGAAAATATACAGGGTGGACCGTCTAAATGGAATAAATAATGGAAAAAATTTTTTTGCTCAAATTTAAAATTTCCACGTTTCATGGCATTCTAAACCTATTTCAGAAAAAAAAAATTCAAAACTTTTTTTGGTCGGATGACACTTTAAAATGTTCTCCAAATGTACCTTCCTCGAGAGGTAAACGTATAATAATAGTACAAGCGAGTAGAGGTGTTTCAGAATCTTATGATCCGCGAAATGCGCAAAAGGGAAAGTTTGTTCTGGGTTATAAGTGAATTTTGAAAACACTGAGGGCTACCTTGCTGTATATATAAACAAGAGCTCAGGATAAATTGTAAACAATAAATCTAATATTTTTAAGAAGTGTAATTGAGTCCACAGGAGGGATTATGTCTCTGCGCATATGAAGGTCACAGCTCATGAGAATTTGAAACACCTCTAATGAAGATGGATTTGTAAAATGTTTTCCGCAAAAAACATGGCAAAGTCATCGACAGATTACCACCAAGATATGAATGCCACTTTTTTTGAAAAATGTTTTGCAGAAAAACTATTGCGTTACATAAAGCCAAATTCGGTCATAGTGTTAGATAATATGCCTCTTACCATTCGCGACAAGCTGAGAAAATACCAACTACATCGACGCGAAAGTTTGAAATAATTGAATTTAAAAAAAAGCGGTGAAAAATGCCATTGTTAGGTAGGTTCAATATAATGCTAGAATTAAATCCTAGATAAAATGAATGTAGGGTTGTTGTATTTTTATTTAATAATAGGTAGAATTGTGAAATTCGACATTTATGAAAGCAGGAATATTTTACTTTCATTGTTTCATTACTTGCCAAACTCTGAAATTCTAACTCCGGCTCTGCAAGTCAACGTGGACTCTGTATACTAGACTAATACGCATAATAAAATTCGACCAATCAGTAGATCTGTAGCAGAATTTGCCATCAATCAGATTTAGTGGGCGTACCTTATTTACTTAACTCTGTCGTAGTTTATAAAAAAACTACTTAATTTAATTTGTGGTCATTTTTTGTCACACCTCCAGACAATAGTAAAAAAAGAATAAAGGAAGCCGCAAATGCTCCTTATATTTTGGATTTGAGTTTACAAGAAAATTACAAGAGAACTTTCTTGGGGCAATTAGTCAAGCTTTTTTTATGATGGGCAATTTTTTTATAACTTCAACGATTAACGAGTTATCTATCAGTAAAATAAGGCTTTTTTCACAGAAGAGGTGTTTTTTTTTTGTGGGGATTGTGCAGTACCCCCAGAACAGATTTTTGTGATTTTGTGTAACGGTAAAGAAAGAAAATCTCAGATAACATTTTTTGTTATAGAAATCTTTATAATTATTGGACTACTAACGCAAAGTATACTTTTAAATGTCCACAAATGATTTGAAATGTTTAAATGGGCATTTAAATTCATACAAAATACTTCTCAAAGGATGAGTTACATACTAGATATGATATAGAGAATTATTAAACAAATCGATTAGAATATTTACGTTATTTTCAACTGTTTGTTTAAGGGCTTCGTGTGTTGTATCTATATATAGAAAACGGTGTCATTGACTAATCTAATAGCTTTTCCTTTACAATAAATTGACAATAAATTATTAATATAGATAGTAAAAAGAATAGGACCTAGAACAGTGCTCTGTGGCACACCACACGGTATTGTTCTCTCATCATAAACGATTGAGTTTATTTCAACTGATTGTTTGCGATTAGTAAAATAGGGCCTCATTAATTTAAAAGCAATTCCAATAAAGCCCATATCTTGCTAGGTTTCCAACAAACTGTTCATGATCAACAGTGTCGCAAGCCCTTGCTAGATCTAGGAATAATACAGACGGACGGACAGAACCGGACAAACAGCCGGACAGACAAACACACGTACGAACATTTTGAAAGTTGTTCAGAATTCGAACACTGAATGAAAATCTTTTCGATACGACCGGTATTACCGGTTTTAGAAATGTGCCGATCAAATGCAATATAGGTAGTTTTCGCTTTGTATTTACGAAGAGTATAATAAAATGTGAAAGCAACTCATTTATTTCAAACTTTTTAACATTGAAAATGTTAATGCTCGCGTATAGGACAAAAGTTACGAGTTTTTTCCAAGGCCGTCGACTTGTAAGAATCAAGATGATGTAATACTGAGCGAGAGCCTGTTACTATGTGGGAAGCGATGCGGTGTAGTCGGTCAGCGCTGATCGATATTGTACCGCCTGCTCAACTTATTTCTTCCGTGCTATAGAGCTGTTTGTCAACTCCTGGGCACGCCGAATTTTAATTTTTATTTTGTAACGATTGATTAATGAATTTTAACATTGGAAATGTTAATGCTCGTATATGGGGTCAAACTTACGAGTTTTATCCAAGGCCGCCGACATGAAAGAGTCGAGATCAGATGACGTAAAACTGAGCAAGTGTGCACAGTATGAGTATTCGCGGAGAACATGAAGTTATAGTGCGGTTGTGATCAGCGCCAATCGTAATCGCCATGGATTCACAAAGTTTGACAAATAGCAAATAGTTATTTTTGTAACAAGTACCTAAAATTATGTTTTTTGGGACAGATCGTAGCTATTTCCTAACGAGGAGAAGCCTAGACCATAATAAGTTTATGTTTTATATATGGTGTCATCATTTCCAATGTCCCGATGATGTGAATTTTTTTCTAGGTCTAGCAGTTTTCGAGACAATGGGCTTAAAAACGATATTTTTTTTATATTTTTTTAAAAATGTGCACGTTGTAACTTAAACATTGCAATTTAATTTATTTCTCTAGCACTTAAAATGCTTTACAATTAATTGTTGAAGTTCGAGCAATTAGTCCACGCCCCCATCTTTCCTAGTAGCAGCTCGACTGAGTGCACTACGTCATCGACGCCCATTTACCCCGTAGTGATCATAGTACCGATGCTTTGCTGCGATGTTATAGAGATGGCTACACAAAATATTCGTTACAAATACTGTGTTGTGCCTCGATGTACCAATACAACAATCACTACGCCAAACAAATGATTTATAAGTATGCCAAAATGTGAAAAAAACACGAAAACAATGGTGTGATGCAATAAAGAGAGATAAAAAGAATAATATCACATTTTCGAGTACAAGTAATCGGTTTTGTTGTGAAGACCATTTCGAAGTTAACTTAAAATTGTAATAGTTATCTCTACCTACATAATGCAATACTTACATTATCCAGCACTCACATACAGGGTGTCCCAACAGTGTATCAGTCATATATCCCAGCCAGCTCGGTGGCGCAATGCTGAAGGTGTTTGGCTTGCTAACCCGACAAGACACACTACCCGACAAAACAACAAACCCCCCCTCCCCAAATCCCACACCCCACCCGCCAAGAAACTCTCGAACTAATGAGCTTTAAGCTCGATTAAAGCCAAGGCAACACATTGATTATAATTGATATAAATTGATAAAGAAATATCAAGATAAAACATAAAAATAAAAAGAGCCGTGTTTTTCTAAAGTCTCCAGCCATACCATCAGCTGTGTCATGTTCTATATTATACTTTTTGTGTAGTTTTAGGACGTGACAATTAATGTACTGTACGTACCTACTTTTATATGTGATATTTATATATATACTTTTAGAAATAAGCTTCATACAATGTAATATTTTAATTAATAAGATTATATTTAAATGGAAAAAAATGTTTGGTTTGCGACCACGGAGTTCCGGGTGCGAATCCTGGCCAGGTACGGATGTTGGTGGCGTTTTTTCATGTGTTACCGAGACGGTAGCAGTGATTTAGACCGCTGTTGGGTCGCACAACATGTCTAGTCGCTGTTATCTCTCCTGAGTTCGAGTCTCAGCTGCGGTAGATGGCAATATCGCAGGGAATGGTTGTTGTGTTGATGTCTATGTGTACGTGTCCTGGTTGAGTGGTAGAGCAGCAGTAGCTGAACTCCGCCAGGACGCTAATAAAAATAAGGCATTAAAATAAGATAAAAAAAAAAATAATAAAATATTGCTCTTATTAAAATAATTCAAATTTTTTTGTATGTAACTGGTGTAGTGTCGAAGAGTGCACACTTAAAAATTATTTTTAAATATACAGGGTGATTTAGTACATCGGTGCATATATCTTTAGATTTTTTTAATGAGGTTAAAATTTTCTTACCAAGTTTTTAAGTTTTTGATGCCGCGTTACCGAGCTTTATTAAATATTGTAAATATTTTTTCCAGATAGGTTTAAAAAATGAATTCGCTGTGAGAATTAAGAAAACATATTTTGCTGTTATGTAGCCCCAAGACGAAAATTGATTATATTTTGTATATCAAGCTGGGTAACCAATGGGAATAATTAAACGTATTAATGTTCTTTATTTCAGTCAATTTTTGGCAAGTTATCCGACTGTCCACGAACAAATCCATGCTCCATTATTGTCACAACTACTTAGGAACTCAAAATAAGACTGTTTAACTTATATAAATTCATTCAAATAAGGCGTGCGACATCGGCGCCGATTACGTCACAGCCGGCCAGCTCGAGTTTCGGGCATTGCAGCAAGCCGTATCGTTATTTGCAGATTTTAAAAGCTTATATCTCTGTAATTAATAATCGTATTGACTTGATTTAAACGCTACTGTAATTATAATAATGATTCGTATTGATTGTTTAAAAAAAAAACGAGACTTTTTAAAAAATTTCCAAGCCCATTGCATGCGAAAAACTTTGACCAATGAAAAATATACATAGCACTTGTTGGATGAAATAGGGCGTGTACTTTTGGACTGTTTGTTACACATGTGCATTGTTAAATATGCAGTTTACTCATTTTCGTTTTATTCTAGATACTAGGAGTTTAAAGAATTAATTAAAAGGTGTTTTATAACGTAAACAAAATCTGTTAACTAAATTCATAAAGGATCAACTCGAACCCAGCATACACACCCATTATCCGTTGTATCATATAATGTCGAATGGCTTTTAAAGTTGCGTGCCCTTACACGCTACCCCTATAACAGGGCGATCAAGCATAGGCGTAACCGACAGATTTTTATCTTGATTTAATTAATTTAGCGGAAATAACGGATTTATTTGCGTTAAAATAATTCACTAGAGACGATATTCTATTTTCTACTATAGGGATATAAGCTCTTTAACCACGATAATACTATTGTACATATAATAAGTAATCTATTTATTAAACTTTAAGGTCACAACAATGCAATGATTATATAATACTTATACAAGGAACTGTATGTTTTAATGAAATTATGATAAATCACGATTTATTTTCAGATATTTTGTATAATAATGTGCTTAAAATAGTAGTGCAGTAAAATAAGACAAAAAAATCGGTAAAAGTATTTACACAGAACTTCCCTCTTTATTTATATAGGGCGATCACTCTATATAATTATTATTAATTAAGAAATGACAGAAGAATTATAGTCGCATTAGTTAGCCCTATTATTACAGAGAAAACCGAATAACTTTTTTCATCATCTACTCTATAGTGGTGGGGAATAAAATTTTCAAATTTTTTTGTTTTCAAAACATTTTTTTGTTGAAATTAAAATGTAATGAAATGCGAAAATTTTAAAATTGAAAAAAACAAATTTTCCATGTAGTGGGAAAAAATAGTTGTTTTATTTTTTTAATTTTTAAAACAATTTTTATTTTTTTTGAAATATGTTTAGAATGTCAGGAAACGTGGAAATTTTAAATTTGAGGAAAAACAATTTTTTTCCCTCCACCTTATAAAAAATTTTCAGAATTATTTTCTTTTTGATAATAAAAAAAAAATAGGTATGTTTAAAATGTCATGAAATGAAATATTTTAAATTTGAGCAAACAAAATTTTTTTACCATCATTCCTTTTATACAAGATTAAAATTTCAAATTTTTTTCCTATTTTAAATTTTCAAAAAAAAAAAAATTCTTGAAATAGGCTTAGAATGTCACGAAACACGGAAATTTTAAATTTGAGGGAAAACATTTTTTTCCATTATCTGTTCCCTTTAGACGGTCCACCCTGTATATTTTCCAGTGAAAGTCTAACCATTTCTTCGGTGGCAGTGGTGTTAGCTACCTACCAAATTTGACTGTTCTCCGCCAAGTAGTTCTTTTAGTCAATGCACCAACAGACAGACAGAGAGACATGTGAAACGTGAAAATCTGAAAAAATCTCGGAGGGTGATTTTTTCTCGAATACAATACTTTCCTTCGGTATGCGAGGGAAGTAAAACGGACTTCCGTATAACAAGTCGTATCGTCTCCAAACTTTTTTCAAATTGTTATAAATGTTCAACGTATAAAGGCCACCCATTAAAAAATGCCGCCGTTTTCTTATTGTTGCACTTATAAACAATTATTGCAAAATTAAATGATAAATTGTATTGTGTGCTAAATTCAGAAGAATGAGGCCGGAAAAAAATGTTAGTAGGGGTTTTTTGAGGCCGCTGATTACGAATGTTATGTTTAAAATGCAAAATGGCGTATCCAAAATGGCGGAATGATGAAACAAATGTCATATTATTGATATTGCGTGCAAAATGTAAAAGAATGAAACCGGAAACATGCTAGTAGAAGGTTTTTAAGGTTGCTGATTACGAATATGATCTTTAATATTGAAAATGGCGGATCTAATATGGCGGAAAATGTACACAAATATCATCATATTATTTGTATTATTTAATAAACGTATTTCGTGAAATGAATAATATTAATGGAGGAAAAATGAAAGATAAATCCAGTCGTGATAAGCAAGAAGATATTAATATTATAAATACATTATTAATACAATCTTCAATTTTCTCAGAATCCTCGATTATAGGCCCAATGTTTGACAAGTCTTGGCCAGAACATGTTTCGCAAGCTAAATTTCAATATAATTCTGCTTTCCTGCATCCACTGAATTACAGCACAGTCAGTTTTTCATTTGTAAAAATTAATAATAATAAAGTCTAACTACTAATCTTTTATAATTTTCCTGCTCTATTTTCCATGATTTTTAAAGAATTGCCCTTTTGTTACACAATAACGTTATGAACAATGGTTAAGGAATTAATTAAAACATCTGTGCAAGTGTTTAAACATAAAAAAAAATTATAAAAAATATTTTTAAAAGCTTTTAAATTAAAAAAAAAAATTACTAAAGGGTAAACATTTTTTTTTTTTAAATTCATACATCTGGAAAACAAAAGCTTTGGGGATAGTCATATAGCACTATGGCATAGTTACTTTGCTCAATTGACGGCCCCCAAAGCTTTTGGTTTTCAGGTGTATGAATTTAAAAAACACTAATTTTTACTTTTTAGTACAGTTTTTGTAAATAAAAGCTTTTTCTTAAAAATATTTGTTTAATATAATATTTTTTTTATATAAACGCACTTTACACTTGAACGATTTTCATATTTTTTGTCCTACCCGCCATTCTAAGTGCACCTGAAATGGTTATCGGACATGCAATAACTTTGGGCATTTGGTATTTAAACTTTGGTTGTGCAACTAAAAAAAAATGTTCCATTTGTTGCACACTTAATCGACCACTATATCCTGGGTCTAGAATACGGTCATGCTTATCATAAAAATGCATTGTCATCGAAACTGAATCAATGTGAAAAATTTCAACTTCGTAGGATAAGACGAAGTAGTTCTAATTCAGATTTGACCTAAAAAAATTAACACACTAACATTGCAAGTTAAATAAAAGCTTTTAAATTGTGCTCTATTTTACACGATCTTCAAAGAAATCCACATTTTTTACAAAATAATGTTATAAACAATGGTTAGCAAATTACTTTAAAAAATCTAAAAAAGCACATATTGAAAGAAATAGATCTCAACTACAACCTTTGTGTATTTAGAACATTAATAACAGCTTTTTTATTTAATAATAGCCGGTTAACCGCACTGAAATTTATTCAAGCAATAATCATTTTTTTGTTAGTTTTCATTAATAAATCATTAAAAATTTTATTTTTTGATAAAATAAATGATTGTATCGTAAAGTATGGGTTCTCAGCTGTAAATTGACCACCTTCTGAATGTCAACAAGTATTTTACACATGTAAAAAGAGAAAAAGAAATGTTTTTAAATTGTTTTCAATACATACATCTTAATAATGCCAATTTAAGGAAACCAATTCACAATTTCAATTTAAAACTTTTTTTTTAACAATTTACAGAAGATTTACTGAAATAAGTGACTGTATGCTAATTATTAGTAAATATAATTGTTTACATATAAAATGTTTTTGATCATTTAAATACATGGATCGCGTAACTGAAGTATTTTTCATCAATAGGCACTTCCTTTTTTTGCTTTTGCTTTTACCAATCAAAATTTATAGCCATTTTGTACGGAGAACGCCTAATTTTTGGCTCATACGCACGTACCATGGCATTCATATATTAGACCATAATTATCAAATTCACATCTCCGAGGGATTTGATCGTACAAAAAATTTTCTTACACATCGTTAACGTAAAATTTCCTGCTCTTTCGATTGGTGTAAGCAGTTTCTTCGGTAAAATTAAATTTTAAAAGTTATTCGCGAAAAACAGTAATTTTACACCTGTTTTGATTAATAACTGTTACAGCGGCACTTTTTAGGAAGCGGACCTTTTATCATATATTATTGATACAATTTAGAAGAGCATAGAGAAAAGTCTGCCCTGTTACAAAGAATTCCAAAGCTGATTCCTTATTTTACTGCACTATGGCGTGAATACCAACGGGGATAAAATATGGTCCCGATACTCCTAATGAAACAACAACAACAAAAAATAAATACTCAAGATGTTACCAGTTTACTTAACAGCATTTGTGCAGCCGAACAATTATTTCTTCTTGGACCCTGACGAACTTTCTGGCCTACTCGGTTTTTTAAGTCTTCAATGTTAATTGATCTACAAAATGTTTTTTGTATTTTGAATAACCCCACCAGAAGAAGTCTAAGGGGGCTAAACCAGGTGACCTAGGTGGCCACTCAATATCTATTCTCCCTCGGATTCATGTTAGATGACGTTGTATCTCAAAAACTATCGATATTGCATAACATGGGGGAGATCATCTCGTTGAAACCAAATTTGATCACTTAGTGATGACTAAAATAAAGCAGTAAAGCAAAATTGCAGAAAGTGCAGCTAGCGTTCTCCGGTTAGAGTTCCTTCATAGAAATAAGGTACCACACCTCGAATGCCGATCATTCCTGTCTACACATTATTTTTTTGAGGCCATACAGTGTGCAATTTAGAGTGGAGCGAAAAATTTTTTGCATCTTTAGTTTCCTTGATCAGATATATTTAATAATAAAACCAGAAGTCACCACGACGCGGTGACTACTATGTGACTTCGATCCCACCCACCTACTCACCACTTTAAATTTATATTGAGTAACTTTTTTTTTTCACGTTAAAGCTGGCATTGTTGCTCTGGATTTAAGACTAACTCTAATAAAGCCAACTTGGGCTTTGGAACTGGTTTGTGAAGCTTCAGTCACTAATTTGACACAACTTTCCAGCTCCTCGGTCTGGCAAAAAGGGAATGATATCTACCTAACTTTTTACTATTGATTGATCTTTTATTTCTTCAACGCTAAGATCATTCAGAAATAGGTGGGGTTGTTGTTTTAGTAGTTTGCCAATCAATAAGGTCGATCGATATAATCGCTTGGCCCTAAATTCACTCTAGTAATGTCGAACGTTCTCTTTGAGGTTCTCTCCATGTTACAGGTCATTTTGGCCTTTAGTATACATTTTGATGCCAGTTATTGGACAAGTATTCTGTTAAGTGAATGAAAAAGGCACTGTGTTGTATTACTGGATGAAAAATATTTCTTTGTTATAGTTTTCAATATTGACTTAGCTGAATTATTTTAAAGACATGTTTGGTACCACTTTAGCATGACAAGTTAAATTTTATCGCAAACCACATTGGTGAGTAGACCATTTGAATAAACTGTGTCAAATCTTTGACAGTGGACTTTTTACACCAATATAAAGTCGCAATCTGCGGTTAGCTGTAGTTAACCACCTGGATTAAGACGGTAAATCCAGGGGTCCATTTAAATAAATCTAAGGAACAGTTGGCAGTAGAGATTTTAGAATATATTTGGTAGCGATATTATGCATCTGTTTAATTCAGAAATAACTATGCCAGACAAACTACAAACAATTGGTGGGTTCAAAGTCTACAACAGATAAATTATGGCAGGTTTCCAATACTTTCCATGTGTGCCCCACGAATTCACGAAGGCACAGTTGTGTCACCATCAAGGAAGCGGAAAGAAAGTGCATTAAAGAAAATTCGTTACCATGTGACTGACAAATAAACCACAACAAAGAATGTTTCAACTATGTCTTCATTTGAGATGTGGCTCCATTTTTCGATCCAGTGTTTACCACTGTCCCATCAGTCCCCACTGCTAACTGTCTAAGTTAAAATTATTTGATGTAAAAAATCTTAGTATGGACTCCGTAATATTTTTAGCAGATCCCGAAGAAGGTATGGTATGTCCTATAAAAATAGATCCAGGTTCTTCAGTCAAGGATAAGTGCTAATCCATTATAGTTTACTGTATTCTGTGACGAACTGTGGTCGTAGTAAGCATTGCTTTTGTAACGTCCACATGTTGACTCAACACACGCTTTGTTTTAGTGCAGGACATGAACCTTTTAATAGGACGGTAGAGGGCAAAATTTATTAATATATTTCAAAAAAAATTTAGGGTGTTACTTTCTACTGTTGCGTACATCTGGCAACTTTAAGTAATTTTATTAAATTCTATTAAACAGAATGAATTTTTGAGAAATATGTACAGGTATTTACCATACTCTAGTAACTAAAACCTCAGACATTAAATTATCGTAGGTAATCTGTTTAAATTTAGGAATGTACACATTTATTATATTTTCATGTTTCATCCATTTAACTCTTTTTGTATTCCAGTTTTTGCTAACAGCTCTCGTAGAACACAGGGGCTTCGATCGCATAGTAAATATATCTATCTCACAGCACATATTTCTTATTTATTGGTTAAACCAAATATACTGCAGGAAGTATTGTGGGTTGCATAGAACAACGCAGACCCAAATTCTTAGTAATTTTTAGTTTATAGTGTGGTAATTTGTTAATTGAGACTTGAGAGGGGATATCACTTTTATTAGCTGGCTAATAGCAGAATTGGCCATTTCTGTAGCCAATTCTGTAGCAGCATACACTTTGACTTAAAGTTTTTGATAATCATTCAGTCACGAGTTGTGTCACTTCTGCTGTTATCAAACTTTCTCTTAGTGATCTATCTAATAAAAGGTAATTACATTTATTTATTTGATTCCTCTCATTAGTATTTAACGACCTTTAGCCATATTTTTCATTTCTGCTAACTAAACAACCATAATTCTGAAACACGTGCTGATAATATTTTTTCTTCTTCCCAAACGTAGAGTTTTGCTGCCAAATAACTGATTATTTAAATAGATAACCGATTATATAACTGATTATATAGATAATAGATAATTAATAAATTATTTAAATAATTTACCGAAATAATTTACATAATTAGTACAAAAAATCTACCTAATTTACACAAGGAAAATCACTCCTTTCGTTTGATGGTTAAATGCCTGTTAGATTTCATAAGACGGATAGTCCAGTCAAACATAGTTTAGTCAAGTCAACATAGCCTAGTGAAATTTCGTTTAGTCAAGTCCAGTTTAGTCCAGTCAATCCAAACCAACAGCAAAACCCTAGCGTTAAACAGGTTAGCAATACGTCAAACCACGTCGAGGAGCCGTCTGTGTTCGGAGAGGCTGTTAGAAAAAGCTACCAGAACTCACCAGGAGCCCTCAGCCACTATCTATCCATCGTCAGGAGGGTTGGTGAGATTCTGAGAATTTCATTGATATTTTTTGTTGTGTAATATTTACTGTATAACGTTCATTGCCCAATATATTTCTTTTCTTTAAATGATAAATTAATTAAGCTATAAATATTTTCTCTTGGAAATTGTGATAATATTACTTAATATTTCTATTTCATAATTGATAACATTATCCTATACTTTTTATATTGATTAATTTCATTGATTTGTTCTTATACTGATGATTTTTTCTGAAGTTATTAATAAATATGTCTCTTTTATCGTAAAATTCAATTTTTCCTTTTTTCTGTTTGCCTGTCCACCATAAGATCAAATCTTTCCACGGCGGTTGGTTTCACCATCACAGGGGTAGCAGCAACTCTTAAATTTTCCGTGGATGGCGCTCATAATTTTTACATCATTTTAAGCTACCTCTGAGTGTTGGAACAAACTAGCTAGGTAAAATATCACAAAAATATTGGTTCACCCTCTGGCTGATTTAAAAAAATATATGTTACCTAATTGAACCCACTAAATCCCAGCCACGCACCAGATCAGCTAGCCGTTCGCCGTCACTACTTGTGTGCTGGTTGAATTGCCTTTGGTTATCACCTTAACCGGTGATATCATTGTTAATTTTTCTAAGGCCAAGTAGAGATGTAACACTACATGTAACAACAACAGTTTTTCGCTATTACGAATCAATAATAATAATTGAAAATATAAACCCCCCTTTGAGTGGTGGAAGAAGGCAGAAGATATGTTTTGTTTGTAAAGGGGTTTTGAAGCAATATGTAGTCAACTACAGCAATTTTTAATAGCAAAAACTAATATTTCGCCTGTACTAGCGCTCCACCCTAGCGTGCATCCTCCAACGTGGCTTTTCTGTCACCCAGTACCTGCAATTTGGTCAGAACGTCGGGTCTTCGGAAAAAATTAGTTGATCAATGAAATAAAGGTTCATCAGGCCTACTAGTTATCTCCTCGCAGAATTCGGCTATTCGGTCAGTCATTTTCTTACAGCTCATGCACCATGCGGACTTATAAAGGTGGTTCATGGCTGTTTGAAATATTTTTGATATGCATTCTCTTGCAAAATCATAATTTCTCGAGGCAAGACAGTAACTTTGTAAAAGTAAAATAAAATATTTGCACATGCTAAGTCGCGCAGGTTATTGTGACGTCATCCAAATTAATGCTTAAAAGTTTTAAGTATTTGTTTCGCTGTGAATTAAAGATGTAAATTTTTCTTTTCAAATGGTAGTATTATTTTAATGAGTATTTTTCAATAATGCAATGAAAAATTTAAACTGAAATAGCACATTTACTCAAATTTTGAAATATTGTCATTAAAAAAGATATAGGCGTAGAACATCACGGCATCTTGAACAAATTGATCCTATTTTCGTAATTGACTTTAAATCTAACCAAAATGTACACGAATAAAATTAAGCTTTTCTATGTTAAATACGCGTTAAAGCTATGATACAATCTCAGCCAGCGTCGTGATTTTCTCTTTAATCGAATCACCACACAATAATCTTTTGGAAGGTAATGACATTTATATATTAGTGTTGCGAAAATTAATTATTTATATTGCATCATTTTATCTTGTCGGTTTACTATTATTTAGGTTAGCCGTCCTATTTAAAACGTTTCGCGGTTCTCTAGAAGTGTTCAAGGTAAATTAATTTGATGTCAATCCTTCGCAAATGATGTCCTAACAGACTAAACATACACAGTATACAGTGTGTCTCAAATTGGGGCTGCATGTATTGCTACCTCCGGTATTATAAAAGATGGAAAGTCGGTTAAATGGTGAAAGTTCTAGAGAATTATTTGAGCATTTCAATGGTGCTTTTAAATTTGAGATAGCTTCTCAGTTTCTAAAATAATTGAGAAAGAACACAATCGTGCATTTTTGAAAAACGCAATGATTTCATATATTAAGGTGGCCATTCCCTAGAAAGAGACATCCGATAGGGAAATATTTACTATGTTTTGCCATAACTTTCTTTTGTTAGTACTTATATTTAAAAAAACTATAAGACTACCTAAGTAGAACCATACCAAGACTATTACTATGAATTTTCACTCAATAATATCAGTGGTTTGCAAAATAGCTCGATTTAAATTTAAAAATTATGTTAATATTCCTATTTCGAAGTTTTAAATCTAGCTATTTTGCAAACCACTAAAATTATTTAGTGAAAATTCATAGCAACAGTCTCGTTATGGTTCTACTTAGGTACTGTTATAGTTTTTTTAAATATACGTACCAATAAAAAAAAATTATGGCCAAAAATAATAAATATTTCCCTATCGGATGTCTCTTTCTAGAGAATGGCCACCTTAAGTATAAATGTATCTATAGACAACTTCTTCGAAAGGCTAAAAAAACCCATAATAATAGCATTTTAACAAACGTTAGTAGTAAATCCAAAGCAGCGTGGAATATTATCCAACCTAACAAAAAGGGTCAAATGAATAATTTAAAGTTAAATACTTATTGATGATAAAATTATTGAAGATTCAGTCGAGCTAGTTACTACTTTTAATTCTAATTTTAATGAAATTTCTACTATATTACCCTAGTAGCACAACATATTGGACCAATATATAATCCATATAGGACCAATATATCAATATTCGTCCTATATTCATATATTGGTCTTATATGGATTATATATTGGTGCAACATTGGTGCTACTAGGGTACTAGAAAACATCCTACCTAGGAAATATGGCCGGTCAAATAATATTAATAATAATCCATATCGTGTTTCTTTGTACCCTTAACGAAAACTGAAACCTACGATATTTTACTTAATTTGTTCCAATTCCGCTGGAATAGAGGAGAAATCACTTCAAATTTATTAAAGAAATGTACAAATTTTATTGTTAAGCCACCAACTTATTTGATTAACTGTTTCCTTAATGTTGGGTTTTTTCCTGATAAGTTAAAAATCGCGAAAATAGTGCCCATATTCAAATCCGGAAATACTAATGATATCAGTAATTATAGATCAATAGCAATTTTAAATATTTTTAATAAAATTTTTGAAAAATATGCCTCAAATAAAATCATAGCTTTCTTGGAGAAATACAGTTTATTTAATAAAAACCAGTTTGGTCTTCGTAAAGGACGGACAACGTCGATATCAATTAACAAATTTTTAAATTTACTTCATGATAAATTGGACAACAGCGAGAAAACCATAGGTATCCTTCTAGATCTTAGTAAGGCGTTTGACTTGGTTTCATAAAGTTCTCCTGGATAACATAGCTAAATACGCGGTTAGCGGAATAGCATTAAACTGATTTTATAGCTACCTGGAAAATCGGCCGCATCTGGTAAGCATCGATAAACATCAATCAGAAATGCTTTACATTGCAGTTGGTGTCCCCCAAGGATCTATATTTGGTCCCCTGTTATTTATAATTTTTATAAATGATTTAAATGCCCAAAACATACTTCTGTTTGCTGATGACACCTATGTAGTAGTAGCGGACAAAATTCTGAATAATGGTATTCATAGAAGCAATGAATAATTGCAATTAATATACAGATGGCTATTCAATAAGACTTTTATTAAATACTAACAAATCTGTATTCCTTAAGGAGGTTGTGGCGTTACAGTCCCAACCAAAAGTAAGTCGAATTCTAAATCGTAACTTTTCCATAATCAATTAGGTATTACAAAAGGTTATTAGTCGATGATATCAATAATTATTGTCATAAAGGCATAAATAAATCATTTTTTATTATTAATTAATTATTTAAGAAGATTTAATTATTTTACTTAATGAATTAACTTTTGGATGTTTTGTCCAAACTTATTTAAAAAAATAAATAAATTTATGTAAATATCTGTGTATTTTACAAATTTGTTTCAGTCGAGGTTTCAGTAAATAATTTAAAAAAATGAGAAGTAGTAAAAATTAAAATTAAATCATTAATAAATTGAAAAATCAGTTAAAAATCATTAACGAAAAGAGAAATTTGACAGTTTACAAATGTTTAATAATTATTTTTTTGTATTAAAAGTCTCCTAATTAAATTGGAAACGGTATTAAAATATGCGTGAGGCATCAATGCTTTGCATAGTTAGTTTTCGGAACTGCTGATATTATTTGTTTATTTCCTATAAATTAAAATGTACCAAAAAATTGATTGAAGGAGCCGTTACTCTGTGGTAGTTAATCATTTTACACAAATAATGAAATAAAACACACTACTATGTTTTTTACCACTATGTGGTAGAAAACATAGTAGTGTGTCTTATTTAGTTATTTGTGTTCAAATGTACAGTTTGCATGCTGGGTTGACATATTTTCCATAAGACTACATGTAATTTTTTTTTTTATTTTTAACATTATGAGTTTCCTAATGACTTTGGATTTTTTACAGAAGATTGGGTCATATAAAAATCTATTAAAAAAACTTAATTTCAGATTTTTTTCATTATTTTCGTCTAACGCCTCAACCTCCTTAAGGTCTGACATATAGCCTCCATTTCGAATGTTTGGAAAATGTTAATTACAAGTCTCAACGGTGCCAAAACTAAAATCGTTGAATCGCTTAAAATGGTCCAAAAAGGGTCCACAAAAGGTGAAATCTAAGGTTTTCTTTTTCCGACGAATCTAATGCCATTTGAATCTCATTAGAATTTGCGTAACTATAAAAGTTATTGCAATTTTCGTTACTTGCAAATTTTAGTTTTCATAAATAATGTTAATTTATTGAAATTTTGTTTAATAAGTATAGGTAATTTCCCACAGATATCATGATAAAAACGTGCCTTGGTCCAAAGTTATAAGCAAATTAATTTTGTTTTGCAAAACGTTATTTTTGCAAAATTTTGCACTTATAAAACGGACACCGGGAATCTATCTGGTAACCACTAAATTATATGTAAACGAAAATTAAGTAATCTAACTGAAGAATTCGTATAGTTATGCAACTTTGAATACGGAACTCAAAATTTGCAAAAATTCGCCAGTTCTTGCTATGTAAAAATAGTATTTATTATTGAAGCATAACGGAACCAATTTCCTTTAAAAGTACATGTATGCTCTCGGTTCTTTTCATTAATTGAGTTTCGACGTTAGTGTCAACAGTCAGTCTTAGTTTTGGGCCCTCATCTTAGGATGTGGGGCCCAGGCCCTTCAGGCAGTTTTAGTGATCTCCACCCTGGAGATCACAAGTTAAGTTAAGTGAAAGTGACACCTTTTCCTCCCCACTATGTATATTGGTAAGACCGTTTAAGTTGTTATGTGTGTTTTTATTATGTATTATGTTGTTAATTACTTGTATCTGTTGTTTGTTTGTTTGTTATCCCTTAAATGAGTTTTTTAATAAAACCATGTAAATCCTTAAAGTTGCCCCATATTAACACATACTTCTCCAGAGAAAACCCCCGTCACGTAGGGCGTAGGGCCCACGGATAAGGCCCTCGCCCTTTTCAGCGTGACACATGATTAGAACGGAAGTTAAAAAGAAAAAGGTTTATCAACAATTCTGAATTTTGCGGTAATTTTGCACTAACAAATTTAGCAGCGGGTGAATTGCATCAACAGTATTTTTCTCTAATGTTGCTAATTATTTACAATTTTTACAAAAAAAAATCGGCGTGAGAGAGTTAACTCTACTCTTGCTTCCAGAAGCCGGGTCGATTCGGTGGTTTATCTGTTTCATAAATTAAATGTTTAGTCTTCTGTATGAATACTCACTAGTAGGCTCATAATAGTGACAGTCAACGGAATAACCGTTAAAATAAGTATTTCCTGGTGTTACGCCCCCTAGGGGCTAGAGACTAATAGCTAATGGCATTGGGCAGCAATGTGGTAGGCAACTGTAACTACAACCTGTCGTATGTGCCATCTCTGAGACACTGGTAGTAATACGTTTTCTAGAAATTGATAGAAGAGGATCGAGATATCTACATTATTCTACATGGTCGTGAGAGAAGAGCATAGAAGATTCCTAGATGCAATATGTGGGAAATATAAGGCGAGATTCACGGCGGGAAAGGGAGTATTTAACGAAAAGTAAGGTTAGAAATCCGAAGTGAATACAAAGTATAAATATCAAGTAATAAACATTGTTAAAGTTCATTTTAGTCAATACAAATGTATTAATTAGTTAATAAAATGGAATATTCGGTAAGTTATAAATAAATAGTGTTCGTATTTATCTCTTGTTATAATTTTTGAACCCACGGATTTTGAAGGATGGTTTCCTAGGGGTAGTGAGCAAAGTGCCGGACCTAAGTTCCCTTGATTTTTTCTATGGCATCATACAAATAACGAAGTTTGTTTCTTAGTCCACGGAAATTAGCCAAGGAGGAAACCTGGACAATATCAGTAAAATTATGAATTTTTGCACAGACGTTCTTTCTTTGAGGTGTCCCAAACCCAAATCCACAAAAATCCCAACATGGCTACCCAAGATATTGCAGGTCAAAGTTTTTTGCAAATATCTCGTGCTCTGCGCATTGGATGTGCATGAGGTAAATGTGAAAGTTGTAGAGAATTAAATTATCTACAAGTTGTCTTTTTATATTTTTTTACCAAAATATTCAAGGCAAAAGTTTCAAAAACATGTTTTTTCGTGAATATCTCGCGTTAAAAAAAATCACACAGCAATAAAGTTACATGAACGTTGTAGAAAATTCAATTATCTACATGATTGGTATTTTGCATTTTTTCTCAAAACCTCGCCCTTTTTGAGATATTCAAGGCCGAATTGAAAAATAAACTGTTTTTCGCGAATATCTCGTTTTCTATGCATCGAACGTATTGGGGTATAGGAAGCGAGATACTTACAAAAAACAGTTTTTTTAAACGTCAACCTTGAGTATCTCAAAGAGGATGAGGTTTTGGGAAAAAATGCCAAATACCAATCTTGTAGATAATTGAATTCTCTACACCTTGAGTTAACTTTGTTGCTGTCTGATTTTTTAGGCGGGAGATATTCGCGAAAAACTATGTTACTGAATCTTTGACCTCGAATATCTCGAAAAGAGGGGGCGGGGCGTTGGTAAAAAGTAAAAAAGATATAACTTGTAGATAATTTTATTCTCTACAACTTTAACATTAACTTCGCTTCGAATCCGATGGATAGGACGCGAGACATTTGCAAAAAAACCTTGACCTTCAATATCTTGGGTAGCCATGTTGGGATTTTTGTGGATTTGGGTTTGGGACACCTCAAAGAAGGTCTGTGCAAAAATTCAGATTTTTACAGATTTTGTCCAGGACAAAGGCTAATTTCCGTGGACTGTTCTTGGTACTAGTACATTAAATCAAAGCCTGCTAGTAAAAATGTTGTTTTTTTTTCAATAATTAAAAAACCAATTATGTCATATTGTAGTACATCGTTGAGATGAGAATTAAATGTGCCATCAAACACACAAAATATCCAATACGGTGTCCATATAAAAAATAAAAATTGCAATGAATATAAACAAATCCACAAAATCTTCATTTAATAGATTTACTATCTTTTATAATAACAGATATAGCAATACATACAGCCCCAATTTGGGACACTTTGTATATTATATGCTAAATTTTGCAAACTAACCTTGAGTGAGACAACGATTTGCTCTCAAGTTAAGAATATGCTATCAGAAAAGACTATTTTTTTATGGAAACATTAGCAATGATTGTAGAACTTGTAGGAGTAAGGTGAGCAAAATATTGATTACGAAATTAATTTGCTAATAGTTTATGGCAGAATATGCCATCATCATTCGATGTGATTTAATGTAGGTCAAGATAGCGAGGCTAGAACTAAAAGGCCGTTCTGACTGGAAAATCACGAAGGACTAATACGAGAATGAATATTCGTTTGAATATCATGCAATCGCACAAATTTTAATTAATATGATTCATTAGTTTATCATTTATTTGTTGCCAAGGAGATGCACACGTTGCAACGTTTTAAGAGTCAGACCTGAGGAATTTAAAAACATGTTGGGCGAAATGCTATTTGGTAAAATTAATTAATTCGTCTGTGCGACATTTTCTTCAAATGATAATTAATACAGTTTAATTCTGAAACTTAAAAAATGGTAAGTTTAAAAGTACTTAATACAGGGAAACTTTAAATTATATATACCTGACAAACCTGCATATCGGCTTCATTGGTAACCAACTTCGAAAGAAAAATAAATAAAAAGAGGAGGTTCTCAACTCGATTAGTAGGTATAAGGCTAGACAGCAGGGAGGAAAAAATGCTAAAAAATTAATTTTTGGCTGATTTGACGTTTTCAATATCTCTTGCACACAAACTTAAGTCATAACCTAAAGACATTGTCAATGTATGTCTACCAAGATTCTTTCCCACTTCTTTTCATACCGAAATATGAAATATACACCGAGGAGTGAGAAATATAGTCATAAGCTCAGTGATTCTCAAACTGCGTGATTTAAAGACGAATATTATTTATTTCCGTGAACTAACACCACTCTAAATATGAAAAACGTCTTTATATGAAATATTTCAGACATTTTTAGTGGTAAATAGTGGATATTCATCCGTCAAACGAACAATGTCAAACCACTAATTCTTTAGAGTATAGTAAACACGATCGCGTAGCTCAATCGGTAAGATGCTCGAACAGCAATAAATATAAATGGGGTTGTTGCGAGATCGATCCACAAGCACTTCCATTTTTTTAAATTTGATTAATTATTAAAAGTTAATAATTTTCCTTCTAATGTTTTTATTTTATTAAACTGCGCCGCGAGTTTTGTTAAAACTTTATTTTCCCCAAAAATGTGTCTCTTATTACTACTAGCGCGTGTTTATCTCTAATAAAATCTACTTTCTTATGTTATATATTAATATACGAATGGTGAAACATGCGTCGAGTAGATAAATTGTTCAAGTGTAGTCTTTTAGTATTTATGAAAATGTGTCAATGCGTTGTTCTTTCAGAATTGTTTTAATTTATTTGTTTTAAAATTATTGTTAAGTAATTTTTTTAATATTTATTTTGTCAACCAGAATTTTTATTTATTACTGCTAGAAGATAAATAATTTATTTTCGTTATTCTCATAGAGATTTCAGATTTATTTCTGTTATATGAAATATTTTATTTTTACTGACATTGTTTCCCCTACTAATACTACGTTCCTATCCTTTCCTGCCAAGAAATGCCCAAACTTTCCCTCTTGCTGGACTGTAGCAATATTAGTCTTTGATTTCTTTTTCTGATCACTCATTGTTATTGACTGAATTGGGCAATTCATTTTTTGTTATCAGTTTCATTTGTGCCCTAACCTATATATACCTGCAGTGTCCGTTGTAAGTTGGCTACATATGGAAAAAATTTGTATTATTGAGATTTCTAAAAAATACTATATTGGGGGTTCGTTTCTTTTTTTACATGCAAATACCTTTATTCATCTAAAATACATAAAGTTTTTGTCGAAACTAATCAAATATTTGTGAAATAGACACAAGAGTTTATGATAATTAATGGTAGGGGTAAAATTTGCACTTTTTTATTTTCCTCATATCTGCTTCAAAATTGATATATGAGATCCTTGTTGTATTCTATATGCACTTTTTCTTCATAACATTTTTCGATATCTTAACAATTTGACCCACTTTTCGGAACCACAGTCAACTATTTTTTACAGTCCTGCCAAACCGGTGATCACATGACATGTGCCAAAATGTAATTTTCTGTTGTTGGACATGCATATACGAACCCCCAATAGAATTTTTTAGAAATGTCAAAAATACAATTTTCTCCCATATATAGCCAACTTTATGGACACTGTATAATCAGAATTCCACTAAAATTATTAAGTTACTAAATTAATAATCTTAACATTTTATGACAACATCTTTCTTATTTTTTTTTAAATTATTTTAAAAAATCTTAGTTCAGACGTTTTAGCGGCCATGACACAAGTCAGTTTAAATTGTACCCGACTTTAGGCGAGATTATAATTAACAATTAGTGAGTAAAATAGGCCCTTTTTCTATATTTCTTTAAAGATCTCCGTTCCTGCCAACTTTTAAGTATAACATGCATTAGGAAAATTGTTCGCTATGAAATTCTCTAAAAAATGAGCACCGATAGAGGTCGCTAGGTGCAATTATTAACTTGCAAATGGCTTCCAAAGCTTTCAAAACACGTTCTTTTCACTATTTATGGGCTGAAGAATGGTCTATGTTGTCCCGATAGTGCACAAAAAATGTCAGCAAAATCGGTTTATTACTCTCTGAGTAATTAACGATCTATTTTTTCTTTAATCCCTAATTAACAATTGTGCCATTTTTAGTAAAATTCGTTTATAATTGGGAAACTCATTTAGAAAATTCAAAAAACTATTGAAAAATGATATCCCTTTGGAGTTTTTGAAAAATCGCAATTTTGGCCGATACGCGTGAACCTTTTTAGGGAGCATCCATAAATTACGTAATGTATTTGAGGGTGGGTGGGTCGCTGCTAATATCTTATAAAATTTTATATGGGGTTGGGTGGGTATTTGAAAAGGATTTTACGCAAGATTTTTTTGAATATAATTTTTTCATTGCTTATGACTTTTATTCGCCTAAACTACTATTAATATCTATTGAATGAGATATAGACCTTATTTTAATATAGATATAATAGATAAATTACAACTTATATACATATACATCTTTTTACCCCTAAAATAAAGAATTTGGGGGGGGGGGGTTGGTTAAAGAATTATATCTTACACTATCTTACATGGGGCTGGGTCTATAATAAGTTGCATAACCAGTTTCGACCAGTGGTTTTTTTCACTTTTTGTGATTTTTCCAGTTTTGTCCACTGGCCAGGACTTTTCTACAAAAAAGCGGTTTTTTGCGAAGAGAATAATAATGACATCTGGAACTAGATTATATTTTGAGCTGATTCCGTTGAAGAGTTGGCAAGTGAATATGGGTAAATAGAGGAAAATAAGTAAACGAAGCTAATAAGTGTCCAGAAACTTGAGATTTGGTGTATATAGTAGAAGACGAGGTATCAAATTTTTTTATGACATCTGCCACACTCATCACCACTCCATTATTAAAAAAGTTAACAAAACAAAATGAAGATAGTGACTCTGGGTTTATTTTGTTGAATGATTGGGAGGTTAATAGGGGTAAATAAGTAAAGCAAGCTAGTAAGGAGTGCAAATATACTATGAAAAGGTTTTCGTTTAAAGATACTTGAATGGGAAATCTGGATATGGAAGTAGTGATTCTTTAGGAAGCGGTTTTTTGTTTGCTCAATCATTACCCTGATTTGGCTTAAGCAATTTACATGCAAACTGTTGAGCATAGCCCGGTGTACCAATGTACAGTACGCCGTACAATAAAAACTAGGCAAAATTCTAATTTCGCCGGAAATACATTAAAATTGGTAGTTATATATTTTTCGGAGTAGCTGATCCTGAATATGATGTCAGAAATTAAAAATTAGAAATGACGAGTCCAATAGATCTGTCGCAATTGCAAAACTATTGCAGACTTACAAGAAATTTGTTATATCATTACATATTAGTTTAGCCTATAATAATAATCACATTTTTTTTTTCATTTTCAGCGTAAACTAACGTTATTTAAATACAAGGTATTGACGTCATATTCAAAATTATGCTTTTTTGAATGTATTAGAAAGAGCTTCGTTACATCTGGGCAAACTGCATATTAAATCTTAGTTTATATTCGTACGTAGAGACAAATATGTGTAATACTTTGCAAATGACTCTCCGCCGTTTTATTGTAGTTTTTGTATAAATTTCTTCTAACACTCTATAGGATATTCTTTGCAGTGTTTTGTAAATAAGTCAGAAGTTTAGACATATTTACTTTTGTGTCATCACCTGATGAGGCCAACTTGTTTATTAAATTCTGGTGAGTATACCATGCAGTATTTTTATTTTTCAAGAATCTTGTCGAGGGTTCCGCCACTCTTCACGTACATTATCTTCTTAAAAGAATTCATATTTAATTGAAGATCATCACTATTAAAATGGGTGTTCCTCAAGGTTCCGTGCTGGGCCCTCTCCTCTATCTTATCTACATAACTGATCTCTCTGGAAATATGGAGTTTATCAATATTAGAAAATTGGTTTGCTACAAATAAACTTTTACTCAATCCAAATAAAATTCAACAAAATGTTATTATAGTCCAATACAGGATTCTTTGATAATGTATCCGATGTTAAAAATTCAAAACGACGATATTTATTTTATTTTGTAGGAGCTACATAAGAAGTCACTAAAAATAGCGAAAACAAACTGATAATAATTGGATCAAATTCAAATGACAGCTACTAAAAATATTTAAATAAAATTTCACCGATTAATTAAGTCTCATTATTGCGTAATACCGATATTGAAGTCGGTTTAAAGCGTACAAATATAACAGAATCAAACGTATTTTTAACTGATCTGAATTTTTTTATTTCAAATTTTTTTTTTCGCAGGCTCTTCAATTTTGTTCAATTTTACTATCAAAAAACTATCACTATTATTTTCACTTTCTTACCTTAGTGTTTTTCAATATTGCAAAAGATATGACTATACTTAATAATAATAGTAGAGTGTTTATACCGGAGCTGGGCCTCCCCCCACCACTTTTCGTGACGTCATAGGTGGGGGGTAATTAGTGTGGTGGGGGTAATTCGCGTGGTGGGGGTAATTAGTGTGGTGGGGGGTAATTCGCGTGGTGGGGGGTAATTAGTGTGGTGGGGGTAATTCGCGTGGCGGGGGTAATTAGTGTGGTGGGGGCAATTCGCGTGGTGGGGGTTATTAGTGTGGTGGGGGTAATTACTGTGGTGGGAGGTAATTAGTGGTTATTAACTGACGTGTAGATATTTAGGGATGTAAATAATGTGGTGGGGAAAATTATTGTGGTGGGGTTGATCTATCACTATAAAGGACCTGTGACAGTATCACAAAACGCAAATCTATCTCTGATACTCAAGAGTTAGCAAGTGAGTGTAGTGCAACCACCTCAATTATTTCAAGTGAGCAATATTTTTATATTACTTTTTGCGATTCTTTCACTGTACACATCCCATTTTAACTATGGAAATTTCGGAATTAGATTTATTAGCACTTAATGCAATGATTAGTGAAAGTACTGAGGTTTTGGAGCAAAAGCCTATTTCATCATTAATTAAAGACAAAGCCTATGTCATAAAGAAAATGTCAGTGGTCAATACGCGGTTTGGAAAATCAATCATCGTAAATTTGTTTGAGGAAAGTACAATAACAACTTTCAAATCATTTTTACCCAAACGAGTTGTAGAAAATATAAGTGAGGATGTAATCAATCAGATTAATTCATCTGGTGGTAAATATACATTGACATATTTAGGTCAGCGCCCTCCAACGTATGTCGGTGCAAAATCCAGTCCAATGATACGTTTTGGCGATTAATTTAGAAACAATAATTGTATTAGTTTTTTTAAATTTAGTTTTAATTTTCTACTAGATAATAAAATACAGTTAGAAAGAATGGTAGGAGTACTATAAAACGTAATATTGCTATCTCGTTTGAAAATACAGAGGCGTTATTATTTTGGTTAATGGTAATAACTTGATTTTCACAATATAACTCCATCAGTTTTAAACTGCGCTTACAACTTACTTAAGTAAGTGAATAATTTAGAGTTCTTATATGCATTTTTTAACAAATTTGTTTGCTTTCAGTTTAACCATTACTAACAAAATATGTGGATGCAATATTCAGCTCAACGATGGGTGAAGGCAGAAGACATTAAATCAGCCATCGAAAGGTTGTCCTGTGAACTATGGGACTTAAGGAGAGATTCGCAGCATTCAATAGTCTATGATATAAATGTCTTCTCAGATGCTGACGAAGCTCAACGTGTTGAAGAAGAATGTAATGCATATGAAACTGGAGCAAATTTATGTGACAGATATTGTCGAGGCTTTTTAAGTTTGGATGAGTTCTGTGAGCATATGGTTAGAAGGAAATTAAAACGTTTCCTGTATGAGATAGTGAAGTACCTACCAGTGGGGATTATTGAAAAATATCAGCTTGATGATGAAGATAAATAATATTTATTTTAAGTTACATTGTTGCAAATAAATAATTGTGTAATACATAGTATAATATCTTATTGATATTTATTTTATTAGGATTATACCATGATGTTAAATAAATAAAAAACCAAGTTAAAAGATTACATTTATTTTATTACCTATTTCTATTACATATCTAAAAAGAATATACCTATTCTTATTACATATCTAGAAAAATATACCTTACGCTTAAACAGTCTCATTGTAATTTTATATTTAAATCTATAATACTTCTATTAAGAAAATGAGCGTTTGCAAGAGCACAATGACTGATATTATTATACTGAAAATGTTCTAGACATTTTGGTGTGTTCAATAATTTAAGGCTGGGTAGAAGGGGCAAATAGTCATCTAAGTCTATAATCTTATTCCGTCTTAGATGTTGAAGTAGAAAATTCCTCTTCATTCTGCCTTTGCATACAATTACGACATCCTCTAATAGTGATTGACATTGATAATTATTAACTGCATTCTGGCAAAGTCGCTGAAGTATCAATGGTAATTCTGTCAGTTGAATGTATCCGTGGCTCCATTTTAAACCATGGTAATTTTTCTCCAACCATTGGTATTGTACCTTCTTGTCATGCGCAAGTGATGAGAATGCATGCGGTGGTTTGAAAAAGTAATGTGCTTGTTGTTCAGTATTACAGCATACAGCAGCCAATTCTTTTACTATAAATTCACTGTTTTTACATTGAAAACCTTGTAAGTCAACTATCAGCATAGGAGCTGTATAACTTGATTGCGCCATAATAAATATTTTTTACTTTGCAGCAAGAAAACCGCTTTGAACTGAACCATCCAATGCACTGTAGCTTAAATAAGTATCATGTAGAATAAGTGCATACACTCGGGTTTGTTCGGGGAACTTTGTCTTTCGAGTTTCAAATTCTATTTTTATGTCGACTGTGGATGATTTCATTGCATCCGGTTGGTGGGAGCAATCTATGACAAATAATGGAGATTTTCTGAATTCTGCAAGATCCATCATAGGTTCGCTCATATCTTTATCATAATAACTGCGCTGGAAGTTCTCATAGGCATAGTAAGCTGCAGAGTCCAATTTCTTATCAAAATCTAAATTCCAACGCTCATATGGAAATACTTCAGAGTTTAGATAGAGTCGAATATTATTAATATCTGCATGTATAAACTTTGTGGAGTCCTTGGTTCTATCATTGGAATTGCCATTATTTTGAAATCCGATAATAATGTATCGAGGTCTCTCAAGACTGCTGGTAGTTTTAACAGCCCATATGTCAGAAGTAGTATCACGCAAAGTAGGTAATTCATAGAGATCCCACATACGGTAAGCCATCTTAACTCTAGCGTTATTACTACTCTTATTAATTCTGTTTAATAATTTAAGTTTCTGTTTATCTTCAGGCACAATATGTTTTATCTTCCATTCAATTTTGGTAATTTCTAACTGTGCATCAACCTCACCAATGTAAGAGTCTTTGAAGGATCGTGCTATAATCAAAATTAATTCCTGCTTTGCATTCAAAATTCCTTTGATGTAATCTTCTGCAAATCCCATGAGGAATTTAAGAGGTAGCTTACCACTGAAAACATGACTGACATTATCTAAAATATCTTGCTTCTGTTCGTTGAGACCCCAACCTGCAGTTAGTAGTGATCGCAAATGTGTTTGTCCATATGATACCATAGTCTTCATTGTGGTAGTGATACCAGGTTTCCTAACGACAGCCACTTGCTCACCACCCATTTCATATCTGATTTCCTCGAACAGAAAAGCTAGTGCATTATTAGATAAATAACAGCTCTTGGTAGCGTCGCTAGGAGTAAAGTTTCCTTCTATATAAATGTAACTGTCTGCAATATCCAGTATGAGGTCTTGAAAATTGACAGGAATGCGTATTTCATCAGAGTTTCTGTAGTATGGTGAGCCATACGGTTTATATGTATGTTCATGTAAACTTACAAGTGACTGATCAAATACTGGCTCGCCGAACACCTCAAGTTTTTCACTAGATGTAATAGCCACCATGATTATTTAATTTTGTCTCAGTTTTAAACCAATGGATAGAAGAAATGCGCGGTCCTTAGCTGATAATTTATGTCTTGACCGTTTAAGATGCACACGTTGAATGAATCGATTTCCACTCTCATTCTTCTTTTTAGGACTGATTACATTATATCGGTGATGTGCTAGCCGTTGTTGATTATATCGGAAACCCATTGTACTTATTACAATATTAAAACTGTTTTAATTCTAGCTTCACAATAATCTTCTCACCTCGAAAATTAATTAAATCTCCATTGTCATCCAATATGTGCAGAGTAATGTTGTCGATAAACTGACGCCCTTCAGGTGTAACAGGCAAATATATGATGTTGGCCGGCTCCCTGGTAAGTTTGTAACCAGGTTCAACATCTATGTCAAACTCGAACATTGTATGGGATTTAATGGCATTCAGATACGCTCCGGAAATAATGTTGCAATCTACACGTATCATTCTTACTTTCATTATATCGATAGGGAGTGTCGACTCGTGAGTCTTGTTTGGCGCTAAATATGTCGGTTCAAATCCCAACAGACTACCAATAGAGTTTGCTTGTGTAAAGTCAATTCCATATTTTGATCTTATCTCACATTTCATTGTGTTGTTGTTTGCTCGCAGTTGAAATAATTTTTCTTTTTCTTCATTTTTGTTAGTTGGCATAGCTTTCAGTATTGCATTATATATTTCATCAATTTCATAGACTCCGTACGGTATGTGGATAAATGTGAGAGCTACTTTCGGTGAAGTCCTATAGCAAAAACCATTGTTTGTCTCGTCTATATTAAATATAGAATTGTATGAATAAAATCCGGTTAATCCCAGACCATATCGACAGCCCATATCTAGTTCAATCGGGGGATAAAACTCTGCACTGAGCACGCTTGAGCGGCTTGATAAAGTGAAAGTGCGTGACATGACTGATGTTTTTGGAGATTGTGCATGCCTTTATTGCGGTTTACAGCAGTAGTTGTGTAATAATTTTCTTTTCTTGGGCGGTGATGGAGATAGATTTATATCATTATTTGACGCCACGTTCACTCCGTCCACTTTACAGTAGCAGCAAAATATTTTTCGAGGGGACGGACCATCGTTAACATCAACATTATTTTCGTCTTCAAGAGAATAATGTTCTTGACAGTACTGGTATTTTAAAATATCAATGTCATCCTGAAGATGTTTGGGTAATTTCTCCCACACTAACGCAATTTCATAAGGGGCGCATGCAATCATTACTTCTTTAGGCATATCTGAAAGTTGCTCTTTACTCATCTTCAACAAGCTGCGTAGTCTAGAGAAAGCAATCAATGAGTGGCCCATCCGTTTAATTGCCTCTCGATCCATCGATGGAGTCACAGATGCCATTTGGGGAGTTTTATTTAACTTTCGAAGAAAGAAACTTTAAGCACAAATGACCACACCACACTGTGTTGAAATTTTGTTGACGCTCATAATTGTAGTAGATTTTATCCGTAAACGTTGAACCATTGCGCAAGTACAGAATTAATTCTCTTGGTGGGGGTAAATTGCCAAAACTATCGAAATATGTGACCAAACTACCACGTTTTTTATATGCCACCCAGTGTGTTCCCGGGCCATCTATAGTATCCAAATTTATGATGGCGGATTCATTGCGATGTGGTCCGGAATTTGGTAAAGTGTCGCGCATAAATATACCCCGAAAATAGGGCACCTTCATCTTCTCAGCATAATATTTAAGATCGATGTTAGTGAGAGGTTTTCGAGGTAGAGTGTCTAGTAGTTTTTTGAATTTTGTGGTTTTAGATAGAGGCCCAATCCCTTACGATATGGTTTCAAATATAGTCCCTTGCCACTTTTCCCAACAGCAATTGCTTCCATATGTCTATTGTGACGGCTTTTTTCAGCCAGTTCCTCTCTGCTGGTTTTAACATCATGTACAGCCTTGGCTATACCAGCTGCAGAGCCGGCTAAACTACCTAACGCCGATAATCCAGCAAAAATTGGTATCAAAGGTAGAATTCCACCAACTTTCGGAATTGGTATTATGCGAGGTGTACGGATATTGCGTTTTCCTCCAGCCGATCTCATGTGTCGTCGTGCAGCTTGAAGTGCTATTTGCATGACTTTCCGTGTATTCTTAGCTGCAAATCGCTTGCCATCAGCTTTACGTAAATCATCACGTACCTTGCTCACTATTCCAGCACCAAAAGCTATCTTTCTTAGGTTATTCTTTCTTTTGCTCTTCTTTTTAACTGTATTTTTTCTTTTTTTAGTACCAGATTTTGACTTAAATCCCATACCAAGACGTTGTTTTCCCTTCATTATAGTTGTAACCAACCACGCGGCGGCCTTTTCCCTCAAATTTGCGTCTTTGGATTTAACTCGATTCCAAGCAGCGTGTTCAAGTTGATAGTCTGCTCTATGTCGAGCTACTAAATCATTCGTGTTTTGATCGTACGCAATATCGTGCTTCTTGCATGCAGCATCGAGTTTGTTTATTCCTGGATCACCTCGCGCTAGTCTTTTTTGTAATTTGGTACCTGGACCACAATACTGGTAACCACCTGGCAAATGAAGTTCAAATGGAAGCTTATTTATAAGGGAATTTACTAACCCCTTACCGGCCTTTAAAAAACGATGGTTTTTACTTGTGCGCTGCTTGACCGACGACATTTAAATAACAGTTGCAATGCGTACATCTATTTATATAGTCTTCAACCTTGCTACGATGCGTATTGTAAAGCAGAGACAGAAGTTTTCTATAGATAATTTGGATGAAAAAGTTGGATGTGGATTACAAATTGAATCGCGTCATGGGCCACTACTTCCGTCAACTGTTCGTGGACTTCTAATCGGTCCGAGTAACTGTGGAAAGACGAATTTAATGATATCGCTGATTACTAACCCCGTTGGATTACGTTTTGCAAATATATACCTATATTCGAAGTCTTTAAATCAACCCAAGTATGAGTTCTTGCGTAACATATTAGCACCAATTAAGGGATTAGGATTTTACACCTTTAGTAATAATGCTGAAATAGTGCAACCATCTGACGCCAAACCCGATTCTATTTTTATATTCGATGATGTTATATGTGAAAAGCAAGACGTAATTCGCGCATTTTTCTCAATGGGCCGCCACAGAAATGTAGACTGTTTTTATCTGGCGCAAACATATTCTCGCGTGCCGAAACAGTTAGTGAGGGATAACAGTAATTTTATAGCGATGTTCAAACAGGACGATATGAATTTACATCACATTTTCTCGGACCACGTCTCACCAGACGTATCTTTTAAGCAATTTCAAGAAATGTGTGCAGAATGTTGGAAAGATAAATATGGGTTTCTGGTAATTGACAAGGATAGAGAAGTGAATGAGGGAAGATACAGGAAAGGACTTGATAGTTTCATATATCCATGAAGTACTGTAATTAACATTTCAATAGATCACCAGACAGCACCGGGTTTACATCGGTGAGTTTATATAGTGGAAATGATGATTAAACGTGATAGTGAAACAGATGGACACATGCTAGGGAAAATAAATCTGAAACGTCAGCTAGTTGAGGCTACTGATTCTGTACGTAAAAAATTTAATTCACTGAGGAGTAGAAATGTGGAGACCCAGCTATCGCTCGAGAGGTTGTATGAACCCATAACAAAACCTTTAAAAGTAATATCATCTGCCTCACTGGTAAAATCACATAACCAGGCATCACCAACACCGACACAAAAATCAACACAATCTCGAGATAATGTGAAAGCTAGTACCAGTACGTTTAAAGCGACACCAGAAACCAGTAGCGAAGATGGCGAGAATAGTGCAGCTGACGCATATTATATGGAAACACCACCAAGATCGTCGTTAATGAGTACCCCAGGCTCAGAAAGATCCATTGGCAGTGTAGAAGAGAAATGTGGCGTAATCAAACAACATCTAGAAAATGTAAAATCCGGCAACTATAAATATGACACTGTATACGGTGTTCGTCTAGACCCCCATACAGGCAAACTACACATGGGTAATGCCGAGGTGCGGTTTTCTAGTGGGGATATTACGTTGTGGTATGGTAATAAGTCTCTAGGAACGTATTCTGGCAGTCCTAAGTTGTACGATGTACTATTTTTAAAGTATCCATTAGTGCTACGCAGCGATGAAGTATCTCTTTTTGACGAGGAGTATCAAATATATGGCGAAATATTAAAAAAGACGAGAGCAGCATATAAACAATATGATATCAAAAAGGGTTTGAATAAAACTAAATGGAGGAAATTCAGTGATATTATAAAACCACTAACATCTTCTACAATAATGACGAGATCCAGAACTGGTTTGGGCTTTCCCCAAATGCCACTTCAGAAAATATACAATAGTGAAGGTGTCGACTATGTTTATTGGGATAAGCCGAAAGAGTTGGTAGATCGTCTACGTCTGCTGTATAGCTCAAAAATGGCAGGTAACAGTGGTGTTAATAATGAAATAATTAGTTTGTTGGAGGAAATGAGAGAAGAAAAAATAATCTATTAACAAAATTATAATGGGGAAGTATAATATACTGTGAAATGCTTAAATCAGATCAGATGTAATTAGAAATGCTACCTGGTCACAACACAATTGATAAATTTGGACGCAGAAGAGGCGGCGCTAATAAATCATTAGTCGTGCGCGGTCCACCAGGTCTTGGCTTTAAGCTCACTGCAGATAATCACTTCGATATTCAGAATAAACGTTTAAAGAACATTGGAGAACCGGTAGATAGTCAGGATGGTGTAACACGTAACTATGTTGAAGAGCGACTTACTACCTTCTTTGCAGACATCCGCAAGGCTATGGATGAGGCCACTAACTTAATTATTACAGCAATGGAAAAGTACGTTAATGGTCAAGTTTTGTTAGCTGTTGCTACTGCAAAAACTTATGTAAATGAGGAAATTCCGAAAAAAATAGATAAAGGAAATGTACGGGTTGTTGCAGAGATGAAAAAGTATATTAATGAACAAATACGAGCGAATATTGATAAGGAACATAAAACAGTGGAAAATTCAATTTCTCAGCAAGCTAGAGAGCTTCAGAAAATAATTGACAAAATTAATAAATTAGAAGAATTAACTTATTAGAAATTAGTCTATCGGCAAACATGTAACAGCTTAGTGTATTCTCTGCACACCCATTGGATCCAATAAGTTAACATGGAAATTAGTACTACAAAGAAGGCCGTTGTGCAGGAACTGCACAGGTTACCCCGAAAAAATTTTCGTAGAAGAAGAACAATTATCAAGGGCTATGGCGATTTATGGCAAATGGATTTGGCTGAAATGCAGCCATTTGCGAACCTTAATAAAGGTTATCGATATATCCTCGTAGTGATCGACTGCTATTCGAAATATGTGTGGACAAGACCCTTAAGAAATAAAACTGGTATAGAAATTACGAAGGGTATGAGGAGCATTTTGCAAAAATCGAACTACTCACCTAAGAATCTTCAAAGCGACCAGGGTACGGAATTTTACAACAAAAACTTTTCTACTTTAATGAAAAAGCATGCCATTAATCATTACTCTACATATAGTACGAAAAAGGCTGCAATTGTTGAGAGAGTGATACGAACATTAAAAAATTGGTTATATAAAGAATTCTCAGCTAGGGGTAAATACAAATGGCTCGATATTCTATCCAACATTACAAAAATGTACAACAATAAAATACATCGCACGATTGGTATGAAACCCGCTGACGTTAAACCAACCACACGTTTGGATGCGTATAATCACATTAGGATTGCTTTAAAACCGAAGTTTCACATTGGTGATGTAGTTCGAATAAGTGCATACAAAGGTGTATTTGAAAAAGGTTTTACAGTCAATTTTTCAACTGAACTTTTCAAAATTGTCAAAATCAATATAACTAACCCAACAACTTACCAGCTTGAAGATATGTATGGACAACCAATTAAAGGATGTTTTTATGAAATGGAGTTACAAAAAACTAAATATCCTGATATATATCTAGTGGAGAAGGTTTTGAAAAAAAAGAAAAACAAAATATTTGTCAAATGGCTTGGACTTTCCAAAGAACACAACTCTTGGATTGACAAAATGGATGTTGTATAATTTATAAAACTTTAAACCATGTAAAATATACATAATCAATTTATATATTTACTTATGTATCAGTAATAAGGAAATAAAATATGTATCTGACATTATTGTTTTATTTAAGCGTCCAAGATTGATTATTGAATTGCTTTATTTCACTGCAACATTATTTACATTTTATATTTCAGTAAGTTAACAGAAGGAAAAAAAAAAACAATTAATTGAAATATGTTTTATTTGGAACAAAAATATGTGGAATATTCTAAATCTCAATATTTACAGAAAGCAAAAAAAATACAATAAAGAACGAACATCCTAATTAAATCCCCAGCCTCAAGAACTGGATTTCTTGACTTACACACCAGCATTTTCTGTAGTGACTCGTCAAAGTTGCATAAAAATGACCAACATGTTCGCATAATATTTTGTCTGTTCTGCATTTGCTGCATATATTATTCCAGCAATCATCCCCATACTTATCACAAGCTATACACCGCTGTCTTAATGGATAGTCCACGCTGCACATAAGACAAACATCTCTGTTTATTCCGAAATTTGTGCGAGTCAGCAGCTGGAGACACTTGCGGCATTGACGCTCACCTGAACGTCTTCCTCGAACCTCTTGGCATCTCTTAATTGGCACGGGATTCTCCTTTACACAATTTACACACAATCCAGTACATGAATTTATATATATCTTCGGCCAGGACACGTAACAATTATGACACACAATTTGGCCATCCGTACGAAATGGATATGCTGCAACGGTTGGTTTGGATTCCCACTCTTTTGGAAAAGGCATTTTAATACTTAACACTTTACAATATATAGATAGTATGAAAGCAAAATACTGACTAAGTTCCTCTTCTCGTTCATTCACATTTAAGTAGATGTTTAGGGTGCTGACGTCAGAGATGATATGACGTGACCGGCTACAAAGAGGATATAAACGAGGAGGTGACTCGATACAAGTCAGTTGATTTTCAACATTATAACCTACCCTACGTTTACGTTTACGCAAGTTCGTGCATATACAATGGCAGCTGTACCAAATTTCATGGCTGGTGTACCAGGATATGCCAATTTACAATTTTTGAGCTGGTTGGCGGAGTTCGACTTGGTCAACAATTTGTGGAGTGACGATGAAGGCGACGCAGATGTGGCAGCTGTAGAAGGTGGTGTCGAGGGGGAAGATGGCCCAGAGGTTGACGAAGAGGATGTTGTCGTAGGGCAATTAAATGATGATGAAGATACGGATGCAGACTCAGATGATGGCATCGTTGCGGATGCATTCAATGATGAGGATGTTTGTGAGAAGTACCTTCTAAGAGGGAACCCCAGGGATGAGTTATTCTGCACCACCAAGACGTTTGTGGCTATTGAAACAAGGGATGGTGCAGAATATCATATTTGCTATGGGTGTTATATAGCATACCAACAGCGCGTCAACCTCTCCTTACATCGACACGTCGACTACCACGCCACAACACGCCTGACGGATGGCGAAAGGGGTTATTGCAAATGTTGCAGAGATCCGCTGTACCAAATTAGGCCAGTGGAGATCTGCAATATTTGTAATAATCAAAATCCATAAATTGTGACTGTAAATATGTTTATATGTAAATAGTTTAGTTAAAGTATTTGGTTAGTTCTTAGGTTAGTTCTTAGGTTAATTTGTTTTTTTTTTGTTGTTTTTTATTCTGTAAATAAATATATTTTATAAAAATATTGCTTTTTTTTTTTACTTTCTATTTTAAGTGTAAATTAAAGTGAGGGTAAATCGTCATACAGTCTTTAAACTCATGTGCTATTATATTGGTGATGACTTTGATAATTTAAAAATCGTCTTTAAGAAACTTACTACCCCACTCTTGTTAATGTAGGGTATGTTGGAGTGGGGGTACGTTAATATAAGAAACTCCTCGTCTCTTGGTCCTCAGTTAAACTGCAAAGCTGGTGAAAACAAATGGCTTCCCAAGATAACGAAGTAACGTCCAGCGACTCCACAGAGTTCACAACACCGTTTTGGGAATACGACGTAATGTTGGGGCTCTCATATAATGGGCAAGGTCCAGATAGCAGTAATTGGGTGGTACAAATGCGCTATCTGGAAGATTTGGAGGATGAAGAAGGTCCAGACAGTAGTGATTGGTGGGAGCCATTACCACCAATGGATGCAGGCCCGTCAAACAGTCCTTCATCATCAATGGAGGTGGAGCCGCCAAGCAGACCCTCGTCTCCATCAGCTTGGTCATTGGAGACAGAGTCGATAAGTGCTAGCGACTCGGACTACGAGGATGATGAAGATTCTCCCGAAGAGCAGGGTGAATTTATGTTATAAATGTATATATTGTAAATGTATAGATTATTAGTTCTTAGATTATTTTTTGTAAATAAATGTTCTTTTTGTAAATAAATATTTTTTTTTTTGTAAATAAATATATCTAAATGTGAAAATTTTTATTTTTTACTTTCTATTTTAAGTGTTAAATAAAGTGAGGGGTAAAAATCTACTTATATAATAAGAAACTAGTATACTTATCTTCATTTGCTTTAATATGAATAATATTTAAGATCCAACCATCTTCCCCACCAGTGATTTGACCTTACCGAATGTCATACCATTGATATGGCCTGAACGAGTGTGGTATCAAGATCCTGTAACTGACGAGTGGTCAGTCCTCATATTTATCATGGGTTACGAAGGAACCACAAGGACCTGCTGATGTCACTACAAATGGTTACCTCCTAACCTGCTCGGATGCGGACTACATTTGCATCCGATGCAGAAACATATAGAAAGAGATACTGAATTTAGATAAATTGTATGCAAATACTGTACATATCATAATAGGCATTTACTTATTTTACTAAAAAATCGCCCATTAAAACAGAAAATATTTTATGAATTCTCCACAGTTAAAACCAAAAATATTTAGTGTAAAAGCTATCCACAAGGGGTCTAAATTATTAAACACATCTTAGGACAAAGCGCTTAGGCGTGACTTTTTGGAGCCTTACGAGAAACTGCGCATGCGCGATTTTCGTCGCAGGAGAGGCCCGGAATTCCGCGCGCGCGTGTCTTGGGTCGGGTGCAAACGCGCTTCGCGCGTTCGCACGAAGCGCGTTTGCACCCGACCCAAGACACGCGCAAGCGCGTGTCCTGGGTCGGGTATTGAGCGAAGCGCGAAGCGCTTCGCGAAATCGTGTTGAGGTACCCAGACTGTTTGCGGGCTACGCCCGCAAACAGTTTGGGTAAACGATTTCGCGAAGCGCTCCGCGCTTCGCTCAATAAATCTCTTTATGCATGTTTAACCTAACCTAACCTAACCTAACCTAACCTAACCTAACCTAACCTAACCTAACCTAACCTAACCTAACCCGTGACGCGGGTTTGGGAGGGGTGGGGGGGGGGGGGTGAATATATCTGTAATTAGGAAAGGTTTTGGAAGGGGTTGTGAAGGAAAGAGGTTGTAAGGGAAGAGGTTGTAAGGGAAGAGGGGGAGGTGACTACGGTGACAAAATAACAAGATAATATCAATTTTATTTATTAATTTATTAACAGTTTTAATTATTTTTACAGGAATACATATTAGTGATACTTATAACTAAATAATATTTTTTTTTGGGTTTTTTATATATTTTTTTAGATCTTTGATTTTTCTCTTTTATTAATTTTTTTTATATATTTTTTTAACCAATAATTTTTTTTTTCATAATTTTTTTTATATATTTTTTTACCCAATATTTTAACTTTTTTTTATATTTTTTTCAATAATATATTTTACAATTACAAACTAATAATATTTACAATTAAACATAAGAACTTACACTAATTATACTTAAAACCATACAAAATTTTATACTATTATCTAATAAATAAACTAACAAAACTACTAAAATATAAACATAATAATTAATATATATACAATTGCTTTACAACCTCTTTGCCTTTATTTATATGTTCTGGCCAAGAACTTTTAATTTATTGTCAAGACCTTCCAGCTCTCGACGGGACTTAGCCGCGGCGTTGCGGCGAGTATTGACGCCCTCCATTATATGGCGGGCCTCAATCCTCTCCGCATTTGCGCTAACGATAATTTGTTCCCTTTCGATGTTTAATCGGTTAATTTGAGATTGTAACCTCTCAATTTCTAGGTTCAAATTTTCTGCTTGCTGAAGCCGCTGTTCGACATTGGCTTCCTGTGCCTCAGCCTGCAGCTCTAACAAATTATCATTAGCGCACGCCGCTACATCATTATCATACTTTTGTTTCTTTTGTACCCTTAAATCTTTGAGTTTTTTAAAGGCACTTCGAAACAAATCTCGGTCCGCTTCCTGCGAAAGAAAATCGCAATCCGAATCAGAATCTGAAGGATTCTGAATCGGTGCTACTGGTGACGGGACAAATAAATTTTCAATCTCAATGTTTTCCAGCGCTACGATTTCCTCCGCAGGTTCGAGCTGTGGTACCGCCTCGAACGTCATGTCGGAATCTGTAGAATTCCGACTTGGTGTTCGGAGCGGTGATGACACCGCCGCGCTAGAAGTGCCAGCTCCTTCTAGCGCGGCGTTGCCACCTGAGGATGGACGTGGCGGCACCGCATAAGAACAGCTTGGTTGTTCTAATGCGGCGTCGTCAAATCTACCACCTAACACTGGACTTTGAGCCGCGTCGCGATTTACCTCGCCGTTAAGGTTCATCAGTCTACCCTTTCCTCCTATGCCTCTGCCTACAGTCTTTATCACAGGCCTAGGAGGATCCTCGAGAATAGGGGTTATCGGCTCAGGTAAATTTGTATGTAAATCAATAATATTTTGAATAATGTGTCTAGGAGCGTCGGAAAAGTCCGGTGTTGGTGGATTAACCCTTCTTTGACCACGCCCTGATGCCGCCGACGACGACTTTGTGTTGGGGTTTGCACCACGTCGACCCCTACCCCTGCCCCTACCACTCCCCGATGCCACCGATGATGACTTTGTTTTACTACTATTAGGTTTCCCTACTTTCTTATTTTTTAAATTTGCCTTGGGCTTTACAACAAAGTCATCATCAGAGTCATCGTTGTGAATTACGCCCCTTTTGGGCTTTTTTGCTTCTGGCGGTTTCACAAAGTCGTCCTCAGAGTCATCACTAGTAACCAATGATATTGATGCACAAGAGGGATGGAAGGTAACGCGACGCCCATCCTGACTCCTCGATGCAGAAGCTGTTCTTTTAGATGCTTTAACTTTTGCATCTAAACGAATAAGCTCCTCAGCATCGAGGAAATCGTTTTCACGATCCTGTAAATCTGCGACTTCGGTGCTATCGGAATGAATTCCTCTAGCATCGTCGTCGGAGATATGAATTACAGGATGAATGTCCACGTCAGGATGGTTTACCGCGTGCCTTTGTTGACCGCCATAAACTGACCCACGAATGCCAGTGCTAGTACTTGCGCAAGAGGTTTCATTAGGTGTGGCTTGTGTTGCGTTTGAGGCCGGGATTCTAACATTGGAAATTATATTTACCCCTAATCCCGGCCTACCTGCTATAGTATAAGTCGGGCCCATACTTCCTGCACCAGGTCCTAGGGGTGTCGGACCTGTTGCGCTACCACTTGGCGTCGGTACATTATTATTAGATGCCCCGGCCACAACGAATTGTGCCACCGGAGCCGCAGCATATATTACGCTGCTCGATGTCGTTACCGACGCACCTACTGTGGTAGCAGGGCCCGATACAAAATTGGTCAAAATAGCCACACCCTGCATCATCCTCTGAGCAGTCCTAGCCTCAGATTCGTCTGCCTTTTTACGGCTGCCACCAGAGACATTATTTCTCACCATTATGAGACTAATTATCGAACTTTAAATAACAAATAAAGTACTTACAATTTAAAATATCAAGTGATACTTGGCACAGAACACAACACAAACAACACAACTGCACAGTTCAAAAAGTTGAAGGCAAAGAGAACCTTAGAAGCGTCCTGAAAGTATAAATACCCCACGCTCACCCCTCTACTTCCACCACTCCTGGAGTAGGGAATTGGTGGGATGCTTCCTCCTCATTGGTTGAAATGTATCACGCCACAAAAGTCGAGCGCCACGTCAGGCATCGCGTCATCTCGAGTAGGTATCAGCATTGTTGCCACATAACCCACGTGGGACCGCACGGCTTGCGAACATCCCTCGAATAGACGCCAGCGTTGTTGCCACATGACCCACTCTAACCGGCATGTAACAAAGACTGTGGTACAGTACCCACCATAAGAAATCACGCTTTACCTGACTTTAATATAGGATTTCCTGTTACCACATAACCCACGCTGAATCTTACGGATTGCAAACTTGCCTCGAATAGACACCAGTGTTGTCGCCACACGGCCCACTCTAATCGGTATGTAACCCAGCCTGTGGTACAGTACCCACCATGAGAAATTACACTTTACCTGAATTTAAAATAGAATATCCTGTTACCACATAACACACGATGAATCTTACGAATTGCTACATGGCCCACTCTAACCGGTATGTAACAAAGACTGTGGTACAGTACCCACCATAAGAAATTACGCTTTACCTGACTTTAAAATAGGATTTCCTGTTACGACATAACCCACGCTGAATCTTACGGATTGCAAACATGCCAGCATTGTTGCCACATGGTCCACTCTAACCGGTATGTAACCCAGACTATGGTACAGTACCCACCATACGAAATTACACTTTACCTGACTTTAAAATAGAATTTCCTGTTACCACATAACCCACGATAAATCTTACGGATTGCAAACTTGCCTCTAATAGACACCAGTGTTGTTGCCACACGGCCCACTCTAATCGGTATGTAACCCAGTCTGTGGTACAGTACCCACCATAAGAAATTACACTTTACCTGACTTTAAAATAGAATATCCTGTTACCACATAACACACGATGAATCTTACGAATTGCAAACATGCCTCGAATAGACACCAGCATTGTTGCCACATGGCCCACTCTAACCGGTATGTAACAAAGACTCGTACAGTACCCACCATAAGAAATTACGCTTTACCTGATTTTAAAATAGGATTCCCTGTTACCACATAGCCCACACTGAATCTTACGGATTGCATACATGCCTAGAATAGACGCCAGCGTTGTTGCCACATGACCTACTTTAAGCGACACGTAACACGGGCCATGGTACAGTACCTATCATAAGAAATAACGCTTCATTTAACTTTAAAAGATAGGAGTTCTTGTTGTCACATGGCCCACGCTAACTCTTGCGGCTTGCAAGCCTCGAATACATGCCAGCGTTGTTGCCGTATGTCCTTCACTAAACGACACGTAACTCAGGCTGCGGTACAGTGCCTATCATAAGAAATGATGCTTTATTTAAATATTAAATATTAATTCTGGTGCAAAGCTTAGTAACGGCATATAATTATTCTTTTCTGCGTATACTTTATTACAATAACAGTTAACAACAATAAAAAAGGGGTTCTTCAATTCATTAACATTTTATTTACAATTACATATTCCTACATATACATATTACTATATATACATATACATTACATATTACTACGTGTAAAGCATGAAATTAACTTACAATGTTTTTTTTTTACAGTATAGTACATATCTAGAGTTAACATAATTTATAATATTTTAGAACTGTGTGTTCAACAAAACATCTACTTCTAATGTTAAATTAGTTACTTATCCAAACTATAATTAGTTTACAATGTCTTTACAGAAAAATACACAAACAAGCTAAAAATAATTTACAAAATTCTGGACTTTTACGTTAAACAAAATTTCATCTTTTAATCACGATTGCTGGCTTAACTCAGCTATTGCCGCAAGTAAAAGATCCATTTTATCCATTTCACCAGTGCTACTTTGGACGTCATTAATAGCAGCCATTAACCACCGAATATTTTGTTCTTGCTCGGTTTGAAAAAATTGTATGTCAGAGTGACCCCACGGCAAAGTTTTTGTTGTGTTGGGGATGACAAAGCGCTTATCATCATGATGAGACAAAGCCACTTTGTTCTTTACCTCGGTGAAAATATCATGCAATTGACTTCGAAATGTATTCATCTTTCTGAATATTAAGCCACCCTGTTCAACGATTTGCTTATAGTCGTCTATTGATAACTCTTTTTGAATGACAGATCTCTTGACACCTTTTGCTTTTTTTAACTCGCTACCCACAGATTGCACGCAATAAGCTTTTGCTCCCGTGCCATAAAAACTAATTATTGGATCCGCGGGAAACTCATCTTTAAAATTGCCTAAAATCGGTGGGCTTTTAGGTACATTAAATATATTACCGTGCTGATAATTCGAAGTATCGAATTTATCTTGGTTTTCTATCATAAAGTCATAAAAATTTTCTGTTAAAATTTTAATAATTAGACTATCAGTATCTGTATACAATAATGAAGCCTTATCTCCAAACTCTCTTTTAATTACATTATAAAAAAAATTGTACAGCACCGTTTTCGACAATTCCAAGACACAAAAGCCAATAAAAATTGGTTTAGTGTACTCTACCTTCTGTTTCCCCATATGGATCGCCACAAAATCTTCAGTGAATATCGAACATGTTTTGAAATTTGGACGAGCTATTAATGCATTTGCACCCATACTGCGTCTAATACTCTCCCAATGAGTAACCAACTTTATATCTGTTCTGTTTTCCACATTCTCCATTGTCTTACCGAACGCGGCGTTGTTCATTAATTTATATTGATCTTTTTCAAATTTATTTGTCGCTTTGTTTCTCATCTCCGTGTTTAAGTCTATGTATTTCTTTAACCACCTAGATTGATTAAATTTAAGAATTCTATGTATTTTAGTAACCTCTAACCCATTATTAATAGCCTGCTTTAAATTTACGTAGTGCACTACATAGTTTTTTTTATCATTCAAATTTGGTATTAACTTTTTTAATTTTGATTTTGAAATGGGTGGCACAATATTTTCAACTAAAAAGGGAAGATCTGAGTGCAAGTCGTGTAAGTGTTCTGGATAATGTATGTCTACTTCAAGGGCGTACCCATGGGGGTTATTATCCGAGATATTCATAATATCTAAATCACCGATTTCTGTCTCAGACAGCCACGTAAAGCCCCCCGTGGGCAACATATTTGACATACTATGTCCATATAAATTCGTGGCGTCTAGATATGTGAGAAATGATGATGGCTCATTGGGATCGTAATCAGGCAGAAACTTATTATTTGCAATATGTTTTCTTTCCGAACATTGACTTATTCCACCCCTTATACCCCTTTTAAAGAAGTGAATCATATCGATATCCGTTAACAATTCTAACTCTATTCCGGTTAATTTTAACATTGCATCCCATGATAATCCCGGAGCTGTATAATACTGGGCTGGATCTAGTTTATATTTATCTAAAGAAATTGTCCGAAAATTTTCAAATACATCGCATAGAAGAAGCACGTCTGATTTCAAATAAATATCTGAATAATCGCCAAGACAACGACATTCAAATAATCTCCAAACATCCTTAGCCCGCAAATAATCTGCATCTGATATGTGCTCTTTGTTTAAATTATCATAAAATTCCTCTTTAGATGGTAATTCAGTTACATTTAATTTCTCTATACTATCTATAAAACTATATGGAAATACCCCCTTCTGTCTCATTAAATTAAATTTATCATCATCATTATAAAAACTACGTGTTGTTCTCAACTGATCGTCCTCTAAATTCGCACCTAAATTTTGTAATGAAGCTGACAAAAATTTAAAACTATCGATAAATCGTAACTGTAAATATTTCTTCTTTGTAACCCCTTTCTTATCAACATAATCGTGCATATAAAGGTGTTTCGTAAAGGATATATATTTTTCTTTATTTTGCGCTATTACCCCAACCTTATCCTTGTATTTACACAACTCTTTGATGAACAGATGACTATCGTATCCACTCATATTGTGAAATATAATAGGTATGAAATTGGGTAACTTGTAATTTAAGTTACAGACCGAATGTGCAGCACCAAATCTTACTTTACCTGTTAAGTGACAATGGTCCCGAACTTTAACATCCTCTCCCTCGAAAAGCCCCCCACATATACCACACGCGGCCGCATTCTGAAAATTTTCGTTTTCTTGCGCTGTGAGTTCTCCCATTGGGACTATATATTTCATATGTGTGTTATATATATTCCTTAAGTCAGCCTCTATACGCGCTACAAAAACTTGGGCTGCATCACATCCCCGATACAAATTAAACTTGGAGAGAGAATTGTCAAAGGAGCACTTAATGTAATATGCAAAAGAGTAAGGCTCATGTTTAAAGGTCTTATTCGTGAAAGAGCGTTCGGGGTTTGGCTCGCACGTATTGATAGGTTTTAAAATAGACTCAAAGTCAGCATATACTACAAATGGTACTCGCATTTGTTTCTCAATGTTTTCAAATTTTAATATATTCTCAGCAACTTCTTTACCAAATTTGTTAATTCGAAATTTCGTTGTGGGTGTTGTTGTGTAAATATGATTACAGTCATTTCTCTGGTGTTGAAATAAGTGACGTTCATTATTAAAGTAAAGTAAACACCCGTCACAAAAATGTTTCTTATGATCGCTACCAGAAACTTGGGTGGAAACTAACTTAGATAAATCCTTTATCCAACAATAGTGACTATTAGCACAATCGTTATTACAGTGATGATTCTCGTCACCAACACATTCACTCGAAATTAGCAATAAATTTATGTGAGTATACATTTTTCTTCCCGAGTAACGTAAAGGTCCAACAACTTCATACTTAACCCTATTATTTTCAAATTTCTCCTCTAAACCGTATACATTAATTGAAATATTATTCATTTCCTCAAATTTTGATATATCTCGTAATTTTATTGGAAAATTCATACCTGTTACATTTAATACCCTTGAAAAATGTGGATATGATGATGTGTAAGATACATGGCCATTTGGGGGATACAACGCTGACGTCACAGCCCAAGCAAAGCAACATTGGTCCTGGTTCTGTACATTCACCACAGCCTTCCTATTTTCAATATATTTCGGCAATTTTATGTATGATGAACCACCCAAAGGACTGTACTTGTTAACATTAATTTCAACAAAAGCAATTCTTTCGAGTGCCCAACCTAAAAAATAGACATTGGTTAATCATTTTTTTTTATACTTTACAAAAATATTTGCATACCTGAATCACGTTCTTGAAACTCAGTACTTTGCATAACCATAGAATCTACAAAACTATCCAAAACATCATTTAAATTCATGGATTCATCCAAAATACTATTGGAGGTATTAAATGATTTCATTTCAATTATGTCTTGAGCTGGTAGAATGTACCTGGCGAAAGTTTCCATATTTACTTTCACTGTTTTATGAATCCTTAGCACTTCCTCCAACAGATTTAGAATCTTTGGTCTGATTTCGTTAAAAAACATTGTGTAATCCAGATAATTATTTTCACAATGCACTCGATATGTTATGATTCTGTTCTTGAAAGCCGTTTGGACAATAGCTACACCATCCATCATAGGGGCACATGAATTTGTCCTATGCTGCAGTGTTCTTCTATGTGATTTCATCTGAGTTGCTGTTAGAGTCACATTACAGCAATCACATGTTTGCATACTAGTAGATGATGTTGAAGGAGTTGAATCAACTCTGGGCCGCTTTGCGAAAGGTCCCTCATTACCACACGATTGTCTTTCATGACGACGTAAATTGTCGCTACGTGTAAAGCTTTTACCACAAGACGTACACGAATGCATAATTAATCTTTACTATAGGAACCTAGCCTATTCAATGATCATATGTTAACTCCTCTTTTGTATTTATAGGGACAGGGTTACCCCCACTCCCGTGAATAAGATTGTAACGTCATAGCATTACATCCTACTCACCACACCAATTACCCCCCTCCAACTCAATAATTACCCCCACCGCAGCAATTGCCTCCCACCACCCTAATTACCCCCCACCATACTAATTACTCCCCACCATACTAAGTACCCCACCACACTAATTCCCCCCCCCCACCACACTAATTGCCCCCCCACCACGCTAATTGACCCCCACCACGCTAATTGCCCCCTACCACGCTAATTGCCCCCCCCCCGGGCTATGACGTCAAGAAAAGTGGTGGGGGGAGGCCCAGCTCCGGTATAAACACTCTACTAATAATTATTATTTATAAAATATAACATTGAAAAAATTTCACTAGAACCAATCTGTAAACCAAACTTCACACGTAGAGATATCGGAAAACTAGTTACTACCTGCCTTTGATAAATTAATTTTACAGGTCAAACATAAATCAGACAGTCAGGATGAATACAAACTTTCAATGAACAAGTGAAACATCTGCAATATTTTGATGATCTAGAATGCCTCACAAGATTACCAACACGTTTAAAGAAGCGGATGGAGAAACTATTGCAATAGGGCTTGGCGTGCAGAATATGGACGTAGGCGTTTTTTGGGAATTAAGTTTAAATTTTGAAAAATGTGTTTATTTTTTGTTTTCTTTTAATACCTCCCGTACTCTCATCGTATGAGGCCAAAAGAGTGTCAAAATGTTTATTAATAAATTAAGAACTATATTACACAAATCAAGTTTGATCCGACATTTTGTTTTCTTTGCAAAAAAAAAACACCTTTTATAATAAAAATTGGTGAAACTATAGATCTTGGTTACATGATACATTCTTTCGAAAAAGTATTGCAAAAAAAAACTTTTACAAAAATGACTGAAATACTTATTTAAAATAATAGAAAACATTATCGTTGTAAAAGACTAGGCGTCTTCGTAACTTCAAATTTTGGGAGAAAAAATTATAAATTTGACCACGATAGTTTTTTAATTACTTTTTTGTGAAATTTATATTCTTAGAGAATATAACAGGTATTCTAACTTCTAATGTTCCATAACAGTTTATATCCATATCGTAATTTCGGTTTATGTAATATTAGACATTTTTTCGTTTTTCATTTTGTGCAAAAAAGTTTTGTTTTTCTTTTATTTATTTTCAAATATTACTTTGACGATTTTTACGTGATACGATGAAGAAACGTGATGTTTAAAAAAAGGAACTAAAATTTTTGTCAAAATTTAACCTTAATTTCCAAAAAAGAAAAAGCTAAAACCACACCCCTCCCCCCCCCCCTATTGGAAAACCTTTAAGTACCTACTGTAATTTTCTAATACCTTACAAATTGTATTTTCGCAGAAAACCATGCCCCATTCCTCAAACAATCGTTGATGAAATCAGAATTTTAATGCTTCACTAGAAAAGTATGAAACAATGTATCAAAACAAGTGCCACGTCGAGTAAAATTGAAAGGCAGATACACCAAGCAACCAGTTTTACTTTTATGATTCTAGTACTAAAGAAAAATATAAAAATTGACGTTCTGCAAGAGTCATTTTTATTTCGATCCTACCCCACGTCTACGCCGATGCGGTCAGCGAAGGTTTGTCTGATGATACCACCCCGTAGTGTTCTCGACCCTCCATACTCGGTGTGCAAATGACAAACGGATCAATATTTAATCAACAACCGGAATACTGATTGGCTTATGCTATTATTAGGGATATACACATTTCATTTCGTTTATAGCTGGGATGAAATTTATGTCATATTTGCTTTTGACAGTATACAAGGAAGCCAAAATAAAAGGGATTCCACCATGACAATTTTGGATTAGAAAATTAAATTATCATAACGGTACAATGAAAAAAATCTTGGCAGTTGTTTTATCTAATGAGTGCCAAGAGTATAACATCACGTGCGATTTTCTCGAAAACTGCGAATCCTCCTAGAAAGTTGAAACACCCCTTACGAAGGGTTCAAAGGTCGAATTTTTCTAGTTTCTGAAACAGGAATTGATCTTGAGCAACAGTTAAACGGATTCAGGGCAACAACTTTTACTTTCCATCTCTTTAAAAGGGTGGATTTTTCTGTACATCCACAAATCACCCCAATTTTGAGTACTGAATCGAAAATAGTATACCTTCAACAACAGACAATATTTCACGTGTTCTCTCTTCCTCCATTCCTTTCTCAGTCACACACTATCTCATTTTCTCTCGCTCTATATTTCTCTCTCTTACTCAGGCACTCACTCACTCAAATTTGAATGGCTCATTGGTTGTGTTTTAATATATCTTGGAGAAAAATTTTCCCGTAAGGCTAATAATATGCAAGAGTTCTTGGTAAATGGGAGAAAGAGAATGTGCGAGCGAGCGCAAGTGAGGAACTTAAGGGAATGAAGGGGGAGGGGGGGGGGGGGGGCACGCCTTACGCACGTGAAATATTACTGCCTGTTGTTGAAGGAATACTATGTTTTACTTATAACATAACAGTCCCACAAAAAAAAGTTTTTGATCTGGATGACTGAACATGGTATTCCTGCGTCCGAATCCTAGGTCAAAGTAAATCCTATACCATTCAGTATTTGTGTAGAGGCAAAACATACCAATAAGGTATATTTATGAATATAAGCACCTATATATTATCTAAGTGTTATTTGTGGCATTATCTTATTTTTTTTCTTCAATTCTTTGGGACTTCCTGCCACATGTATTTTTTTTTCTGTTTAAGCGATGCTCGGGAACCTACAAAATGTCACAATTAACCAGTATGTTACTGGTAAATAACCTCTACGCCTGTGACTTTTACGTCAAAGGATCAGTTAGAGGTTGCTTTTTTTTTAAATAAATAACACAAATAAGTATTAAAAATTAAAATTAAATATTTCGCCGACGTTTCGGAAATCTAATCGGTTTGCCCTTTCAAGGCTTTTTTGAAAAATCTTTTCAATATCCATAGATACTACTATTTACATAGAACTGTTGATGTAGTTAACAATTTTTTAAATTTTTATACAATGTCGAATTGTTCCGTAGATGTCTGTACAACTTGGTTGCCAATGTTAAAAGAAGAATTTCACAAATTTAACATTGTATAAAAACTAAAAAAACTGTTAACTATATCAACAGTTCTATGTAAATAGTAAGTATCTATGGTTATTGAATATAACAAACATTCTTAGAGCTGTCTATTTATCATATACAGCAAAAAAGATTTTTCAAAAAAGCCTTGAAAAAGGAAACAGATTAGATTTCCGAAACATCGGCGAAATATTTAATTTCAAATTTTTATACTTACTTATTTGTGTTATTTATTTAAAAAAGCAACCTCTAACTGATCCTTTGACGTAAGTCACAGGCGTAGAGATTATTTACCTGCAACAACTGGTTAATTGTGATACTTTGTAGATTCCCAGAGCATCGTTTAATAAGAAAAAATACATGTGGCAGGAAGTCCCAAAAAATTGGAAAAAAAAATAAGCACCTATCAATAAGGAATAGATGGATCTTTATCTCTCGTACTGTTCTTTTCTAATACCAAGAGCTTCAGTGAGGGGGTGATAATTCTCCCGGAGTGGTTGATACACCCTCTGCACCCCTTCTACACCCTTCTGGACATAAAACTGCACCATGAAAGGTTCTAGCTTACAAACTCTTCAGAATGCAAAGGGAATATGGTACAGGGTGAATGCCGCTCCGGAATCAAGCCTCCAGAAGGGTATAACCTACCCCCCTGCTGGATGAGGAACACAGGGGTGGAGGGGTATCTGGGAGAGCAAATGTTCCTTAAAGTTTTCCGAACCATTTTTGGGAGTTCGAGGGGTAGTTTTCGCTCCTTGCAAGATGCGGTCAAGGCAATTGAAAGAGATTCTCGTTAATGCACTGCAGTAAAAACAAGGAACACTTGCTCTCTCAGATCTCCCTTCACCCCTGTCTTGCACATCCAGCAGGGAGGGTAGTTTACACCCCTCTGGAGCGGCATTCACTCTCTACCATATTTCCTTTGCATTCTCAAGAGCTTGTAAGCCAGAAGCTTTTATTCGCAGTTCTATGTCCTGTAGAGTATAGAAGGGGTGCAGAAGGTGTATTAATTACTTCGGACGAATTGTTACCCTCTCGCAGAAGTCCTTTGAATTAAAAAAGATGATTACGAGAGGTATAAAGTCGCCATTCATTCCGTAAAGATAGGTACTTATATTCATAAATTTACCTAATTGGAGGGATGTTTTTGCAAAAACTGAAGGGTATACACATATGTTGACCTCGGATTCAGATACATAGGGATACCATGGTCAGTCATGCAGATCAAAAACTTTTTTTGTGGGGCTGTGTAATACATAAATTAATAGAAAATTGGGTCGAGTTATGGATCTGTGTAAAAATCCACCATTTTAAAGAGATGGAGAGTAAAAGCCTTGCCCTGAACCGCTTAATTGTTGCTCAAGATCAATTCCTGTCCACAAATTATAAAAAATCGACCTCTGAACTCCTCAGCAGGGTTGCTTCAATGGTGGTCAGGTTGTTCGGTCATAGTCCACGTGGCAGATAACAAAAACCCGCACCCCTGTTGCTGAAACGGCAAAGAAGCATAGGTATTTCTCCCCTCGGGGACAATTTTATCCACCACCCTCGTATTCCGCGTCCTCCAAAAGGGGGGATATACAGGTGATTCCCTAGCTTGGATTTGCAACCAGACGGTCCAAAAGTGGTAATTCCACTAAACTAATAGCACATTAAAACGCGACTTGTGAGAAATCTACAAGGCAAAATTTTTTTTAAATGATTTTATCGGCTTCAGCGCGTCAAAATATATGGGAAATGGTAGCTTCCATGCATAGGTCACATTTTTGTAAACTTGTGTTATCGAATCAGGTCATCATCATTGATAAATAATGTTTACAAAGTCAAACTCATTCGAGATAGTTGTTTCTGTTCCAAACTGTCTAATGTATTAAGCGTACCAACGATACTTGTGACAGACAAGATAACTGCGACAAATTGAATATACAAAATATATAATCTGTGACTGGGACTGATTACGGCTACATGTGCACGAAATTGTTTCGCTGTGACTTGGATTTATGTTATGAAACAGGCGTGATATAATGTGATAATAATACACGTCAGGTTTTCTTATTTCTTCATAAAAATTGTTTTTGTTTGTTATAAGTTTATTAATAATGTTATGTTTTGTTTTACTTTCACTGGAAGGAGTTAAATGAAGAATGAAGAACTAAAGTGTGAGTGGGATGAGAAAAATCTAACATATAAATATTTTATTATTATAAATTCCACCACCGAACATGATGTTATTGATGCCCTCGAACAAATGAGAAACAAAAGTTCACAGATTTCGCAATCCTTGCAATCATCGTGACATTCGAAATGATAACACTATACATAAAACAAAGTTTTTCAACTTTTTCCGGACTCGGCTTTGCCTCGTCCGGAAATATACGATCCACTACACCGCTGTATTTCCACAATACGCAATCTCACTAGACCGCGACACCGCTGTATTTCCACCTTAAATGAAAACTGGTAACATGACCCCCTGTGATATATGCAACCCATATTACATTTGCGTATATCAGCCGTTGCATATACGCAGTCTCACTCGACCGCGACAAGGCTGTATTTCCACCTTAAATAAAAACTGGTAACTTGACACCCTGTGATATATGCAACCCATATTACATTTGCGTATATCAGCCGTTGCACACGATGGTCTCAGTCGACCGCGACACCGCTGTCTTTTGACCTTGAACAAAAACTGGTAACTCTACCATACGAAAACATAAACATTTCCAATGTTAAAAATCAGTAGGAACCCATAACTATCCTTAGTCACCATTTCTGATATATTAGAACTAATTTTCCAGCCATTCCTGTATTTATTAAACCAGTCTTTACACCAAGGTTGCTTTCCAAATGTATTTAAAATAAGGGTGATCCAGGCAGTATTGACAACTATTTACAAATCTCCATTCTCAATTCTCTATCTAAATTATTTGAAAAAGTTGTGTGCAATTGCCTCTCCACATATTTGGAGAATAAGGCCCTACTGTCTACTTCTCATCATGGTTTTAGAAAAACAAATCAGTCGAGTCAGCTACGTGCGAATTATTAAATTACATTTACCTTTACCTGGCCAAGGCGTTTGATTCTGTCTGCTCAAATTTTTTAATAATTATACTTAATAGTTATAACCTGCCTGGCAACATAGTAAATTGGATTCAATCTTATCTTGAGGGGCGAAAGATGGTCATTGATATTAATGGTACAAAGTCAGCTGTGCACGATGTTAAACTTGGTGTTCCACAGGGATCTATGCTAGGCCCATTACTGTTTTTGTTATTCATTAATGACCTCCCGAATTATATCACTGGGGGGGTTAGTTATGATGTTCGCCGATGACACCTTATCAGCTGATATTCCGCAACTGTTGGAATATAAAATGCAAAATGCTATATGTGACCTCAGCACTTGGTGTGAACGCAACAGGCTGATATTGAATCAAACCAACACTAAGTGTATTTAATTATTATATAAGAAGAGGTATTCCTAATAAAACCCAAACCAGTAATATTCAATTTTCGGAGACAGTGATGTTCCTAGGTACCTGTGTTAATGAGAGACTTCCCTGGGATGCTCAAGTTAATGATGTGTGTAAGAAATTAAAAGGGCGTATTACGCCATTTTACAAATGAAAGATGTTTTTAATATGAATTATTATTTGTTTGCTTATAATTGTATTGAAACATTCTTTATAGGATTTTGCAAACAGCAGAAAAATTAACTATCTATAAAAGAAAAACTTTGTGTAGAAATATTAATGAAATCTTTTAGGGATGGGACGGATGTGCTTTTGGCCGGATAACCGAATACAGTATATCCGGCCAGTGCAAAATCCGGTCCGGCCGGATAATCCGGCCGGATATTTTGCTTTTTCAAGCAGTCGCTTTATCTATGAGCAGACCGCGATATTTACAATTAAATTCAAGTCGCACCCGTATTGTCCTGTCCTGCCACTCATGCACATTGCTGCAAGTAATAAAACGTAATTTTTTCATGATCGTAGCCTTACCACCTTACTGAACGGATGGAATATTCCAAAGGAAAATGTTCATTTAGTTGTTAGAGACAACGGCACAAATATGGTAAAAGGCTGCGATGACGCAAATTTGCCCCATATTGGGTGCTTTATTCATACATTACAATTAGTAATTGAGGCAGCTTTAAAGTCTCAAAGAGCTGTGATTGACATGGTTGCTGTGAGTCGACGAATTGTTATGTATTTCAATCATGCCTCTTTGGCATGTTATAAGCTGAAATGTATCCAGAAGCAATTAAACGTGCAGGACCAGAAACTGATGCAAGACGTTCCAACTCGTTGGAATTCAACATATTATATGTTGGAACGCTTACATGCCCAGAAAACAGCGGTTACTCTATATGCAGTTGAAAACAATTTGCAAAATTTAACTACAAATCAATGGAGCTTGTTAGAAAACTGTGTTATCTTGTTACGACCGTTTGAGGAAATCACCAGAGGTTGTAGTGCAAATCATTCTTACATATCTGAAGTTATTCCAGCCATAACAACCTTGAAGCGATATCTCAATGAGCATATATCTAGTGGTTTAGGTACAATGAAATCTGAATTAATTGATGAAATTAATATTCGATTTGGCAATATTGAGTCTGAAAAATATTATAAAATTTCTACAATTTTGGACCCAAGATACAAGTTAATTTTTTTTAATGATACAAATAAAAAGCTTGTGCAAAATGAACTGATTGAATTGATATTATGTCAAAAACAAAATGTTGGGGAAATTAGAACAAATCATGAAAAGGGAGATTCAGGTGGCTTGAAACTATTAAGTGAAAGTGATGACGAAGATGATCAACCACTTGCAAAAGTTGCAAAACTTAACAAAATATCGATTTGGGACTGTTACAATAAAATTATCAAAAAGCCCAAAACAACCAAAACAAATGGAAATGTTTCTCTGTCATCAAATTCACCTTCTAAAGAAGTTGAGTCATATTTGGGTTTACCCGTTATTGATAGAAAGAGTGATCCATTGCTATGGTGGAGTCAATATGGTGAGCAATTCCCCAGGCTTCAAAAGTTAATGAAAACCTATCTGTGTGCTCCAAGTGCTAGTGTATATAGTGAAAGATTATTTTCTGAAGCAGGTAATATATTTACTAGTGACCGTAATAGGCTGAACGCAGCAAATGGTGAAACTTTAATGTTTGTTCGCCATAACTTACCATTAATTAATTATCGTTATTAGTATTAACATTAACCCCTTCTTGCCACTTACAGTTCAAATCGCGAAAATTGTGTTTTAGTTTCCATTATTTTATTACTATTTGGTATTTATACCATACTTACCTACTAGTCTGTTAGGACCAAAGAATTTGATTTTAAATTTTAATATTATTTATATTATTTATTATAAATTAAGAATTTATGTTGTTTTTTGATTTTTTGATCTCTTGTTTTCAGTGTTATTTAATATATATCCATATTATCACATGTAGGCCTATTGAAGAATTTAAGACTTATTTTTTTTATATTTATTTATTTTGCTTGTAGTTTCTAGGTCATTGTTAATTTTATAAATATTTTGATATATAACTGACAATTAATAAATAAATAACAGTTACGTTTCATGCATTTTGGATAGTTTTTATTTGGCCGGATGTTGACCGGATATTTTTTCATATCCGGCCGGAGCCGAATATCCGGTTTGGAAGCCGGATAGGCCGGATGCAGTAGCAGGACCGGATATCCGTCCCATCCCTAAAATCTTTGCATTCTTTCGATAACCTCAATTCTGGTTATGCTAGCAAATTAAAATCCTAAAATGAATTTGTCTAATTTCTTATTTGACAATTCTCATTCTAACACTAGCATCCACACAGTCCCCTACGGCCATGCAGATTAAACTAGTATCCACATAACCCCCTACGATTATGAAGATTCAGTTAAAAATGAGAACAAAGACCTAAAATGAATTTATTTATCTACCTTGTCTTAAAAAAAATTTCATTCCAATGGATTACATTTTCATGAAATCTATCATTCTGTTTCCTGGAAATGCTTAGCCTTTGAAACGTTTTTCGCCCTTATTCTGGAGCTCATCAGAAAGACATAAATCCATTCATAAAGATGTTTCATGCAAAACCAAGACTGTGTGGATGCTAGTGTTAGAATGAGAATTGTCAAATAAGAAATTAGACAAATTCATTTTAGGATTTTAATTTGCTAGCATAACCAGAATTGAGGTTATCGAAAGAATGCAAAGATTTCATTAATATTTCTACACAAAGTTTTTCTTTTATAGATAGTTAATTTTTCTGCTGTTTGCAAAATCCTATAAAGAATGTTTCAATACAATTATAAGCAAACAAATAATAATTCATTTTTAAACATGCATAGAGTATATAGGCTCCAATACTAGTTAGCTAATAGATAGGTGAGGTTGTTTTTATCAGTCAATGTCAAATATAATCATTTCACACTTATTCATAGAAATTGTCTTGGTTTTGCATGAAACATCTTTATGAATGGCTTTATGTCTTTCTGATGAGCTCCAGAATAAGGGCGAAAAACGTTTCAAAGGCTAAGCATTTCCAGGAAACAGAATGATAGATTTCATGAAAATGTAATCCATTGGAATGAAAATTTTTTAAGACAAGGTAGATAAATAAATTCATTTTAGGTCTTTGTTCTCATTTTTAACTGAATCTTCATAATCGTAGGGGGTTATGTGGATACTAGTTTAATCTGCATGGCCGTAGGGGACTGTGTGGATGCTAGTGTTAGAATGAGAATTGTCAAATAAGAAATTAGACAAATTCATTTTAGGATTTTAATTTGCTAGCATAACCAGAATTGAGGTTATCGAAAGAATGCAAAGATTTCATTAATATTTCTACACAAAGTTTTTCTTTTATAGATAGTTAATTTTTCTGCTGTTTGCAAAATCCTATAAAGAATGTTTCAATACAATTATAAGCAAACAAATAATAATTCATTTTTAAACAAGCATAGAGTATATAGGCTTCAATACTAGTTAGCTAATAGATAGGTGAGGTTGTTTTTATCAGTCAATGTCAAATATAATCATTTCACACTTATTCATAGAAATTGTCTTGGTTTTGCATGAAACATCTTTATGAATGGCTTTATGTCTTTCTGATGAGCTCCAGAATAAGGGCGAAAAACGTTTCAAAGGCTAAGCATTTCCAGGAAACAGAATGATAGATTTCATGAAAATGTAATCCATTGGAATGAAAATTTTTTTAAGACAAGGTAGATAAATAAATTCATTTTAGGTCTTTGTTCTCATTTTTAACTGAATCTTCATAATCGTAGGGGGTTATGTGGATACTAGTTTAATCTGCATGGCCGTAGGGGACTGTGTGGATGCTAGTGTTAGAATGAGAATTGTCAAATAAGAAATTAGACAAATTCATTTTAGGATTTTAATTTGCTAGCATAACCAGAATTGAGGTTATCGAAAGAATGCAAAGATTTCATTAATATTTCTACACAAAGTTTTTCTTTTATAGATAGTTAATTTTTCTGCTGTTTGCAAAATCCTATAAAGAATGTTTCAATATGTTTTAAATGTTCTAGGGTTACTAAGTATTTATTACGCAGTGGCTTACTCGCATATTTCTCTTAACATAATCAGTTGGGGTTGTGGAAAAGATTTCAAGCGTGTTTTTATGGCTCAAGAGAAGCTATCAAGATTAATTTTCAATATGAGTTATAATGAAAGTTGTACGCAGATATTGAATAATAATAAAATTCTTACGGCCCCATCGGTTTATATTTTCAAATGTGCAACATTTGTGAAAGACACTACCATTTATTCAGCATCAATTCGTCTTCTGCATGATCATAGCATGAGACATGGTGATTATTGCGTATTCCCACCATGCCACAACCACCTATAAACATTCGTCCAACTATAACTGCATCACATTGTATAACAAATTGCCCACTAATGTGAAAACAGTGGCAAGTTATGATATTTTTAAAAGAAAAAGAAAGATCATGTTGGCAAATGGAGGTTTTTATAGCATTGGCGAATTTGATCTGCTTCTTTCGACACAGTGATATACAATTTTATTGTTTTTTATATTTGACACCAATTTTATCCTATTCAACAGAATTCTTTTACTATATATAATTGTATTTTTTGTTTATTTATATACAGTGTATAATTGTTATATGTTTTAAAGTTGTTATATTGTATTTCTCTATCTGCTGTTCATATAGTTTTAATTTTTTATGTATTTTGTAATTTTTATCTTTATATATATTTTTTGACGTTTCATATCTGTATATGTGCAGTTAGCTACACATGAATTAATAAATATTATTAATATTTTCCGTAATAATTGAAGTGGAAAGTATTGTTACGATATTTTAAGAAATCGTAAAATAACAAGAGTTCCTGGACTATAAACAATTATTATATTACTTTTTGATACTCTAGGAGACATTTGTAAGCGAGTGTGCGAATCTTTATGTTTTGTTGCTCTTCATAGGCGATAAGAAAACAAGTAAAAAACGGTCAAGTTTTAAATAAGAACCAGCATTCTAAAAAGAAGTACGAAAGGCAAGGTAACGGCCGTGTGGTAGTTTTAATTAAGTATTTCGTAATTTGCGGATAAAATATACCCATAGTGCCACTAAGAGGGAGTCTAGTTAAGGATTGGTTGTTTGGTCAAAGATACCCTCTTTAGCATTTGATTTATATGTGTTTTTGGATATTAGATAACCTTGCATAATTGTATAAACGTCTCCTTTTGATGTTAGGGAAAATCGGCGCGAGGAGGTAAGCGTTTTGCATTAAATAATCATAAAAAGTAATAACAATATGTATATTTGTTAGTTATGGTTGATAAGATATTAAGACCAGTCATTATTATCTTTTTAGACGTTTTTTTGTTTGGCTGCACTTACTTTTAAGTAGTAGAAGTAATATTTTGGGAAAAATTAAGTATTACTAAGAATAACTTTTGAAATAGTCTCGAATCCTAGAGAATCAGGACAGTCAGGAAATTAGGAAAGTATTGAAAATCTTTAGTACGGAATTTTCCGGGAGAAGCCTGAAACCGACACCTAGTTTCACCTTTAAAGGAAGTACATATATAGTTATAGTTCAGGGATTATTTAAGGTAATGTAAAGATCCAATTGTTTATTATTTGTGATATTGATATCTTCATCAGAGTCTTACTTTTTTTTAAAAGTTTATAGTAAGGGTGTTTGGACGACTAGCTGTTTTGATTTCGCGGTGTCCAAATACTCCGACTCTTGCAAGGGTAACGTGCACGTTATAGAAAAATATTTGTACACCACTATTTTTGTAATTTAGGTATTTGTTGTTAATATATTTATTTATACACAATTAAGGTCCGTGTTCTTTAATTTTGACATCATTATAAATTTGCAACTCAGATTTATTTAGTGATTTTTGGCTGAGCTATCATAAATTTTAGTTAGGGTAATATTATTATGTAAATCACTTGGCGCCCATTAGTATTCACCATTTTTATTGGTTCATTAAGATCTTCGATCCACGACCCTTATCACGAGCAAGAACATTACTTGCCGAACTTAAACCTTAAAAAAAAGCATTAACGTTATCACCTGTAAACTAACAAACACCCAGGTGGGCGTTATAAATTAGCGCCCTTGCGTGGGGTCTCGAATTGCACCGATTTCGAATTTTTTTCTGGTGTACAATAATTTGCAAATTATCAATATTTTTGTATAACCCTGTAGTATCAAAGATTAATCTTATTATTTAACATTTTATGCATTGTTGCTTTAGTAATTAATTACAACCATCTACATTTGTTTAAAATACATTTTTTCAAACAAAAAGACTCTTGATAGGTATAAAAGATAATTTTTTGTGTTTTGTGTTTTCTTTGGTGTATAATAATAAAAACCATTTATTTCCTAGGATTTCGCGTATAAGTGTTGAAATATTGTATGTTATATTACAAGATATTTCATTTTGGTATTTAGATATTTTTATGTTTCATTTTATCGCGACTGGCTATCACTAATAAAGTTATTTCTTTTAAAAACCATTTATAGTTGTATGTTAGAGAATTTATTTCGACTTGGTAAATTTAATCAAGGTATTGTTTTTTGTGTGTGTAATTTTTATCCAGTTTCTTTTTATATTTATGTTAGCTGCTTTTGCCGAGTGTACTAGATATAGGACAGATTTAAAAAAAATTGCCGATTAGAAAACATGCAATTAGTTTACTTCGTTGATTAGGTAGAATAATAATAGTAATAATAAGCACTCGATTTTCGTAAATACAGTAATATTTGTGAACAAAAATGGATTTATCTAGGTTAAATAGAGATGAACTTGAATATGAATTACAAGTTAGGGGTTATACCGAATTTGGAGGTGAAACTGTTTTATCAATGCGCCGATTATTAAAAGATTTAATTAGAGACGAATCATTTGGACAAATTAAAACGGCTGAAGATTTTCAACCCGATGTCACCAACGAAATTGATGTTTGTAATATTAAAGTTGTTGAGTTGGAGAGTTATATTGCTAATCATAACTTCATTTCTGTAAATAGTAATGATGCGCGTTATGTCGATACTAAACTTAAACATTTGTACTCTCGCTTAAATAGGCTTGCTCCTCCAGATGATCAATTACTAGCTAGCATAGTAGATTTAAAAAATCAGTTAAGTCAATTAGAGGTAACTTTAGACGAAAAACTTAATTTAGAAGAAAACGCGGACACTGTTCAAAACAAGGTTAATATCGATACACCACCAACAACAAACAGTTATAAAAAATTTGTTCAACATGATCCAGTATATAAGTGGAATTTTCGTTTTACGGGAATCAAGGGATCAATAAGTGTTAACTCTTTTCTCGAACAAGTTGAAGAATATCGCGTGGCGCGAGGCGTTTCTGAAGACGAATTGTTTAGTTCGGTGATTGATTTATTAGAAGGTAGAGCAAAAAGTTGGTATAGGTCCATACGTCTCACAGTAAACTCTTGGTCGGACTTTGTTCGTGAATTAAAAAAGGAATTTTTAGAGGACGATTTTCAGACAGATTTTCTAGAAGAAATTAGGAAAAGCTACCAAGGCGACTTTGAACCGGTAGGAGAATTTTTCGCACGGGTTACAAATATGTTTAATAGATTACCGCGACAAATATCGGAGGAAGAAAAAGTAAATATAATTCGAAGAATTCTGGAACCTTTTTACATTGATAAGTTGAGTTTGAGCGAATATAGATCAGTAAATGAATTGAAATTAATTTGCAAAAAACTTGAATATTCGAGAAATATGTCAGCAAAAGCGAAAGATAGATCGTGTAATAGGAGTAGGATTAGTTTATTAGAACCAGATTTGGCATATAAGGAACCTAGCACTTCGCGACCATTAGTAGGTAATAGACATATAGAAAGACTCAACAGTATTCAATGCTGGAATTGTAATGAATCAGGTCATAGCTTTACAACATGCAATAAACCTAAAGTTAGTCCTTTCTGTTTTCGGTGTGGAAAACAAGGGGTCACTAAATATAAATGTGATTGTGCTCCAAAAAACGGAAATTACGGTCGTCGTTCAACCGGTCGTCGGTCATAAGTAATATTTCAAACCCGGTCCCTATTGATGATTCTTGGCAAGCTTGGGTAGATTTTGTTCATGTACAGTATAAAAAGAATCGCATAGATAGCATGTTCAGTTCAATTAACAACGATCCTCGACCTTATCTTAAAGTAAAAATTTTCGATTTAGATTTTGTAGGTTTACTTGATTCAGGTGCTACACAAACCATAATAGGAAACTTAGGATGGAATAAATTAAAAAATTTTAATCTAGTGTTAGAGAATTATTCTCATATAGTGAAAGTAGCTAACGGTGAAACGTGTAACGTTTTAGGAGTAGTTAATATTCCGATAGTTTTAGATAGGAAATTGAAATTAATTAAGTGTTTAGTAGTTTTAGATATAGCTGTAGAAATTATATTTGGAATTGATTTTTGGCGCGATATGGACATAACTTCAAATTTTACAAAAAATAGTTGGGAATTTGATAATAATGTTACGAATAAGTTGGAATCATGTGCATTGGAGGTTGCAGATGATGAAAAACGGCAACAGTTAAATGATATGGTCTCTTCATATTTTGACAAAATGAGTTCAGGTTTAGGATGCGCAAAAGGCGTCAAGCACAAAATTGAGACGGACGGTAGTCAACCTATAAAACAAAGGTACTATAACGTATCACCGTATTTACAAAAAATTATTAACGATGAATTAGAGAATATGTTAAAACTAGGCGTAGTGGAACCATCTAATTCAGCATGGTCCTCACCAGTAGTAATGGTTAAAAAGTCCTCGGGGGATTATCGATTTTGTGTTGATTTTCGAAAACTAAATGCGATTACTCGTAAAGACGCATATCCACTCCCTTATGTAAATGCTATTTTAGATCGTTTACGAGGAGCACGGTATCTTTCTTCAATTGATATCAAGTCTGCTTATTGGCAGATCGAACTAGATGAAGATAGTAAAGATAAGACGGCATTTACAGTTCCAGGTCGTGGGCTGTATCAGTTTAAACGCATGCCTTTTGGTCTACACAATTCTGCGGCGACTTGGCAAAGATTTTTAGAAAATGTACTAGGCGCAGACTTGGAGACGTCTGTATTTGTTTATCTCGACGATATTATTATTATATCACCTGACTTTGAAACTCATATGAACATTTTGGGTAGGGTTCTAGACAAACTATTAAAGGCTGGCCTTACTCTAAATCGCGAAAAGTGTCATTTTATGAAAGATGAGTTGAAATATCTGGGATTTCTTGTAAATAAAGACGGCTTAAATACCGATCCAGCGAAAGTCGAATGTATGTTGAACTATCCGGTTCCAAAAAATGTTAAAGATGTTCGTAGATTTGTAGGGATGATATCATGGTACAGACGATTTATACCGAATTTCGCGACACGTAGTTCGCCACTTACTAAGTTGACTAGAAAAAATGCAAAATTTATTTGGGGTTCTGAATGTGATAAAGCATTTAACGATATTAAGCAATGTTTGATTTCGGCTCCCATTCTAACATGTCCGGACTATAGTAGACAGTTTATTCTTCAGTGTGATGCATCTCAAGTCGGTCTTGGTTGTGTGCTAGTTCAAAATTTTGAAGAAGGGGAAAAAGTTATATCATATGCAAGTCGAGCTTTAACAGCCCAAGAAGCTAAGTACTCAACTACTGAACTTGAATGTCTTGCTTTATTATACGGTATAGAGAAATATAGACCATATTTCGAGGGAACAAGGTTCAAGGTCATCACAGATCATTATTCATTGTTATGGCTGTATAAATTACAAAATCCTTCAGGTAGGCTCGCGCGCTGGTCATTGAGACTACAAGGTTATGATTTTGAAATTATTCATCGCAAAGGGGCAGAGAATGTTGTACCCGACGCACTATCTCGTGCAATTTGTTATGTTGATGTTTTGCCAAATGAGTCGGATAAATGGTATAATAAGTTAAAGCGTAATGTTTTGAATTGTCCTAATAAATATCCCAAATTTAAAATTCGGAACGAAAGAGTATATAAGTTTGTCAATTACGGTCATGCTTCTTATGACGAGGAAGAAGACTGGAAGCTTGTCATTCCAAAATCTTTGCGTAAACAAGTTTGTCATGAGAACCATGATGAGGTTCATGCTGGTCACTTAGGAATCTTTAAAACTCAAAAGCGAATCGCTCAGAGATATTATTGGCCTGGCATGCATACCGACATCACTCGGTACGTTCGCTCATGTAATGTTTGCAAAGCACAAAAACCAGATCAGAAATTGCCTTATGGGGAAATGGGTATTAGACGTGTGTCACGTCCTTGGGAACTTGTCTGTTCAGATTTAATTGGTCCATTACCAATGTCTCGTAATAGAAATAGGTATATTTTAGTTATAGCAGATTGTTTTACCAAATATGCACTGTTATTTCCTTTAAAAAGCGCGACTAGTTCCGCTTTAATAAAACACGTAGAAAACGACGTATTTCTTGTGTATGGTGCCCCTGAAAGATTAATATGCGATAATGGCAAACAATATGTGTCTAGAGCTTTTAAAAAGATGGCACGTTCATATGACTGCGAAATAATTTTTAATGCTAATTATAGTCCACATGTAAATCCGACAGAACGAATTAATAGAGTTATAGGAACAATGGTTCGGTCATATATCGATACAGATCAACGCGACTGGGATAAAAATTTAGCAAAAATCGGTTTTGCCTTAAGGACGGCGGTACATGAGATAACTGGTTACAGTCCTGCTTATTTGAATTTTGGTCGTGAACCACATATTTCGGGAAAGATGCACGCTGTAGACAATCCCGATGGAATTTTGGAATTTGGCGGTCGAAACCAATTATCGGAACATGTTCAACATTTACGCGAAGTTTTTAGTCAAGTTAGGGAACGTTTGGTTGAGTCGTATCGAAACAGTGCCGGAAAGTATAATCTTAGGCGAAGACCTTTAAGTTTGAAACCAGGTCAGGTAGTTTGGAAGAAGAACTACACTCTGTCAAGCAAAGCGGATTATTATGCGGCAAAATTGGCGCCGAAGTATGTGAAATGTAGAGTAGCGCGGAAGATATCTACAAATGTGTACGAGCTCAAAGATTTTAGTACTCGTAAGTCATATGGTTATGTTCATATCAAAGATATTAAAGTCGATTAGGTTAGGATTGTTTAAATCTTTTTTTTTTTTCGTTTGTTTTTTTTTGTAAGTGTTGGTGGTGTTACGATATTTTAAGAAATCGTAAAATAACAAGAGTTCCTGGACTATAAACAATTATTATATTACTTTTTGATACTCTAGGAGACATTTGTAAGCGAGTGTGCGAATCTTTATGTTTTGTTGCTCTTCATAGGCGATAAGAAAACAAGTAAAAAACGGTCAAGTTTTAAATAAGAACCAGCATTCTAAAAAGAAGTACGAAAGGCAAGGTAACGGCCGTGTGGTAGTTTTAATTAAGTATTTCGTAATTTGCGGATAAAATATACCCATAGTGCCACTAAGAGGGAGTCTAGTTAAGGATTGGTTGTTTGGTCAAAGATACCCTCTTTAGCATTTGATTTATATGTGTTTTTGGATATTAGATAACCTTGCATAATTGTATAAACGTCTCCTTTTGATGTTAGGGAAAATCGGCGCGAGGAGGTAAGCGTTTTGCATTAAATAATCATAAAAAGTAATAACAATATGTATATTTGTTAGTTATGGTTGATAAGATATTAAGACCAGTCATTATTATCTTTTTAGACGTTTTTTTGTTTGGCTGCACTTACTTTTAAGTAGTAGAAGTAATATTTTGGGAAAAATTAAGTATTACTAAGAATAACTTTTGAAATAGTCTCGAATCCTAGAGAATCAGGACAGTCAGGAAATTAGGAAAGTATTGAAAATCTTTAGTACGGAATTTTCCGGGAGAAGCCTGAAACCGACACCTAGTTTCACCTTTAAAGGAAGTACATATATAGTTATAGTTCAGGGATTATTTAAGGTAATGTAAAGATCCAATTGTTTATTATTTGTGATATTGATATCTTCATCAGAGTCTTACTTTTTTTTAAAAGTTTATAGTAAGGGTGTTTGGACGACTAGCTGTTTTGATTTCGCGGTGTCCAAATACTCCGACTCTTGCAAGGGTAACGTGCACGTTATAGAAAAATATTTGTACACCACTATTTTTGTAATTTAGGTATTTGTTGTTAATATATTTATTTATACACAATTAAGGTCCGTGTTCTTTAATTTTGACATCATTATAAATTTGCAACTCAGATTTATTTAGTGATTTTTGGCTGAGCTATCATAAATTTTAGTTAGGGTAATATTATTATGTAAATCACTTGGCGCCCATTAGTATTCACCATTTTTATTGGTTCATTAAGATCTTCGATCCACGACCCTTATCACGAGCAAGAACATTACTTGCCGAACTTAAACCTTAAAAAAAAGCATTAACGTTATCACCTGTAAACTAACAAACACCCAGGTGGGCGTTATAGTATTCAAAGCCAAAAATCACAGAAAATCAAATAGGAAGGGAAAAGTTATCAGCAAAATGCTAACAATGGCCGATTTGACATCTTTGGAGTATAAATTTGGCTTAAAATTCGATATTTCACCAGTCTGTTTCTCTTTATACCCGTTCTATTGTGATATTGTCGATACTCCTCGATAAATCCTATATACTGCGTATCAGGTATTCCATTCGCATTTGCAACAAATATCCATTCATTGTATTAAACACACCAACTTTAAAGTGATATAAATGAGTATTACATTAATAATAATCATGCAGTTAGAAAGTCGTAATGCATTCAACTTGTTTTGTTGTACCATCTCGGTTATTTATAGTTTAATTAAACAGATTTTCGTAATAAACGGCGGTAATTAACAAAGAAACTGGATATCCACATCTACCATACAGCATTTTATATATTCATAAGTGATTGTGAAAAATAGGATTTTGTTTGTAACAATCAATCCTTAAATTTTAAGGTCAAATTGCATATTTTTATGTTGCACCAGTTTCCTTCAACCTAGGTTTCTTTAAAATCGAGTGAAATGAAGCCCAACATCGCCGAAACTTGACAGAAATGCGCCAAAATCACAATAGAGAAAAGTTCTCACCTCTAACTTGATTGTATCATCTCTTAAAATTGCGAAAAACACCCCCATGTTCAAAATGTTTCTTGGAAAATCTTCATAAAAATCTTGCTATTCATTATTTCCGTGAAATGAGTATTGCATACGGCTATTTAGGTTTGCTTCCTTAAATATTTTGCTTGATTTGTAAAATTTTTAAGACTCTGTTTCAGAGATTATACTATCGACGCTCTCTCTCTCTCACTCGCCCTCACAACGCTTGAAAGTTACTCAATAGCGCGTCTGTTGTAAACATTTTGGAGGGGTGCAGGTAATTTGGGTCTTGGCCCTGGCCATAGTCAATAAGCAGCGAAAACTAGTACAGACAGCGTCGAACCCCAAAATTATTTCTGATGAAAATACGTAGCAAAAGTTCCTAAGCAACCCCGTCAACAACGAGTGTTTGATTTCATTAGGGGCGAAAAAAATTGAGAGCGGAAGAATTGCAGTCACATTTGCTGCGGATGATGCAAAGATGTTAATTGTATAAACTGCTGTGGAAAAATGTTATCAGTTCGGAAGTGCTGTTATTGTCGAACAAGATATCGACTTGTTAGCGCTTCTCATCGCTTTTTCTGCTTAGAACAAAGACATTTTTAAAAGAACAACAAAGGGACACCAACAAATGAATTAACAGTTCCTTCAATTTGCAGTCAACACTTTTGAGAGACTGCAAAAAAATCAAAGACCCAAACAGTCTGTTTGCTCAATAAGATATCGTAACACATCGTAAACGCAAGGGAACGATTTATTCTCAACTTATACCAGTCTCGATAGCTATAGACCCCTGGACTTCAACAAACTTGTTGACAATACTATCTTATTGTCAAAGCTACCGCCGACCTCTGCTGTTGCACGTCATCACTCACATCGCATGTGTCACCAAATTCAGATATGGAAGAACAAGCTAGTTAAATGGGGATGGAAAAAAGTCACAACATCTTTGCACCGATTATTACAACGGAAGCACCAACCTCAGAATCAATTCTAACCCTAATTTCATGCAGCTGCAAATTATAATGCGGAACCAGATGTAGATGCGCAAAAGCTGGCCCACTTGTTCAACAATGTGCTACTACTATCCTGGCCAAGTCTGCCTGAATGTTGAAAGTGGAGATACTGCCGAAGACGACAATGACGTTGCTGTTGAAGACATACTAAGAAACCGCGTTAAGAACTCTACCTCAAAGGTGGGGTATAAAAATGAAAAAAGTGTTCGTGACTTTCTTAAAAGTATTATAAATTGGGCAAAACGTTTAAGAACTTTTTTGCGTAAAATTAATAGCTCCCGAGCTAATTGCAATCAAACCCTGCTATACGTAGGTATTAAAAGCAGTGCTTCGACTTATACAGGGTGTAATCAGTTTCATGTCATTAAAAAAAAACTGGTAATGGGGACCGACTAGACAAACAAAAAACCTTTATGACTTTTCCCTCTAGGGGCCCTTTGAAAAACTCTGATCTAGGTTAACATATTTAATATTATGGTAGACAACTATTGAGAACCACTGCTTTTCTTGGTCGATGGACTTGTACTTTCCAATTATACTTACAACTTTTAAATTGTCATAAAAAAGTGCTGGCCGGCACACGCGGTGTCAAAGGATCATCGACCGCCTTTGATGTACCTTCTCAACTGAACTGAGGCAAGTATAAAGAGGTAAATAATTCGTTCTCTCTTCGTGCACAATTGCAAGCAAATAATGGCCATAAAGGTTTAAATAGAGCATTTCTTTACATGTGTGTTTTTTAATTTGGAACAAAATATTGGATTGTTTATAATTTAGAAAATTTAAATGTGGTTTATTAACATTTGTAACACAAATGAGTGTCCTGGGTTAAAAGCTTACTACCTACCTAAATGATTCAAAATCTCTGCATCTGTATCAATACACAGTTCGGTACGTCGAATTAAGTACATACGCACTTCGTTCAACACTAAACACTAAACTATCAACTAACGTTGTCAATAAAGAAAAATAAAATAAAAACTTGGTACAAAAGCCAAAAAGGAATACAAAAAGAATGAACAAGTTGTGTCTGTACGTAATCAAGAATTAGACAACTTGAACTTACCGTTCAAGTATAAAATAAAATCTTAACTATAGATACACAATGACGTGAAATTCAAAAATAACAAAAACAACGAACGGACGTGTGTACATAACGAAACACCGACAGTAACTAAAATATTGCACAAGGGAGAGTTAGAGTATAGTTTTCTTCAGATCAGATCTAGATCTAAACCTACCTCAATATTCCAGCAGTTCTCAAAATTTTTTATTGAAAATTAGCGAAATTTTGGTTAATTTTTTTTTCTCCAAAACTATGAGCTTTAGACCCCATGTTATATAAGGTTTTTTGTTTGTCTTGTCGTTCCCTACCTCCAGTTTTTTTTAATGACATGAAACTAATTACACCCTGTATTTACCTTCGGGCGGTGTTTGCGAGAGTACTAATGATGCCACGGAAAAAATGAATAGAACACTTATAGAAAATTTTATCAGGAACTTTTTGTGTAGGGGCACTATCGCCAAAAAGTAAACGGTTTAGCAGAAAAATTAGGTCCATCGAATATGGAAACGGTTTTCGCAATTTTAGGGCAACCATGTTACGGGGGGGGGGGGGTTATGGTGATTCTGGTGCATTTCCTAATATTTCTGTGAAGTTTCAAAACTTGAGGAATTTTATCGGATATAATAGACCGAGCTCCCATGTCAAAAAAGGTACCTCATCAAACACCTCGAATTTAAAAGGTGAAAATGGTTGCAAAACATGTAAATATCGTGTTACGCCCCAGATTAGTAAACACTTGTTAACTGTTTTTTTTTTATGAATTTTTTAATTTTGCTAAAAAAGTAATTTTATTTTTGAAAACACCTGCTTGAAATTTACGCAGTTTGTAGTAAATAATGAACCATTTTTGATAAAATTCGTCTGTCTGACAATTTTTGTTAATTAATTTGTCTGACTTAATTTTTTATAAATATTTTTTTTTATGAAAGTGGAGCTAAAAAAGTGATTCTATTTTTCAAAACACGTGCTTGAAATTTACGCAGTTTGTAGTGCATAATGAACCATTTTTGAAAAAATTCGTCAGTCTGACAATTTTTGTTAATTAATTTGCCTGATTTAATTTTTTATAAATATTTTTTTTTTATGAAAGTCGAGCGAGTTAAGTGTTGTCGTGAATAGAAGTGTTTTTAAGATGCTCTCTTAAAAGCGGTAAAAACCCCGTTAAATTCGAAAAAATTTCAGCCACCGGTATATTAAGAAATTTTGCGTGAAATGAAGCGCCTCAATAGAAGAACAGAGTTCATATGGAATTAATAATTACAAGATTTTCTAATAATATTAAATCTAATAAAGCAAACAAGCTCAAGTCAAGTGCAGTGTCCCTACGTACACCCTAGACGACCCAACAAGATACTTTTTAAGTGGTTCGTGGGCAATAAATAATAGCATAGTCAGTGTCAATATGAGGTACATATGTTTACAAAGCAATATAGCTGTGTTGTGACCTAAAGTAATTGTATACAGTGGAAAATTTTAAAATGGACAAAATCACCTCAACCCAAGAAAGAAAAGGAAAGGAAATAAAATAAAACAGCAATCAAAAGACGCTGCAGAAAGACAGATAAACTATAAATTAATTTATTTCATTTTATCTGATTTAATTGATATTATTCTATCCTATCTTTCTATCTGATCTTTACCATCTTAATTTTTATCAGCTCGATTTATTGATTCAAAACATAATATTTTATTATTAATTTGGAAGGCGGAAATTACTGTCTCAAAGAAACAATATACAGGGTGAGCAAACTATCCCTTCGGACCTCTTTTTTCTCATAACGGGCAAAGAAACATTGTTACCGCGAGATAGGGCCCTTCCCAGCAACTCCACTGTAAATGGATATGTACCTGTGGAACGGTTAATAAATAAAAATAAAACAAGAAATTTTTTTTAATAAAATGAAAGCTGCCCGATTCAGAAACAGAACAGAAAATTTAGAAGAAGAAAAATAAGAAGATGACGATAGATGGAAACTCAAAAGAAGCATGGAAACTAAAAAGAAGTATCTCGCAAACACCTGCATACCCCAACCGATGATGACAGATGGAAACTTAATAGAAGCATAGAAACTTAAAAGAAGCATCTCACAAACACCTACACTTCCCGTCCTATATTTCCACCCCATGCGTCATGCGGCTCTCGCTGCTGACAACAAGCATGTCCAATGTCCAACCCGGCGTATGCAGCCGGTCCGGCGGTATATAAAACATCCGACATTTGGTTCCGGCACGCGGTTTGGCCGTCCGTTGGGCGTGTTGGAACGAACCTCCATGGATGCCCGGAATCGGCAGCAATGCCCACCTTACGCTGGCAAATCAATCAACCAATCAATCAATAATTCTTTTTATGAAAGTGTACTTCACATAACACCTCCTCAGTTTTTGTTATAAAATGAAGTTTTAGATCTCTCCTATCTATTAGGTGGAGAGCCGGCTGTACAGATTTCCTATGAATAAGATACTTGAAAAACTTTGTGTGGTTTAGCAAATACTACCACAGACATACAGGGAGCCACTTTTCATTTAAGTAAATTTTGCCCGCGTCATGGAATTTTGACGTCACTTCCAGTCACGATTTTTTGTGTCTTCGAATACATGAATAAAACTAACGTCGAAATGTAGGTTTTGAGGTATACAATGAGATTGTAGTGGGGTGCCAGACTTAAATTGCCCTCAACCCTGAGACACCCTCGATTAAAGTAATTTTGTTTGTCTTTTCTTAAGTCATCGAATACGTGAATGATTTTTTTTAAGTTAAAGTACAAGCCTTCTAATTATTAAAAAAAAATTGGCTGCCTCTTTATTTGCCCGCATCCTCCCATTTTGACGTCACTTCCGGTAAAATTCCATGACGCGTGCAAAATTTGCTTATATGAAAAGTGGCTCCCTGTAAGTCTGTTATAGTACTTACTCACTCATACAAAGTTTTCCATGTATTTTATTCATAGAAAATCTGTACAGCCGGCTCTCTATACCTATATTACAACTTGCCTGGCTGACAATTTCTGTTAATTTGTCAGACTTAATTTTGAATGCGCATCATCAATGCATCAGGATCAATCACTGGCATCTCATAACACCTTAAAAACAAAAACAACCGAAGTTTAAAAAAGCATTTTAAATAAGTATGATGGGATGTGATAAGTCTCAAATTAACTTTAAACGAATAAAAGCTGTCAACTTCACATAGAGTATTTTTAATGCAGGAAGCGTTTTTTTTTTAAATAGATCTAGAGAATTCAGCGTAAACACTTAATTCTTTGGGGGTGAAAAAAGTAATAATGTCAACTGTAACTCGGCACTTTTTATCGAAAGTGGCAATGACAAGTCTTGGATTAACGAAAGTTCCATAAACTTAAAAAAAATCTTCTGATTCGCTAGAACGGTTCTTTTTCGAAATATAAACAATCGTATCCCCACTTTTCCCTCCACTTAAAAAATGCCCTTAATATTTAGGTAAACTCATAGTTCCCCAAAATAGAAAAAAAAATGAAAAAATTAAACCGCCCTTAATTAAACGACTAGAAATATAACGAAACCAATTTTCACCATCACGTCACCTCGTTCAGTTAATAGAAACTTATTACCTAATATTAATATTGAAGTCGGTTAAAAATGCGTTACATTTTATAAGGTTCAATTAATAGAACGGCGAAATTTCACTTCATAAGTTTTAATGAACATTTTTTAAAAAGCGATTAAATTGTTACTTCCCTCGCATATCGAAGGAAAAAAAGTATTGTATTCGAGAAACAATCACCCTCCGAGATTTTTCCGAAATATCACGTTTCATGTCATGTAGATTACGAAAATACAAGATTTTCAATTCCGTCAGTGTGTCTACCTGTCTGTCTGGTGGTGCATTAACTAAAAAACTACTTAAAGACAACAGTCAAATTTGGTAGGTAGCTCATGCTACTGTCAGCGAAGAAATGGTTAAACTTTCACTGGAATATATATAGGGTGGACCGTCTAAAGGGAATAAATAATGAAAACATTTTTTTGCTTAAATTTAAAATTACCACGTTTAATGACATTCTACAAATATTTTTTTAAAAAATTGAAATATTTTTGAAAAATTTTTAAATAAGTACTAAAATAGATGAAAAATTTTTTTCTTTGTTCAAATTTTAAATTTCCACGTTTCATAGCATTCTAAACCTATTTAAAAAAAAAAAAAAAATTGAACATTTTTTTGAAAAAACTTAATCTTTTTCAATCATTACTATAGAACAAATGAAAAAAATGTTTTCTCATATTCAAAATTTCCACGTTTCATGACATTCTTAACCTATTTCGGGAAACATTTTTTTTTAATTTTGGAAAAAATGTTTACCACTAGAATAGATGGAAAAAAATATTTCTTTGCTCAAATTTAAAATTTTCACGTTTCATGGCATTCTGAACCTATTTAAAAAAAATTAATCTTTTTAAAACATTTTTAATCTTTTTTATCACTATTAAGTATAGAATAGATGAAAAAATTCTTTTTTGCACAAATTTAAAATTTTCACGTTTTGACATTCTAAATCTATTTCGGAAAATTTGGAATTTTTTTTTACCATTTTGGAAAAAAAATTACCACTAGAATAGACGGAAGAAAGTTTTTTTGCTCAAATTTAAATTTTTCACGTTACATTGCATTCTAAACACATTTCACAAAGAAAAAAAATTGAACATTTTTTTACCATTTTGGAAAAAAAATTTACCACTAGAATAGATGGAAAAAATTTATTTTGCTCAAATTTATAATTTCCACGTTTCATGGCATTCTAAATCTATACAAAAAAAAAATAAATAAATTTTTTTGTATGTACTTTTACCTACCACTACTATAGAAGAAGAATAGAAGAAAACATTTTTTTGCTCAAACTTAAAATTTCCACGTTACATGGCATTTTAATCCTATTTCAGAAGAAAAAAAATTGAAAATTTTTTTACCAACATTTTTGAAAAATTTCAAAAATAATGAGATTTCTTAACCACTACTAATACTTGCACTCCACTACGTGAATGTGGAATTGAAAATGTGACAGAAGGCAATAACATTTGGCATATGCAGCAACTATTACACTTTTATCGAAAAATGTCATGGTGGTCATCCCAGGAAATAATTCAACCATGGTGGACATTTGCAAATGTATTTGTGAAAGCCTTCCATATTAGGTACCTGTTATTTAGTATTTAATTTTTGCTGTTGGATGAGCATTCTATATTTTTTTACCAAAAGTTATCAGGTTCTCTTTGTAATAATAGTGATAACTATATTCCGATTATTATTCTGTCATTTCGTAATTAATAATTTTTTAGAGTGACCGCCATGCACAAATAAAGAGGGAAGTTCTGTGTAAATACCTTTACCGATTTTTTCAATTCGTTTCATCATTTTCAGTGACCTTTCATGCAGATTCTAAAACGGAGAATAAATATCTCCATGTAACAAATTTCATGAAAATGGGCAAAATTATACCATTATATTAACCCGATTGGATTCGCCATTTTCAATTTTTAAGTTTTGCATCAAATTCGGTATCAGCTACTCCGAAAATACCTAACTACTAATTTTAACACAATTTTATCCCCGGCGCAATCGCCAAATTCCTGAACTGCAAAACTACCTGTTTTTGCTCATTTTATACCTCACATTGCTTGATGAAACTATGACGAGAGCAGCGTCGAACCTTAAATCTTACAGTATACAAAAGATTTCATAAACATTGTTTAGATCAATCCAGAGTAATGAGTGAGCAAACACAAAAACAACGTACATACTGGTCAAATTGGAAACCTCCTTCCTCAAAGTCGCTAAAAATTAACAAATATACGTTTTGGCCTACCTACATTTTCATTAATGCCCAATTTTTTTTTCAATTGTATTGCAAATCTGAGATTATTTTTACTTTACTATTTATAGTAGTTAACGCATGTGCGCAGGCAGTCTTCTGCAAATTAGCTAAGTTTCGTATTTTGCTTGAACTGCTGAAAACGAAAGGAAAAGAAAAAGACTCACCTGTATTGCATGTCCATGACTCTGCTGACTAATATTGAGCTGTTGAGCTTGATTAATTTGCACGGATGTTCCGGAATTATTCCCCCCACCGGGTCCCGAGGGCGGTCTTGGCGGGGTGCCGCCGCCAAATGGCCCAGCATTGGCGTTGGGCCCTGTCCCACTACGCGGCAGATAACCCGGACTACCGTGACTACTCGCACTCGGACTACTGTATGGTGAATACTGCTGCTTGTACATTCCCGCACTTTTCCGTTTCATGTCAAATTCGTTGCCCTGGAAGATCATCTCTTGTTTAATCATATCCGGTTGTGGGAAGGTAGGACTGTTCTTAAGGAAGCTGTTAGAATTTGGACTGCCGTAGTCCCCTTGGAACTGGAAGTCGGGATACGGCGATCTCGAATTGGGGGCGCGATTGTTAGGGTTGAAGGAAAGCCCCATTTGATTCTTATGTTGATGCTGCTCAGCCATTTGTTTGAGGGTTTGAGCGGCTGGACTCAGCTCAGTCTTAGTAAAGTCCATGTTCGAATACGCGGGCATCCGGTTTTTGTTAATACCTTGATTATCGAACACGGGAGGCGAATAATTGTTTTGATTTTGTAGCAGAGGACTGTGCGTGTTCTTCGTGTTATCCGCGTTGCTAATGTTTTGAGGTAACTCTTTAATATCTTCCACTTTCAAATTGTTCGTTTCGGGCTTATCCTCGAAGTCAAAGTCTTTCATAAGTTCCGGATAATCCGGATAGTTACTAATGTCTGAGATCAGATCTTTAAAAGCTGCTGAGGAGATGATTTCGTCATTGGTGTCGTCCCCAATGAGATCGGAGAAACCACCAAAACCCGCACCACCGTTCGCCGCCGCGTCTTTTTCCAAGGCCGCCGCGCACTGGTCCAGATCCGCGAAATCATTATCAGGTTCTTGTTTGCACTCCACTAACGTACCAACGTCCAGGCCGATGTTCGATTTTTGATGCATGTTCGACGCGGGTGTCGAGGGATTCGATTTGGGGGACGAAACGTCACTTTTGACCGACGCATTGGCGTGCGTTTTGACGGTGACATTGGTGGAAATCTGCTGGGGTTGGGAGCTAGCTGCCGACGTGGTAAACTCCAGTTGTTGGACGATCTCCACGGAGAATTTCGTTAGGCCTTCGTTCTGGTGGGAGCCGTGCTGTTGGGTGGTGCACTGAAGTTTCACTGGGGGCTCGAAACTATCGTTGGGCCCTCCGGGGTCGTGCTCTTCCGCGGACCGCTTCAGGAACTTCTGCTGCTGCAACATAACGATGAAATGTTAAATACAACTGGCGGTCGACGGCGAGAGCGTTTAAAATGCGCAACGATAAACAATACTCCCATTAATGACGACTGAGGCAAGTATCATTGTAAATCAAACATGAGTAATTATTGTCACACTGTTTATGTATTACGTCACTGGCATAAAAAATGTTACGACAGACTTTCCTGGTATACCAACACTAACTAAACAACATCTAAAAATGTCGATAAAGCAATGGTCTAGATTAAAATTACTAATTAAACGGCGTGTAAATAGCACGGAACACGTTTAAGCAAAACCTATAAAATTAAAATAAACACATCAATTATTCCATGGTAATTTTTAAGAAGTGGCTTGCTTGGATGTAATGCCTCAATTAAGGAAAGGTCGTTCACCACTAAACTGAATGTAAATTAACAAAAAATTGGAGAAACGCAGCCAATTTCTAATAGACTCTTAGGTATGCTGCTCCTTTTATAATTAGTAGATCGCTACCTAATAATACAAAGGATATGATTTGAAAACAATTTACGATTTCAACAACTGGAAGTTAAAAAATAATTGAAACCGATTTAGCTCACGTAACGAATAATATTTTTTTGCCAAATCCAACAACAAACTATTGCGTATTTCCATTATGCATTTTATTTACAATGCACAGCTGGAAGGTGACAATAATATTTTTAAAAGCGATACTGAACATATTCCGTTTATCCGTATAACAAACATATTGTTACAATTATTACGTCTACCTTCCTGACGTCAAATATGTATGCTCGCATTCTTATAGTCCTGTGCTTACGTACTTTTAACTGTTGTTCGTTTGCATACTGGTGTTGTCGAAGAAACAACTTTAAGAGATTTACAATGTTACGCTGGTAACTGGTGACTTGTGAAAGCGCTCCCTTAATAGTTAGGGTGCTTGTGGCAATTTCGGTACATGATTTCATCGTCATCGATAGTAATATGTAATGTAGTTTACAGCTCTTTTCTGTATAGATCTTAACAGTGAGCTATACCTAAGAGCAGTGGGGAAGGGGGACCAAATGACAAATGAAGAGATATCTCCCTAATAATCAAATTTTGGTCAAGAATATTTTTCAACAACCGTGTAGTATTTATTCATGTACAACTTACACGTATTTTCAGTTAAATAACATCACCCAATTTGCAAAAAACCGCTTATTGTTAATCACTAAAATTATGATTAACAACACATGTTATTTAACAGAAAATAAATGTAAGTTGTACATAAATTAATACTACAGGGTTGTTGAAGAATACTTTCGGCTAGAATTTGATTATTAGGGACATATCTCATCATTTGTCGCCTCATCCACCTTCCCCTCTGCTCTTAGGTATAGCTCACTCACTCAATAATTGAAAAAATTCAATTATTCCTCTAAACGCAACAGGAATAACGTCTACTACTTGCATTTCCCTTTTTTTTTAGTTAAAACAAATATATTAAAACAAGAGGCAGACGCGATAATATTGTTTGCTGCATTTATTTTCTTTACATCCTTCGCAAGCTCCCATTTGATATCGCAACAATAAATTAATGGCAGAAAGTGCTCATATTGTTTATTTTACTGAGTTCTTTGCTTTTATCAGCATCTGTCAAATGATGAAATCATTTAAAAATTACTGCCACCACCCTAACACAATCTGTGGTAAGTGAAAGTACTTTAGTTTTGAATAGTTATATTTTATTTCAATTCAGTTGTTATTCTATAAGCACGCCGTTCCCTTGAAAATGTATGTCCCTGAATAGGGACAAGCGCAGTTCATGCAATAGTTCTGAGTTTTGAATTTCTTTTTTGCGACAGGGCTGATTACGAGGAGAACATAATGTACTTTTTTTTCAGAAAATGTCTAGAAGGAAAAAAATTAAGATAATGCCACAAATAACATTTACACAATATGTCTAGAAGTATTTGTAATTAAAATTTAGCAATATTTTGTTCAGAAGTAGGTAGAAGGCCCCTACCGCCCGTGCTTTACCTGGCTAATAGTTATTCTATTCAAGGTGTCCAATTTTGTGAAAATTGGATGTCTTTGGAAAAATTTTGCCATATTGGACCCGCCATTTTTTAAAATTAATTTTGATGACTGATTATTAATCGGCGCAGCGACGTGTAAACCCCCTGAATATGTAATTTTGTGAGAAGTTTATCGAAAAATCGTACGCAATATTGAATGCGCCAATTTCTATTTGAAAATTTTGATTACTAATTCGAAATCGGCGACGTGAGAACACAAAATTTCAAATATATAGGACAACGCATTATATTTTTGGCCATTTTTTTGATAATCTCTGTCATAGATATCGAAAAATTCTTTTTGACAAAAAGTTAACGGAAAACAGACGAGTGTGATATATAGTTGAAATTAGTCTGTGCCAAAAATTGTTCTACCCTCACTCGATCCACACCAAAAGCATTTCAGACTATCTACAATACCAAATACTACCCTTATGTCAAATTTCATGAAAATCGGTTCCCTAGTTTCGGCGCTATCGTGTCTACATGCATACATAACATACAAAAATTTCCGTGTTCCTGGGATCTCAAAAATTGAATATCTAATCTGATCTTAATATTAGATTTTGGATTTCGACTAGTTCTAATCAAGTTAGTGCTTTGAAATTTTGTATCGTATCTAGGTCCGATGACAATGCAATATAATTATCTAATGTTATGAATCCAATATGGCGGACGTCACAAGTTGACAGACTACCTTTTTCTTCTCAACTCCCTTGACACGGTAAGAGTTTTGTCTGTATGTCTGTAAAATAGGGAAAGACTAAAAAGTAAAAAATGAAATTATATACACAGGGTGTCCCGTAATAACGTGCAACAAATTTAACTACCAATTCTTTATCGAAATTGAAGGTGGGTTCTTCATATAAAATTTTTCAAAATAAGCCCTTCCTGTAAAAAAGGGATATGCAAAAAAACTGTTTTTAATTTTTATCTGAAAATAATTTATAAGCATCATATGATCATATCAAATTGATTGATGCGTTAACAATACAGTTTTACACAAGTCAGGTATAGTAGTCGTCATAATATATGAAATATAAGATGTATAATATAGGATACAAAAATATAAATAAATTGTAAAATAACGTAACATTTAACATATTTCAAATATGCACAAAAAATATCATACACGTATACAAACATACACAATAGAATATACTGAATATTTATATAAAATTGTTGTCCATTATTTTGGTTTCAGCCATTAAAATTTAGGAATTCATGTATACTATAGAAACAAACAAACAAAACATTTTTTATTAACTGTTTATATTTCACATCTGGTAGGGCTTTCACCCAATTTGTAATTTTATTAAAAAATTTAGGGCCATAACAGTTAAAGCCACAATCACTTGACTTAAGTCTATTAAAATCTATCACTAAGTTATGTTGAGTCCTCGTGTTGTATTTATGATTATCCTCATGTTTTTTGTATTGGTTTATATTTTTATAAATATATTATATCAGGCAATGAAAAATGTATAGCGATGGAAATGTTAAAATTCCCAATTCAATAAATTTATCTCTTACATCCTCTCTATATCCACGATTTCTAATTATCCTGATAGTTTTCCTCTGTAACCCGAAAATTCTGTTAGCTTGCGGGGCATGGGCCCAGTTCATCAGACCATATGGGGACACTATTGGCGAGTAATATTCAGTTAATAAAATTATAAGTTATGATATTTTTAGGTTTCTTAGCAAGAATATATTTTATCATCAGACCATATGGGGACACTATTGGCGAGTAATATTCAGTTAATAAAATTATAAGTTACGATATTTTTTAGGTTTCTTAGCAAGAATATATTTTTTGATATTTTTTTGCTGTGTAATCAACATGGTGGAACCAGTGGAGATTTGGGTCAAGAAAAACCCCTAGAAATTTAACTTTTTCTGGGTTTTTATAATTTCCATTGGCCTATGATTAAAAATCATATTCGTAGTTTTATGCTCGTTTAGTGATAATGTATTTAATGAGAACCATTCTAAAGCATTTAACTTAATTTCATCTATTTGCCTTTGAACTACCTCCAATTTTTTGTCAGATACCAGGAGTGTGGTATCGTCTGCAAATAATACCAAGTCAACATCAGGTACAGCCTTACTGAGATCATTTACGCAAATTAAAAATAGGGTTGGTCCTAAGATCGATCCCTGTGGCACTCCGCTCCTTATGTACTGGAATGTCGAGTTAGTATTACTTAAGCTTATGTACTGCTGTCTATGCTTTAGAAATGATTCTATTAAGTTGCAGCTGATCATGTCAAATTTATAAAATTTTAATTTATCTATTACAATTTGATGAGAAACACAATCAAAAGCCTTTTGAAGGTCACAAAAAGTGACTCCGATATTCCATATTCTCATTTCCTTTGACGATTTTGTCTATTAAGTAAATAATTGCATCATTTGTGGTCTTTTTTGCTCGAAAACCAAATTGTTTATGATAATATAAATTATTACTTTCAAAATGGCGTGTTATTTGATTTTTTAGACAAGTTTCAAAAATTTTTGATATTACAGGAACAATTGAGAAAGGCTTATTTTGAAACATTTTCGATAAGGAATTAGTACTTAATTTTTTTGCACGTTATTACAAGACACCCGGTTTATAAAAAATATTTTTAAAACAAAACTTTTATTTAAGAAGATGTACTAAAAAGTAAAGAATCATTTTTAAACTCGTACATCTGGAACCTACAAGCTTTAGAAGCGATCAATCGAGCAAAATTGTACGATAGTGTTATATGACCACCCCAAAGCTTTTAGTTTCCAGATATATGAACTGAAAAATAATGTTTTACCTTTTAGTACATTTATTTAAATAAAAGCTTTATTTTAAAAATATTTGTTTATATCCTATAATGTTGTTATGGATGGTTTAAAAAGCCTCAGTAGGTATTCTAAATGAAGAGAAGATACAATGTAGAACGGCGCTAAGCGTCTATTAACATCATTATTATTGACATAATTTTCTTCTTTTTAGTGCATTTTTTAAAAGTTTCAATCAGTTTCTAAAAAGTGTGTCTTTTTTTTAATTATTATACTCTTCGCAAATACAAAACGAAGAGTATATTGCATTCGATCGGCACATTTCTAGAGCCGGTAATATTGCTCGCAGGGAAAAAAAATCATATCACTGGTGTTGGTAATCGAATTGTGAACAACTTTCAAAATGTCCGTCCGTCTGTCTGTCCATCCGTCACGTTTCTTGTAAGCACGAAAACTTAAGAACGAAAAGGCAGATTGTATTGAAATTTGGACAGTAAGTTAGTGTTAGCTAGAGGAAGAACCCTATTTTTGAACAAATTCGATCAATAAATAGAAAAGTTATTAATTTTTTAAATGGAAAAAAAATTGTTTTGTAATTAAACAAAAAATGTTTGACTAACATCTTTTACAAAAAAAAACTACGAAGAGTATCCTATAGAATGTGCAACAATTATATAACAAGTGTAGCAAATCGGCGAAGAGTATAATGGTTAGCTTGTTTATTTTTAAATCTTCAATGATTTTATCAAAATCTGTACGACTTATTGATATAGGTGAAAACGTTGGCCTTTTATATCCAAAAATAATTTAAAAAAATTTAAAACACGCTTCTAAATTCAAACTGAAATTGTTAAAGCATGCACTAAAAAGAAGAAAATAATGCTTATAATAACAATAATTATGTTAAACGTAAAAGCGTGGGGCGCTGGAAAAACAGAAAATTTTACTCATCAGGCGTCTCGCGTTTTTGCGTTTATTAACATAATTATCGTTACTATTAACATTAATTTCTTTTTTTTTTTTTTAGTGCAGTTTAAGTTTGTGTTTAAAAGCGTATTTTTCAATTTTTTTAAATTATTTAATATTTTCTTCCTTTTAGTGTTGTTCCAATTAGAATAGAGTTTGTTCTATAAAATTCCTTCCCTATAATTTATCAAACCTATGAAGCATATCGATTTTCATTCGGATCAGGCCATAAATTACCAAACTTATCGGCCATTTTGACGCTACCATTTTGAATTGGTAAGTTTGGACCAGATAATTGTAATCTGCAAGCTCGATAACCCACAGATACCGATTTTCAATTTAAATCGACGATAATTGAAAAAACCTATCCGCCATTTTGAGTTTTTAAATTTTGATCACATGTTTGTTTTTTACTTATCAAGTCCTCTCATTTGAAACGAATATCAAGGGGGTTGTAAGGACAATGATAATCCGCCATCTTGAGGAAGTGGTCATTGTGAACATATTATAATACTGAGTATAGAATATTGTATTGTGATCATAGCTACACACAACTACGAAGTTTCATGATGATACAACAATTAGTGGGTGGAATTTAGTTCCTTAGATTTTATTACTTACATACCTATATTAGGTATACATAGTTACAGATCGACATAATAAAAGCGTGTTAACGATCAATTTCATTCCCATTTTTACTCATGAGAAATATTTAGTTCATATCAATATTTTACAAAGAGCCTAAAGGCGAAAACTTTTGCTTATTTACATCAACCGATCGAGTTTAAATCTTCATTATTCACTTTTAATTAACGATGAGGAAGTAATTATTACAACTAAAAATACGCATAAACTGTGGAAAATCCACCTCAGATATCAGATAATGAGGACTGCCACTGGCTAGAGTAATAACGTACTGTACAAGGTATAGTTGAGGTACTTCCTCGTCAAAATTAAAGCAATTAAGTGGGTGCTGGCATGTTCATTCTATGCAGTAATTGGCAACAGCGCTTCGGTGCCGCTTTAACCTTTAGGGATAAGAGGGGTCAATTCACGTGGACGAAAGTAAATTAATTATTGTAATTACTATATGTAACTTTAATTTGTTCGCATCTAGAATGTTCTATTCCTGCTTTACTTTATCATAACAATAAATATAGAGCTGAAGAGATGAAAATAGGGAAAATAATTTCAATGTACAAAAATAATGACCCGTTTATAATAAAGAATACTTAGAATGTGTAAAATAATTGAACGCGCTATATATAATAAAATATTTCCCTATTTAACAAAATACCAAATAATTTCCAAATGTCAAATTGGATTTTACACTGGCATATCAACCGAGAATGCGAGGACTGACTTTGCAAGTGTACAATCGCATGAATTGCTGTCCTTTTCTTGGATCTGCCCAAGGCATTTGATTTTCTAGAGCTGACATTTGTTGCAGAAAAACTTTTTGCGATAGGAATTAGGAGTAACTTTATTTCATGGATAATATCGTCCCTACGTATCGCTTTAGAAACTATTTTGTAAAACTGGAAGACATTATTTCAGAGAATGTTAATTTTGGAGTGCCTCGAGGTTCTATTTTGAAACCACTTATTTTTCATTTATTTATAAATGATTTACCACTTCATATATGGACGGCATTAAACAGGAAGGAGCCAACCCACAAAATTTTAAAAATTTGTTTCTTAATTTATTTAAACGTAGACTATCGTAATGTGTGTTCAGCTGAAAAAGTCCAATTCATTTTCCTTATAAGAATTTAATGGTGTAGTTTCAATATTGTAATTAAGATGCAAAACCTTTCTTTGCAAGCTTGTTTCTTGATTTTAGCTGAGGGTGCTGGTTCCTTTCTGTTTAATGCTGTCCATATTATGTGCTGAGTGCCGTTGTGCTGTTCACAGACGATGTCACTGTAGCAGAAGAGGCAGACACCCCTGAGGATCTGTGGGAGAAGCAATACTCTCTTTGAACAATTTACAATTTACGAATTGGTACAGTATTATTAAATTAATTGCTAACACAGAAAAATATATCTTATTGCGATTTTTTTGTAGGAAAAAATTTCAGACCGACAGACAGGTTTTTTTGCTCAAATTTAAAATCTGAAAGTTTCATGATGTTCTAAACCTATTTCTTCAAAAAACAATTTTGAAAGGTTTTTTACTTCCACTACGTAATGTCTAAGTAAATACAAGGGGTTACCTATTTTTTATGTACACGCTGATGTTAATTTTGATCGCACACGGTATACTAATAATGCCCAATCAATGACATCACTCTGAAATTATAATAATATATCATTGTCTGTAAAAGATCAATCAAAAACTTTCACTCTTACGAGAATGTCACTATCAATCAAAATTATAGAAGTACTTCTAGACCTACCTACCGTACACTTCATAGTATGACAAAACACATGATAAATAAGGTACTTGTTACATTTGAAAGTTAAGAATTATTAAAAAGTAAAAATAAAGAGAGTATTTAGTATTCATCTGCAAATAGGCTAAAGATTACAATGTCATATCAATGTTACGTAAGATGATTTACTAACAGTAATTTTATTTCAGTGGATTATGTGGTAATTTGAAAATTCCAGGTACGAATGAAAAAACTTGTACAACTTTTTGGTGGCTTGAGCTCCATTGAAGCTAGTACGGAATACTTTTGCTAAGACATCTAATCAGTGAAAAATAAGTTTGGTTCCATTATTTGTTTATTTTTACACCGAATTCAAATAAGAGATTAAATCAGGAGATCTAGCTAGCCACTTTATTAGCTCCAGTCTATCAACGAAAAAAATTGTTTGGACATGAATACATCGAGAAATGTCTTTAAAAATCGAGCTTACATAATGTTTTCTTTAACAGATGTATTGGTAGACGGGGACCAACAGGGTGACCAGCTAGATCTCATGATTTAACCCTTCCAAATTATTTCTTGTGGGGTTATTACCTCATATTATTGAAGAATTAAAAGGCATAATTAGGTTAATTCGATCACAAGGTTTCAGATGCATTTGCATTTCGTCTTGAATATTGTCAAGACATGTATCGAACATAATCAGAGCATTTAATTTAAATTTATTTGGAAAGGGTATCCTGTGATAAAAACGAATTGTCAATCCAAAGCCTACCTGCTATGTGACTTACAGGCACAAATTTAAAAATTATATACAGGGTGTCCCAAGGCCAGATATATTCTAAACGAATAGAGATATTTTAATTGTGTAAAAGCCAATTTGTAGAGCATAAAAAGAACTTCATTTTTTAATATAACTGTTTTTTTAATATATCAGTATATAGATGGCGCTGTGCTCTAAAGAAATATTTCGATGGGAGAAACTTTGAAACGGAGTTTATGTGAAAGAAAACGCATTTCTAAGCAGATTATGTTCTAAAAAAATACAATAAACTAACCATTTTCGAGATATTTGAGTGTAAATGTTGGCATTTGCCAATATTAAATAATTGTAATCTCTTCAACATTTCAGTCCCTTAAGTGGGACAATTGTACTTAATTTACAAATTTTAGAAGAAAACATTTACAGAATTATTTGTTATTAGGTTAGACTATAATTAAAAATATTTGATATCTAGTGAGTATAATAACCCTTATACCTTATAAATTAAATATAATTAAAGTTACCTTTGGAATAATAGTTTTGACATTTCTCAATTTCAATCACATTTTGTTTATTGGTGTGCCAATAGAACTGTATTATTGTACCTAATTATTGTTTTCTTTGTGAATATTTATTATTAAATATGGTTTCTCATACATATGAAGATAAATTAAACATGATTTTAACTTATGGGGAATGTCGTAAAAATGTTTCAAGAGCTGTAGTTTATATGAAATACTTTTTCCTGACAGATCTTTACCAGATCGGAAAACTTTTTTGTGTTCTAATTTGAAAAATTATGAAGGTTTTAAGAAACCAAAAACAACAAGAAGAAAAAGAACTGAAACTGATAAAAATATTGCACTGGTATTACATCAAGTAGAAAATAACCCAAACATGTCAGTACGCAAGTTGACGGAAGAAACAAATATTGCACGTTCCACCTGCCACAAAATTCTTAAAACAAACAAATTTTTTCCATATAAAGTTCATTTAGTTCATCATTTGATTCCTGGGGACAATGAGCACAGATCAGATTTTTTGGCGCAATTTTCAATTCTCTTAGAAGAAAATCCAAATCTTTTAGATACAAATATGTGAAGTGATGAAAGTCGATTCCACAACAATGGAGTAATCACAACACATAATTGTCGTTACTGGTATCAAGAGAATCCTAGGTGGATGAGACATACCAGATCCCAGAATCGTTTTGGAGTAAATGTTTGGTGTGGTATCGTTAATGGTTACATTGTTGGTCCATACCTCAACCATGAGAATTTAACAGGTGAAAGATATTTACAATTTTTGCAAAATGATTTACAAGTACTATTAAGGAATTTGCCCGCTCAGTTGGATAATATATGGTTTCATCAGGATGGAGCAGGCCCACATAATCATCACAACGTCGTTAATTATTTAAATCAAACATACCCAGGAAGATGGATTGGTACTAATGGAGTACTTAGACATTACTCCATTAGACTTTTATTTATGGGGATTTTTAAAAAGTGAAGTGTACAAAGAACTAATAGAAGACATGGCAGATCTTTATAATAAAATTAATCGGCATACATTATTAAATTTGTAGATCTGAACTAATTAATAGGTTTACGATGTGTGTTAATGAAAATGGCAATAATTTTGAACACCTATTAAAACAGTTATTTTAATTTCATTAGTTCGTAAAAATTGCTTTATCTTCTTAATTGTTTTTTTATTGCTTAAATGTTTGAATTATATGACAAATAATATTTTCAGTTTTTTTTTCATGGGTTACTTCAAATGTATTTAATTCATAAGATGTGAAAAATTCTTTAAATATTTTCTTCTAAAATTTGTAAATTAAATACAGATTGTCCCACTTAAAGGACTGAAATGTTGAAGAGATTACAATGGGCTTGTTCGGCATTTTTTTAATTTCATAAATCGTAAGTGCAAGTATAAAATAATGGATCTGCGAAATATCAGAATCTTATTCGCACATTTAGTATCTTAAAAACTATTACAAATCTTCACCTCGCGAAAATGGGGCGTGGCCAGGCGCTACGTCACTATACGCATAGACTCGGCGATCTCAATAGACTTGATGCTCCTTAGTTCTTATAATTATAAGTATTTTCGAAGTATTGTTTGTTTTGCTTACTTCTTGACAGTAGGGGAGTACGATTTGGTGAAATGTCAAAAAATTACAATTTTCTCTCGCTCCTGTCGGGACGAATTTTCGATTTTGACCCTGCAACTTACGATTAGGATTCATCGCCGACCTCCTTTCCGTAGAGACATAGAACGAACTTCCACTCGACGTATTTATTTAGTTACCAGCGTTTGAAAATTCCATGTTTTTCGACCTTTCGGGTTAATTTTGAAAGGTCTCAGAAAGCCACTTTTCTTACGTCACTTGCGTATAGTGACGTCACAAATGGGCGCTCAATTTTTGCAACTATTTCTAATTTTAACTTCTTATATCTCGAGAACGGAGAAAGTTAATAATACGAAATTTTAAGTGCATAATGAGAATATCCAATACTATATGAAAAAGCATAAAAATCATATAAAAAGAATATCATAGAACAAGACCGTTATTCAATACTGGCAAATGCCAACATTTGGACTCAAATATCTCGAAAACGATTAGTTTTATGGTATTTTCGTTTTAGAACATAATCTGCTTAGAAATGCATTTTCTTTCACATAAACCCATTTCAAAGTTTCTCCCATCGAAATATTTCTTTAGAGCACAGCGCTATCTATATACTGATATATTAAAAAGACAATTACTTTCAAAAATGAAGCTCTCTTTATGCTCTACAAATTGGCTTTTACAGAATTAAAATATTTCTATTCGCTTAGAATATATCCGGCCAATGAGTTTTTATTGGGACACCCTGTATATTCAAATGCATGTGACTTTGGTATTTGATGAGATATTAGGTTTTAATCAAAGTTGTTTGCAGAAATAAGATAAATAAAACTTCACAATTAAACATTTTCTATATGCTCTACGTATTGAGGTACATTCTTACAGGCACTCTAAAAAAAATTAAAATTTGAAGCTAGTTATAGCAGCTTTCTTATTCCCTCTTTAAAAATACCCTACAGTCCACCATTATTTTCAATTAAGACCAAAAACTTGAAACAAAAAACAATTAAAAAATGTTAAACAATTTATTTTTAAAGACTATTAGAGTGCTTTGAAAACAATTTCACATTTTCATATTGAAAAATAAATCAAAAGTGCCGGAATACCTGGCCTCTAGTACACCCGGTATATAATTTAGCGTCACTAGTCTTTAAGATGCATCTCTGTACACGACGAGGATATTAGCATAAAGCACACCATGTCAAAATTGCTCCACTTTCCCCCACGACGAGTTGCAATGCAATGCAGTGCAGGTGCAATGTTGCAATCTGTAATCTGAGATCGTCACACGCCGGTTTGTCGTAAACTCCAATAAACAGCGTCATTTTGCCCACCCTGTCACCGTTGCATTATAAACTGTTCTCTTTACTAGTTCAAAGGCACAAGGCTGCATGTGGCAACGTCGCCATTTACAATGTAGTCTCTTAATTAGCTGTTAAACACTTTTTAAAATGCGTTATTGCCAGAGATAAACATAATAAGTTTTCTGAGCAAAAAACCACGTCAACATTCTGATATGGACTAATAACTCCTTTATTATCAAAATACTTTAACTTCTACTAGATAGGAATTAAATGTGGTTTCATTGCTGTTTTGAATAGGTAGGGTATTACTATTCAATAGTTCAATACTATTTTGATATGTGTATACTTGATTTCATAGCAGGCCACGATATATATACTCACGTGAATAAGGCAAATCTCGAAAATTTTTAGCGACCGTTTTTTAAAAGCAGTTCAATATTTAAACAAAAAAAATGTTTCTATATTCTATTAGTCCAATAATTATAAAGATTTCCATAACAAAAAATGTTATCCGAGATTTTCCATCAGTAACTGTTAGTGGAGCGATTATACATTACAAAACCACAAAATCAGTCCTGGCGGTACCGCGCACCCCCCCCAACTCCCCCCCCCCCAAAACCACCCCTTCGGTGAAGCCTTATTTTACTGATAAGTCGTTAACCGTTGAAGACAAAAAAAGCATGACTAATTGCCTAAAAAAGTCCTCATGTAATTTTCCTGTAGATGCCATGGTTTTCGAGAAAATCGATATTGAAAAAATTTGCAAAATTTGTATTTTTAAAGCGCACGAATTTTCGTTTATTTGAAATTTTTTGCGCGCGGCCAATAGAAAAAATGAAATTGCTCGAAAACCAAAAATGCTAGGAAGAAGAATCCAAATAGGTTTTAAATGGGATATAAAATACTCTTTTGTGTTTCCATTTTTGATGGCTATTAGTATATAAAAATAACAATATGATATAGTTACCTCTTGATATTTTGCACTTTTAACTATTCACAGGCCCATAAAAAAATAATTGAATTAATATAAGTTATAAATGCATTATCTTTTAGTTCAAGGTAGTACTTCTATGCAGAAAAAGTTAGGAATACAAATATTCACATTTAGAAATTTACCAGCATGTTGAAGTTAGCCAAATATTGGCCAATTTTTTGTTTTCTAAAAATAAAAAAAGACCCAAACATCTTAAAAATTTAGCTCAAAAAAATTTTTTTTACTTTAAATATCATACAACTATTGTTTCTAATCGTTTAATAGTTAATAAATTGTATTGAAAAAATATCATCAAAAAATTGAATATGCGGCATTTTTTGGATTTTTTTTGGCTAATTTTACCATGCTGCTAAATTTGTAAATGTGAATATTTTTATTCCTAACTTTTTCTGCATTGAAGTACTATCTTGAACTAAAAGATAACTTATATTATAGTCAGTTATTTTTTATGGGAATGTGAATAGAATAGAAAAAATCAAGAGATAACTATATTATATTGTTATTTTTATATACTAATAAATATCAAAAGCCCTCAAAAATATCAACACAAGAGAGTATTTTATATCCCCTTTAAAACCCATTTTGATTTTTCTTCCTAGCTTGTTTGGTTTTCGAGCAATTCAATTTCTTCTATAGACCGCGCGCAAAAAATTTCAAATAAACGAACATTCACGCGCATTAAAAATACTAATTTTTCAGTTTTTTCAATATCGATTTTCTCGAAAACCATGGCATATACAAGAAAATTACAACAGGACTTTTTTTTAGGCAAGCTTTCTTTTTTATGATGAGCAATTTTTTTTATATCTTCAACAGTTAACGAGTAAAATATGGCTGTTTTCACTGAAGAGGTGGTTTTTTGGGGGGTTGCGCGACACCCTCTGAACTGATTTTTGTGATTTTGTGATGTTTAATCCTCGCACTCACAGTTACGGAAGGAAAATCTCAGATAACATTTTTTGCGAGCTTCTGGTGTATTTTTTACTTTAGCGACTGGATATATAGCGTGTCCCATTTTACTTTGAACTCCTCCCAGAAAAAAGTTTGTTTAAGGTGTGATTTAATTCTTTTTTTTTAATAATATAAAACTTGCACTGAAAAGTGCATTCTTTTGCATACATTTTATCATAAAAAACTTATACTGAAAAGTCTATTCTATATAGTGGTACATTTTATAATACCTATTAGTCCGGAGCGAAAAACAATGAGATCTTATTATCATTTTACTTCGACATTCACGTAGTGGAGTGGAAGTATAGTTAGTAATCCTAAAAAAAACGGTTTTTTTTGTCGAAATAGGCTTAGAATGTTACAAAACGTCGATATTTTAAATTTGAGGAAAAAAATTCGGTCGGTCTACCTGTCGGTTGATCTGCCTGTCGGTCAGTCTGCCTGTCGGTCTGTCTGTCTGTCGGTCTGGTACCTTTTTTCTGCGAACGTTTTCTCTGGAACGGTTTAAGGTATTGGCTTGAAATTTTGTACAATTGTGTATTATAACGAGAATTGGAACTGAATTGTTTTTTGAACTTATCCGGTGAAGGTGTGGGGTAAGTAGAGAAAAATAGGTAAAACAAGCTAATAAGAGTACAAAAATTTGGAACTTGGTGCATATACAAGAAACCAAGGCCTCACATTTTTCTATAATATTCTCCATCTCTCCGACCATCCCCACTTCATTGTTAAAGGAGTTGATAAAAAAAATGAGATATTCACTTGAAATTTGGTACACGTATATATTATAACGCTACTTGGAACTAGATTATATTTTGAGATGATTCCGTTGAAGGTATGATGGGTAAGTAGGGGTAAATAGGCTAAAATAAGTAAAGCAAGCTGGTCAGTGTACAGAAACTTGGAATTTGGTGTATATACTAGAAGCCAAGGCCTCAGATTTCTTCGTGTTATTTTTCAACCTTTCACATCCCCACTCCATTACTGAAAAGGTTGATAAAATAAAATTGTAATATTCTCTTGAAATTTGGTACTCGAATGTATTGTAATGACATCTGATTACATTAAATAGGAGAAAATAGGTAAAGCAAGCTAACAAAAGTTCAGAAACTTCACTTTTGGCGTATATACTAGAAGCCACGGTCTCAATTTTTTTATGACATCTGCCTCATATATTACATTTTTAAAACTCCAACACCAATTATTTCCACATGACAGAGTGCAAATATGATGAGGATGTTTTCCTTTAAAGAGACTTATTGAAAGGGAAATCTGGATGTGGAAGTAGTGATTCCTTAGGCAGCGGTTTTTTCTACTTCAAATCTGAGGACACACATCATTGGACT